>QODF01000073.1:1360977-1801936 GCA_024372805.1 Oostethus manadensis
CCCCCCCCCCCCCCCCCCCACCCATTCTTCCTTCCTCCTCCTCCTAAACACATCCCCCCTTGTGCTAGCATCCTTCTGTGTCCAATCTGAATTGCTGACATTTAATTAGTTGCTGAGTGGAGGACGCCTCTCCAAATCAGCCCTGTAGCGCCGCTGACCTTTTCTGAGAGGGTCACTCATCTGCCATTACAGCACACACACACACACACACACCTATGCTTCAAAAGAAACCCTGATGCGATGCTGGGATGAGCCAGCTGCTGGAAATTGACAGCAAGGTGTATTTTTTCCCAGGAAAAATGAGATGACGATTAAAAAAGCAAGCAGGGAGCGAGTATGTTTGCGTATGAGTAATTTGCTATGGCCTTTCAGACTGTTGCATCACTTTAATCAAGCATCTCAGGGCGAGGATAACATGGCGGTTTGGTCTTCCGGGCGAGTCTCCTTGAAACACATTTCTCTTCAATCACCGCGTCAACACTGTGACATATCACGCGGCAACATCAGCCGCCAGACACCTGCAATCACGGGCCCCACGCAAGTCTTTTTAATCGGACCGGACCTCAATCCAGAAAGAGAAAGGCAGGAAAGGTGATGAACCTGGCGGAGTTTGCTATCAAGTCATGCCAGCAATGGGACGGAATCCAAAATTATTTTTGGACTCATTAGAGTTTGGGAAGCATCTCCTCGGTAGATGGATGAGAGGGCCAAGCCCGCACTGTTGGCTTATGCATGGGAGAAACCGTACAGTTGGGGACCTTGTAAAGCTTGGGAAGCCTTTGGAAAAGGCGTATGTGAGATTTCCGAGGAAGAAAAAGCAGAAGGATCAAGTCTCTTTCACACAGAAATCCCACAAAACCGCCAGCATTTATTCCCCACTATCTTTCCTACAGACCCGGTGATGCAATGCCTGTCCCTAAAGCCTATATCAAGTATGAACACCAAACGTGAGAAAAATGTATCACCTCCCTCATTTGCAGAGGAGAGATGATACATTTTTTGGCTGTGAAGGAAAACCCTCCTCTCCCGGGCTTCGCTACACGTCTTAAATCAAAGGCTGCAGTCAGCTAAGATGTGGGAGAGGTAAGTGAGATCATTTTGGTTGTTCAATCACCACGTAGGCTAGCGTGGCCATGATGCTGCCGTTAAATGTGACTTATTTTAGCACCGCGGATCTCAGCTTCACTTCCAATACTATACGGACATTATAGCCTTGAGTGTTGCCCATAATTGATCCATTCCAATAGCGGCACAGATCACTCATACTCGTACTACTAATTTTGTGTGAAATGTTAGAAAAAGCTGATATTACTCAAAGAGAGAACAATAGTCTTGTAGACATCAAGCACATTTAACTGGCCTAGTGTGTAGTGTATTTCACATCATAGCACAAACAATAAAAGTCGTTTCATTCATTACAAAAATATTAATTTCAATAAATATATTATTTCGTCATTTACGGGGGTGGGAAAAAGTGTTTGGTCCTTTCCTGATTTCTTCTTTTTTTGCATGTCTGTCACACTTACGTGTTTCAGATCATCAAATAAATGCAAATATTAGTCAATGACAACATTTTTTCACACGTCATCAAATTTGGGCCCATTCATCTTAGCAGAATTGTTGTAATTCAGCCACAATGGAGGCTTTTCCAGCCTGAAGCGCTTTTTAAGGTCATGCAACACAGCTTTGACTAGGCCACTCCAAAGTCTTCATTTAGTTTTTCTTTAGACATTCAGAGGTGGACTTGCTGGTGTGTTTTGGATCATTGTCATGCCACAGAACCTACAATGGTTTCAGCTTAAGGTCACAAACAGACGGCCCGACATTCTCCTTCTGGATTTTTTGGTGGACAGCATAAGTAATGGTTCCAGTCATCCAGGTCCTGAAGCTGCAAAATAGCCCCAGAGCATCAAACTACCACCACCTTGTTGATGTATGATGTTCTTTTTCTGGAATGCAGCATTACTTTTAAGCCAGTTTTGTTTCATCAGCCCACAAAGTATTTTGCCAAAGGTGTTGGGGATCATCAAGATGTTTTCTTGCAAAATTGAGATGAGCCTTAATGTTCTTTTTGTTCAGCAGTAGTTTTGGTGTTGGAACTCTGCAGGCCGTTTTTGCAGTTTTGTGGACGTTGTTATGTGGTCTTTTACAACCTCCTGGATGAGTCGCTCTTGTAATCTTGGTTGGCCGGCCACTCTTAGGAAGGTTCAATCACCACTCTTCCATGTTTTATCCATTTGTGCATAGTGGCTCTTACTGTGGTTTGCTGGGGTCCCGAAGTTTTAGAAATTGCTTTATAACCCTCTTCCAACCTGATAGATTCAATGTCAGTTATGTTTCAACAAGGGGCCATGTAGGTTTGGATTTTTTTCTCCCTCAATAATAAAAACTTTCATTTAAAAACTGCATTTAGTGTTCAGTTGTGTTGACAGTGCTTCTCAAATAGTGGGGCGGGCACACAAGTGTGTGTGTGTGTGTCATGAGGGGTGTGTGTATTTTGAAGCCTCTGTGAGAAGCAATTAGACTGACAATGCACTGAATCTAAAAGTGTAATAATAATAATAATATCTATCTTTGTTTTTCTACTTAACATCCCCACCGGATTTTACATCATTTCATAGCAGAATCTCCATGACCATTAATAATAGCAGCATAATGGGTTTCGACAGTCTTTGAACGCCGCACGCCTCAAGTCTGCAACAAAGCGTTGGACCCGCTGAAGCGGCAACAAAAGAGTGGTGAGACTTTAATCAGGCACCACGAGTTCAAACCAAGAAATGTTTGTCCGTCCTTGTCTTGTCCTTGACGAGGTGCCATATAACAAGGTGCTCAAAGGACGCTGGCAGCGTTGTGCTGAATATACAAATGAGGAGACAGAATTATCAATGTCAGCCTTCTGGTTCTATTTTTTCTGTTCATGCCTGCACTTCCTGCATAGCGACTGAAAGGGTGTTGTGATTCTGCAACGCTACCAGACCTAACACAAAATACATGAAACCTCTGGAAAAACAAGCCCGCAAGTAATATGTAATAGTAATATGTAATATGTAATAGAATTTTTTTTGTTTTAAGGTTTCTGCAAGGCTGTGACGATATCCTATTGGTCTCTGCTTTCCAACCTGGACTAGATGAGTCAAATCCAAGAGTTTTTCCCTCAAGTTGAATCCAGTTACTAAATGGAGGCGTGCTATCACTGTGACACAGGCCTGGGATCGTTTCATTAGACCCATCCAGAAGTAAATCAGGCGCGGACCATTTTTGGGAACACATCAGCTTCCCTTTCTGGTGACTCGCCACTCCAGAGGACGCTTCCAAAATGGCGTCTCTGGGAACGGTGCTATTCCCCAGCCTGGCGAGATGAGAGGCCTCTCTCCTGTGAATGCAGCCAAGAAAAGGAGATGTTTTGTGCATATGTGTGTGTGTGTGTGTGTGTGTTCCTCCCCCCACTTTTCTTCCCACCCTCTTTTCTTTTTTTTTTCTACCAGCGCTTTCTCTGATCTGATCTGATGTGAAATCACAAATTGGCCCCTAGCCGCTGCCCCCTGTGTACATAACAGAACTCATTAAAGATAGGAGGGTTATTAAAAAGTGATGGAGCGAGGGAGGACTCTGACAAGAAAAACGGATTCTGTTTAATAAAAGAGAAGGAGGAAGGAGAGCAACTCCAACTTGCGAGGGGGGAGGGGTCGGCGGTGCGATGCGTTGACTATTCACTTTCACACAAGCACGGACATGCTAGGATATTCATATCCTCTGCCCTAAATATAAGCAGAACTGAGCAGAAAGTCTCTTCAAAACTCACGACTGACTCTGTGAGGCTAAAAATAAATGATGTATCACTCCCTCCACTTAAGATAAAATATTTGTTAAACGACCCCACGCTAACCCCCCCATCCCCTTCTCACTAAAATATAGTTCACTTGGCTGCATGTTCATGTGAGTGCACTCAAAGATCTTGGCTATTCTGCTTCATGGAGGGTCATCTATATTTTAGCTGTTGTGACTGGGAACCCACACAAACACTCTTTTGGAGGTTGGAGGACGTGCGTGCGGTAAAAAAACGTCTTTTTCCATAAATGCACCACAAGGTGGCATTGTTAGTAAAATCAAATTAACGACATTTCTCACACAGCTCAATGCACCCACTGAGTCAGCACAAAATTGCACACCTTTAGTGGACTGACAAGCAAAATTTGGCAAAATTAAAACAATAAATCATGCTGTTTGTTGGTTGAACATTGCCCATTAATAGTCAAAAGTAATGCATATTTAGGCAAACTGTGTGTATTTGTTGCCTAAATTAAGCGTTTTCAAGCATAGAATTGGCTCGATAAACTAAACACACATAAGGCCTTAAGAAGATGCGTTCAAAGACATGCTGTGATACTGTATGTAGAGGTGTTAATACTGTTACACTGCGAAAGTGTGAGTCTATGTTATGTCCTTTAAATGTCTAATCTTCTCTTATCTCTATTATATGGGGTAATATGAGTTTATAGGTGACTCTAGGGGTGTTATTTCATGTCTAGAGGGCTCTAATAAATGTTAAAAAAAACATGTGTAGAAGGCCGTAAACATGTTTTCTTTGCTCTAACTACAAAAATATTTGATTTATAAGTAAGGAATACTGCTTTGCCGAAATTGACTTATGTCACAGTCGGGGTCTGGAATCAATAAGCCGCAAAAAACAAGAGCTTACTTTACATGCGCCTTCTCCAGGAAAGGTCCTGATACTTTGTTGTAAAAGTCTGATCACCTCCTGGTGAGCTTGGGTGTATAAGCCTCCATCTCGGTAGTCAAAAGTCCAATAAAATTATTAATTCAGTAGAGCATAAAAATGCATTTGACTCTATAGTAGAGGATGTTAGCGACAAGAACCTTGCAGCTCATTGCATGCCCCTTTGGGAGGACCAGGATGAATATTGATGGGGAAATATTCTTTTTTGTCTTATTTGTTTAAGGGTTTTTTTTCATCATCAGGGGAGGTTCCGCCTGGCACAACCAATGACCATAAGTCGTTAACCATTTATCTAATAATGATACAACTTTAACGATATCTGCATTACAACCCATAGGTGGCTCCACAAATGTCGCAGAAAGACAAAGAGGCACAGAAGGGATGTGAGTTTGTTTCAGGTTTGTTTGTTCTCCAGAGACTGGAATGGTTCTAGATGGGCCGAGGCTATGAGGAAGCACCCCGTGCATCAATATTTACTCCCGTGTCCCCAACGAGACGAGGGGAAGGAAAAGCACGATGGCAACGTGTACATGACCACTTCAGAATCCCCATTTAGCAACACCACATCAAGTCGAAAAAGCAACGGCGATGGAAGACCTCCATCAAGGTCGATCAGTGCTGTGCTTTATCACTGTGATTCATGCTATATTCTCTGATAAGTGAAGGAACCATAGAGGTAAATTACATCCTAGATACAGTTTCATTTGTTGGAGATTTCATGGTATTCTTTTGCTACAATCAGACTGGTAGGCTGCCTGTGCACTACGGTGGCAATAAAGTCTTCATGTTAGGGGATTGAGATGGCAGACAGTGACCTTGGGAGTCAATAAATATGTGGTGGAGATACGCGGTTGAAAGGTTAATGACCGCGCAAGCTCATTACCTTGAGGACATTTTGACACAAGGAAATGCACACATGCATATAAAAAAAGACTGCAGCAGTTTCACCAGGCTGACTTGCTTAAACAACAGCGTTTGGAGCAGTTTCTTCATTGCCCTATTAATAGATATACGGATGGTTATCATTTCTTCATTCCATACCTGTATGTCACTGTTTAGCATGTATTGTAGCATTAGCAACACATTGCATAAAAATATAAGATAACTGTACATGACCGCAATACTGTGTATAATCCATGTGTTCTGATTTTGGGCTGCAGGTATTTACACATAAACCAGCAGGTGGCACCAATGGACTACCCCCTTAAATGGTCAGAGCATTTCTTCCTGTCACTCACACACAGCAGTGATGGCCAGTGAGTTATAAACTTTAGAGTCTACTAAAAGTTGTTATTTCTCTAATATCGAAATCAGGATGTCCACACTCAGAAATAAAACGGCCATTTTTCATTAGGAAAAAATTATTGGTAGGACTCCTTCAGCTCCTCTAATGTCCATCAGCACTGCTCGCCTGCAATGGAGGCACGCAGTATGAGTGCGAGGCTTGGTCATCCAGGAGAAGCTCAGAGTAGAGGTCCATCTAGTCCTGATGCCTCCTGGTGAGGTGGCCGGAGCAAGTGGAGGACGCCCCGGGGACGGACCTAGAAGACGCTGGAGGGGTATGTCTCACAGCTGGCCTAGAAACGCCTCGGTGTTCTCCAGTTGGAAATGGAAAAAGTGGCTGTAGACTGGAAAGTCTGGGCTTCCCTACGGGTTCGTCTTATATTCGAGTCGATACGCCAATATTGTGGTTGCTTCGTCCAAGCAACGAGCCTCACAGACAGATGACTACAAAGCATTTATCTTCAAAGACTGTCACTGCCAAGAACTCCTATTCGACAGAGAGGGTAAGGGTTAACCTTTGTGCTTGACAGAGTGGAGATGAATGGTCATAAACACGAGCGGGTTTGGTTTCCTCCTCGTCTCCCGTGGCCGCATGCAGCGTGGCAACCATCCGACCGACCACTATTGTTCATCTTTGTCTTATAAGCACCACTTCCTTTTTTCTTTGACTGGCAGATTAGAGGTGTGTTTTGATGTCTTTGTCGTGGAGGCGGAAGGGCGGTGGAGTCAGGGGGACGCTGGTGTGCATCGTGTGTGAAGTGGAAGAGCCCTCAGAATGGAGGCACTTGTCTGGATAATAGAATGAAAGCACTGCAAGCGTGGCGGAGTCTTCATGCGGCTGCAGCAGCACTCGCACACAAGCACACAGGCAACAAGCGCAGCCACACCAGCTGTAATTTGTCATTTGGCTGGGAACTGGGCCGTCAGCTCGGGGCTAACTCTTCAGCTTCGGGCGTCGTGATAATCTCTCCCTTTGAAGGCCGGCCAATCCAATCCCATGGCTGACATCGCCAAGATGGACTCCACCATTCTGACCTTTATGTTGCGTCGTCTAATCTTTCTCTAGGAGAGATATTGGCAGCACGCTCAACAAGCGTACCCATCCTCCACGCGTCCACCCTCCCCCTTCTATGTTGTCATCTTCTCGAGGAAACACCCAAGGCCTTCTCTACCCCCTCCTACTCACAATGCCGGGTTTTGGTTGAATGCAGGAAAAGTCACAAAGTTGTCACTTGACATTTACCAAAAACCTCATGTTTCTGCCGCCGGCTTAATGTTCAAGGTGTGTCCAAACGACTCTTGTTCTCTGTCCTGTTCCCAAGGAGCTCATGAACATGGTCGTTCAAGGCTTTACCACACCTTCAAATGACTTGCTTTAAAAGGGCCAGCTTGTACACAAACCTGCACTGATGTACTTCCATGTGACACCGGGTGAGATGAACTTGCAGTAGGCCAATTTAGGCCAAAGCCACTTTACATGCGCATAAAACTCAGATCAATATCCGATTGATAAAATTAACTATTTGTGCAGATGATTATGTTACCAGCAGAATGTGCTTCTAACAGCTAACACAACTACGTACACCACAGTACTTTGTATTTATTTGTATCTAAAAACATATAAATAATATAAACATATATACGGTATTACTGACATTAACAGGCTCATAGCCGGTCTTCAATCACGGTGAGACAGTCCTAAGCTGACCTGGACCCAACTTCTGTTAGTTACATAGAGGAGCAAGACAGGACAATTACAATTATTGTGTGGTGAAATTAACATCTAAGCTCCTTACTGGGCCCAGTTACCGTACTGACACAGATACAAAACATACTTCTCGTCACAAACTCTTATGATTTTTATAATTAAATAATAAATACTATTTAGCCTGTAGAGCAGGGGCCGTCAACCTATAAATCTTGACCAAGAGCCAAAAAAGCAGGGATGCCCAAAACGGGCCGTGGCTGATTTGTCATTGGCCCATTGACCTTAAAAACCAAAGGATGGTGACTACTGCTCAAAGTAACTTAGGTGGTGCCAAACTACTTCTTCCCACAAAAAATGTCTCACAGGTTGTTACCAAGTTAGCAAGCAAAAGAGGAATTGTGATGCCAGTTATGAGATAATGGTCATCAATGAAGCAGAGTCATCCAACGACTGTCCAGAAGCTAAGCTTTTTATTACTGTCTACTTAAAAAACACTTGTGTCTCGAAAAAGAGGGGTCGTCCTATATGCAGCATCTTCTTACATTAGGTCAAGTGCCTTGTATCTTAGCAACTAATCACACCGAAACCGGAAGACAGTTGCACAGCTACCCAGTGCCCTGAATAACAAATCTATCCAAGACTGAAGCTTTGATAAAGACCAGCAGAAACTGGTCCTCTTGACCAGTGGCCATTTGTTTCGGCCTGCCTGCCACCGTCTCCTTCATCCTCGCCAGACCAGACCCATACTGGGTGTGTGTGGCTCGACATGAGCTTGGAGACCTCGGGTCTTCTGCTATTTGGCTACACGGGCCCAATCGACGCTTAACTCCCACCCCGCAGAGAGGCAGCCAACTCTGAGGACAGGACTGGGTGTGATAGCAGCATAAATAGAGGCAGAGAATGTCGGGAAAGAAACAAGGCAGATCCTTAGTGTGAATTCTAAATTCATCCCGATGCGCTGTGAAGAGATCTGTGTCACATCCAAGCACTGAGATACATGCAACTTTAATACCAAGGAACAGTTCCAGGGATGTCTTCAGCAGAAACACCACTGTACATGATAAAGGTAAAACCAATAAATCAAATGTATCATGTTAAAATACTCCCCTAGGTATATGTCTTTCTTCAATATTTTAAAATATGTCTCCATTTTATCACACTGCCGTTGCCGACTACGCCCACACCTCGGTTGAATACAATCAATCCAAAGCAGAGCAGTGATAAATGCAGCCTTTTAACCAACGACCACATTGTGATAAATAAGCGCATAAGTAGACAGACACAGCAAAGTCTGTCCTGACCGATGCAATCTACAATGAAAATAGCGTTATACTTTACTGACCTCAATCTGTAGAGTAGAGTTGGACTTTGACATAACACCACACCATCTTTATGTTTCTGTTAGGGCTGTCAAAGAGTGCTTTAAGGGTGGTAACAAATGTTTTTCATTCATTACATTAAAATCATTACCCTCATTTATGATTAAGAAAATATAATCGCAAAATAGTCATGAAACATTTATATAGTATCGTAACTCTTATTTGGTAAACAATTTAATTTACAGTATTTGAGTTATACATCTTCTCATTATTATTATTATTATTACTGTTATTGTTTTATTGTTGTGATTTATTTATGTCTTACATTAGTTAACTCATTCATGATCGTGTAGGACACTGGCCAATCCCAACTAACATTACATCATGTAGACTAAGAATGGGACTTGTAGGGACAAAGCTGCAATTTTGGCTATTTTGCATCAGCTATGAAGAGTGGCGATTGCTCTAAGACTGCAAGGGAAGCTCGACTTCCCCGAAAATGTCATCTTTTGTTCAGAATCAGCTACTTACCACAGGTAACTGTTCAATAAAACCTTACACAGTCGGATGCTGAGCTTCTACTGACATCGATGGGGAAGCGAGTAGGAGTAGGTTGTTCCACAGTCAATGGACAAAATGCTGGGTTTCGTTCCGCATATCGGACGATCAACATCTCTGGGGTTCTACGAGGCATTGGGCTGGCCCGGACGCTCAGTTTCTGCATGTTGATTGGATGATCTGTCGGACCATTTTGACTGACAATGAAATGAGAGAATCAGCGATCTTGATGATATAAGATGTGATGCACTACAAAATAAATGTCATTAAAATGGTAAATACAAAGAAACACTTAACTTTATTATTGCATGCGCATCACATCAAGCGGCATCTGTGTTATGACCAGTGCCGGTTCTACATTGGATTACTCCCCGAGCGAGACCACTTTCAGTTCCTTGGTTATGACCGGTTGAATTATGCTTTGTCAAATGGCAAATGTTTGTCTTTGAAACTACAGATATGAAAGTCCCATTATTATAGGGACTATATTATATATATAATTATAGGGGCGAACGTTAACCTAAATGATGGAAATAATAACTGAACTTGTAACAGTTTTGCTGCAAAGCACAATCATATGATAAAATTAAATCTCGTGCTTGTTAAAACCGAATTATTGTTTTATAAGCATGGCAAGCATCATAGCAAGAAGGCTAATAAACGTAAGAATTATTACCACCAATAATAGCCCTTCGTTCATGACATGGATTCCATAACCACACACAGAGAATATAGCTGTGTACCACTATCCTTTTATCCTCTTCTTCTTTCCTTTTTCCCTAAACTGGGCACCTGATGGCTTTGACCTTTTCCTGTCCATCTTTGAATTTATTTGGCACTCGACAATCAAAAAAGCTAGATATCCCATGATCCGCCAAAACTCTGGTCATGCACGACCAGAAGACTTTTTTTTTTAACCACGTATTTTTATTAGCTATTTCACAGCACACAGAAAATCGTGCAGGAATGCATTCATAATATTATGAATGAAGTGAGCATTATTTGGAAGAAAGTCAAGCTGAACTCTCCTGCGCCAAGTGGGTAGCACATTGGCCTCACAGTCAAGAGGTTCAGGGTTCGAATCTCCATTGGGCACCTCTGTGTGGAGTTTGCATGTTAAAAACATGCATGTTAGGTTAATTGGCGACTCTAAATTGTCCATAGGTATGAATGTGAGTGGGAGTGTTTGTTTGTCTTTATGCGATTGACTGGCGACCAGTCCAGGGTGTACCCCGCCTCTCGCCCAAAGCCAGCTGGGATAGGCTCCAGCATACCCCCGACCCTAATGAGGATACGCGGCATAGAAAATGAATGAATGAATACGTATCGCCAACTCACAAACACGTCTTCAGTATGCCTTAGTACGCAGACACTTCCTCGTTGTCACTAGAGGACCGCAAGATGCATTCACGGAAGGTCGGAAAATCTTAACCACACCTTTATTATGCCTGTATGTGTGGTCTAAAGAAACAGAAGGACACTAACGTGAGTACAATTTGCTGCATTTAAGAATGAAAATACATCTTCCCTCGAAACATGTGAATTCAATTTACATTACGTGGTGTCTTTGAACGCAACCATTCATGGCTCATAATAACGCGATTAAAGTGATTCAAATGTTGTTCCACTATTAAAGAGACTAGTGTTGGGTAAATACACTTTCAGACATGAGTGCTATATTTTTGATTGATTTGATTTGGAGATGTTAATACATACAAATACATATCATGTCGTTTATCTTTAGCTTCAAGAAATACAGCAAAAACGGTCATATTTCACAAAAAGCAGCAAATGGTGATTAATCATTAATAATTAATTAATTAATCATGAATTATTGGACAGCCCTAGTTCCTACATATGGTGTGTTTTTCAGCAGTAGCAGAATATCAGTAACAGTAACAGCTAATTCCAACAGCTGTTGAACCTTCGTTCAACAGCCCTCCAGAAGTACTGGAACAGTGACGTCAATGGCGTTATTTTTGCTGTAGACTTAAAACACTCGGGTTTGACGTCAAAAGACTAATTTTCAGACAGGGAGTAACATTTCAGCTTTTGTTTCCCAGGAGTTACATCAGGATCAGATGCAGATATTAGAAGATAGCACCTTTTGTTAGAAGACACTCCATTTCTCATGTGGGCAAAAGTAATGGACGATGTGACTGACGGGTGTGTTTTGTTGCATTGCATCGCATAGTTAAACAATAAATAACACTGAATGTGCACGCTCACTTTCAGACTGAGTAGGTTAGATTAGTGTAGACTGCATTTAGAGGTGAACACAACATGAAAACCAGAGAGCTGTCTATGAGTAAAAAATACGTAATTGTGAATGTGAGGGAAGATGAGCTTTGGGTATCCACATCATATGTTACAATGCCAGTTCCTATATTAATGCTACAGTATGATTATGACAACAAACCTAAAGCTATTCAATCCTATTTGTTCCGCAATGTGTCAACACACATTTGGGTCACTTTTATAGTTGCACATGCAAAGTAGGCAATAAATAGGCAAAGCAGGCAGCAGGATAAGAAAGGCATTTCTGCTTAAGCAGATTTAAGTGTATAAGTTGACACATGAGGGGTGAAAGAGAGAGCCAGCAGCATTAGAGTAAGCTAATGTTGAGCTGCAGCAGTGGAAACGAAGACATCAAGATTGTGAGCAGAAGGTCAAGCGAAATGATGACAGGAGAAAGATATTTGTGTCTTTTTTTTTGCAATCCAGTCCGCTGTTGACTACCTGCATGCACACGCAACATTTGGACTTTTCACACAGCACTGGAGCCCACCAAAACAATGTTGATGCAATCAGAGCTAATTGTCCGCTAATGGCTCCCTTTCCACTTCCCTTTTCTAATTGGCTGGAGCGCCATCTGCACACACGCTCAGACTTACTGCTTGTGCAGGAACGACGGCCCGTTCTGGCAGTAAAAAAACACCCTCAACAGCCAGCCATCAGTTAAAGTTTCGAAAAGACGGTCACAGTCGAACCGTTACAGTTGCTACTGTTAAGGGTATAACGCTAACCATGTTATCATGTTCGCCACTCAAATCTGCCGACAAGCTCGCTATTGCGCCATCTGATGGGCCGCTCCTCCACACCTTCCTTTATGGCTGACCAATCTTTATTCTCCTGGAATCTCCGCTGTTATCTCATAAATCAGATTTGGGTTTCCTTCGTCACTTTGCAGGAGATCTTTTTTTGTGTGTGTCCACAGGCAGCCAAAGGTCACGGGGATACAGCAGCAACAGTGCTCAAAGCACGGCTGTTACCATGACAACCACCTTTACCTGAGCTCACCTCAATTGATAGGTTTTTCTCCCCATTGGCTGTATAATAAGCCCTGGATAAAGTGGAAAGCCGCGGCGTACAAGCAATACGTCCACAAAAATAAAAAAAGGAGACGCGATAGAGCTCTGTCAATATGACTGGAAGCAAATCGACTTGTTTTTTCCCATGAAGTTGATGCGAGTAAACGCGTCCACCGCTGCATTTCCTTTAAGTTTAGTCACTCGTTTGTCTCTAATGACAGAAAAACACCAGCTTCTTAAAATCAATCACCAGCGGACTGTTTAGGTTGGCTTAGAAGACATTTCGCCTCTCATCCGAGCAGGCTTCATCAGTTCATGCTCAAACAACCCCTCAGACCTGTCCCATCCAGTCTTTCAGCAGGAACTGATGACACTTGCTTAGATAACAGGCAACACGTCCAGCGGCGATCCCGTGAGTACAATAACCTGGATCAATGAGAACCTTCACAGGCACCTATTTGAGTAGCCAGGCGCCCTTACCAAAAACTTTGAAGATGCTGAATTTTGCTGCATGTTTTGAATGGGACAAAATCTGGTGGACATACATAAATGTTACAAGTTGAAAGCCAGAAGTCCACATAGAAACCATGTAGTTAAACGAAAACTGCACTATTTAAATAGACTTGGCCATTATCTGCAATTCTTATGGGAGACATGAGCACATAAAGATATAAAAACAGATCAAAAGCGGCAGCTAAAAATGCACGTATTGGGACGCACCTTTTGCGCTGATAAAACCTAAACTCAATTTACGTAATGTGACCTGCATAACTGCGACATTGTTATTGTAATTGCTAACGCCAAAGAACTACTTTTTCTATTTTTTTATTGATTTATTTTTTGAGTGAAACAGAATGAGGAGATGTTCGTGGTGAACACAGCCACGTATCCCAAACCACACTCCCTCCAAAAGCGAGGGTCCGACTAGGAAGACGCCGGAACACGGCCCCGCAGCAGGCTCCCCACAGAGGGGACGGCCCGACCCTGCGCCCCCAAGAGGCAACCGCGAGTCCACTCTGAAGAGGTACAGGGAAGACCCGGCCCGAAGCCACTCGGCAGCCAAGCAAGGGCTACAGAGGGGCATGACCCTAACCACCGGAACACCCGCCGGGGGCCGGCCAGCTACGGGCAAGCAGGGCATCTGCCCCCGAGCCCCGGGCACAAAAGCCACCCACCCCCCCAAAGCGGGGGCCACATTCAACACCCCAGGAGCCCCAGGCCGCCCCGGACACAGCTGCCGCGGGCCATCGCCTACCCCGATGCCAGAGGCAGGCGCCCGTAGAGAGCCCATGGGTTTGCGCCCCCCAAAGGAACCCCGGCCACCCCACCCCAGTTGGTGGAAAAAAGTTTTATTCTCTGATGAGACAAAATGTAACCTTGACTGTCTAGATGGCTTCCAAAGTTACTGGCATGACAAGGAGATCCTACCTACCTGAGATGCTTTCTACCCGGCACAGTGGAGGGGGAGTCCATCATGATCTGGGGTGATCTGGAGCTTCAGATGGTGCGGGGTCATCAGCAGGCATCCCTAATGACTGAGGGTCCTCGTCTGTGTGGTACTAGCTGGGTTTTTCAACAGGACAACACTGGAGTTCACAATGCTCGCTTGACAAAGGACTTCTTCAGGGTGAATAACATCACTCTTTTGGACCATCCTGCATGTTCCCCTGATTTCAATCCCATAAAAAACATTTGGAGATGGATGGCAAGGGAAGTTTATAAAAATGGCCATCCGTTCCAGACAGTTGATGCCCTACATGAAGCCATCTTCACCACTTGGAGCAATGTTCTCACTAAAATTCCTGGAAACACTCGCATCAAGCATGTCCAAACCAAGTGATTAACAAGAACGGTGGCGCTAGTCCTACTGAGAACATTTTTTGTTCTGGTTTGGAGACTTTTTTGTCATTTTTTGAGCAATGGTCTTAAACTTATGATCAGATGATAGATTAGATTTAACTTTATTGTCATTGCATATGTATAAATACAGAACAACGAAATGCTGTGATAAACAGCCTATTTCAGTTGAATTGTTGCTTTCAATGAATTACTTTTTCAAAGTACTTTTTGTCACACTCCCCCTTCTTGCTTTTGCATATTGTAGTTCTACTTAAAACCTCATTAAGATCCAAATGTGCAAAAGGTAAATTTTAGCAACTTTTCAACTGGTCTTAAGATTTTGATCAGGGGTGTATATATGAATGTACGTATTCGCAAATCACGTGTAGAAGGGGTAGAATAAAATAAGCTCTGCTTCTTCCTACGCCTTTTCGGACGTGTGGAACGGTGGAATGTAACATGAATCATCGTTCACAAATGAAACCATAACCATAACCAAAGACCAAATAGTGTTTTTAAGCCTATGTGATGTATTTTTATATAGTGTTTGCAGTCGTTTTATATTGCTAATAGTCTGGAAAAAAGCAATGTGTCCTTAACTAAATATGTGTTTGTGTGCAGCAGGCAGTAGATTATTGTGGCACAGTGTGGTGCACCTCATCCCTGGTTGCGACAGGAGCAGATGTTAAAGCTTCGGTTGGCTGCGGGGCTTAAAACGCAACAGCCATCACAAGAAAACCATTTCTCCCCGTGGACAGCGGCTCTGCAAGCCAGTTTTGCTCTTCATCCGGCATTCTTTGTTCATCAGAAATCCGCTGCTGATGTCAGAGAAAAAGCCGAAACAAAAAAACAAAAACAAAAAAACGGGGCAAGTGAGCCGCCCTAAACTGGGACAAAAATTTCCACTTGAGCTACAAAGGATATTTTTGTAGATGTTGTCTCTCTGGTGCACACAGCCAATCTGGCACTTGACCTTGAGAATAAACTGACTTGGGTTTTCTACATAATACAAAAGGCTTTTACTCTGACAGACTCACCCATGTGTCAGTGTTCGGAGGATGTTCCCATTAAACTTATTTAAAACATTTTGCTACTAAGAACAAAATTAACTGTAAAATGTCCTTGTAGGGCCAATTCACAGCGGAAGTTTTCGCAAGTCACATTACACATGGAGCAGCAACCCCGCTGTCACGGAGCACATGCACGGGAACCCACGTGAATCGGGTACTCGATTCACTGTCACGCAGCACATGCACGGGAACCCACGTGAATCGGGTACTCGATTCACTGTCACGCAGCACATGCACGGGAACCCACGTGAATCGGGTACTCGATTCCCTGTCACGCAGCACATGCACGGGAACCCACGTGAATCGGGTACTCGGTTCCCTGACGTCACCCATCACAAAGTGCTTGCGCGTAAAGTTTATAATCTGCTTAAAGATTTTTACATGTTTTAAGATGTGTTGCAAAGCCTGCTCTTTTCACAAAGCTGTCCTACAGAAAGGTGTACACACAAGGTGGGTTCATCTGGCTCAGTGGGGGTCAGAGGCGGCATTGTGTCCACACGGAAGGAGGGTTTTCCTTCATGGCATCACGAAAACTCAAAGAGCGCCTCTTCTCTCAAAAGTGGAGCAAAGAAGTGAGGGAGATGATAAATGTTTCTCACTGCTCAAGTTTTGTTACTGTGCGTGCAAAGTGATGACACTTACACACTTGTTTCGCTACTATTGCATCACGACCGGGCGAGGTGCGAGTCACAACCTTTCAAGGGTGTGTAAACGCAGAGGAAAAAGTTGCCCGGGACGACAGACTGGAGCCGTCCCTTGAATCCGACAGGAAATAAAGTGACCCAATATAACTTTTCTTTTATTTTGGCACAGCATGTATGGTAGTATGCAAGAATACATGAGTAGTTTTAGGTTTAGTTTACAATATTGGACAAGTACAGTACATCAGCACACTGCAAGTGTAGGAAAAGCACACTTCTGCCAAGATGCAAGGATATTTGAAAAAATATATATAAAGGCTGGGCCAAAAGGAGGGTGACAGTTAACACATTTTACATTTATTAGACATTTACTTCCATTACTTTGAGCACTTGAGAGATTAAATATTCAATGTAAAATGTCCAATATGTAAATATTATGTATGTAAACACATGTGTAAAGTGTGACCCTTCTTTTGGCCCACCCTGCATATATAAAAAATAGATACAGTACAAATATACAAATGAAAATAAGTGTCTCTATAAACTCAATACATGAAGCTTATGTATTTGTTTTATTACCACTACTAGTATTAGTATAGTATAGTTATAACACTATATTGGTGTTATTGTACTACATACCGTATATTCAAAATACGTAAAAAATATATAAATAATCATGTAAACATAATACATATTTATATATAACACGGAACTATAACTAAAAAGTGTACAAATGTATATTTTTTATGTACGCAACTATTGAACAATAATGGACTTTTTGGCCACTAATAGATATCAGATAAAATAAATACAGCGATGCCTCGGTTAACATCCGCCTCGGTTAGCACATGACGATGACATCTTTGCCTTGGCTAACATTCGCCCACTTGTTTATCATCCACAAATATTGTCCGATTTGTTTATGTCGCCATTTTCGATCACCCGCACACATTGTGGCCCGCAGGCACCATTTTAGGTTGTGTATATCAGAGTTGTAGAAAGATACCAGACGTGCAAGTTGTTTTCAGCTTGAGGTCACCAACAGCCAAACTGGACAGTCTCCTTCAGGATTTTTTGGTAGACAGCAGAACTCATGGTTCCATTTATCACAGCAAGTCTTCCAGGTCCTGAAGCAGCAAAACAACCCCAGAGCATCACACTACCAACACCTTATTTTACTGTTTTTTGGTTGTTGTTTTTTTAAATGTGGCATTACTTTCACGCCAGATGCACATGCATCTGGCCATGCACTGATGAACACGCACTTTCCAAAAAGTTCAACTTTTGTCTGATCACAACACAGACTATTTTCCAAAAGGTCTTGGGATCATTAAGATGTTTTCTGGCAAAATTGATACGAGCCTTAATGTTCTTTTTGTTCAGCTGTGGTTTTCATCCAGGAACTCTGCCATGCAGGCCGTTTTTGCCCATTGTCTTTCTTACGGTGGAGTCAAAAATAAAAATAAAAAATTGTTTGATGATATGAAAAAATTTGGTGTGCTAAACATGCAAAAAAAACAAAAAATCAGGAAGCGGGCAAACACTTTTTTTGTTACATTTTTTCAAATTGTGGTTGCAGCAGAATAATGTGTTTAATTTGTGTTATTTTGTCAATTAATGGTTTTGTTCCCCAAAAAATTTAGGTAAAAGATCAAATGTTCAGTTGTCCATTCATTTGACATTTTTTATTATTTCTGTATGATCCTCTGCATGTAAAATTATTATAATTATTGTCTATAAAATGTCTTCTGGGTCAACCTTTTTGGGTGTCTGCAACGGATTAATTGGATTTACATTTTTGCTTTGGTTTGAGTCGGTTTTATTTACTTTAAAATAAGTACTGTACACTCAAACAAAAAAACTTGAAGATGTTAAATTTTACACTCAATGAGCAATGAGCATTAAAAAAAAAAAAAGAAACTATGACACTACTTTCTGCAGCCCAGGAAGCTGGAGGTCTTGCACAACTTTACTGTAACTGCGTTTGCTCCTCTGCACCAACATGTCTAATTGTCAACAGCTATGTCCTCGTCGCTCTTGGCTCCCTCGTTATGACGACGACGATGGAAGGATAGGTGTGGGTCTGACAGATGGAAGAAAACGAGAGAGACAGTTGGACAGATTGCGCGAGCGGGGAAAAAAAAGGTGCCGACGGGTTTCACCTAAAGCGCCTTCATTACCATGCATCTGTCAGCGTGCCGACGAAGGTCGTGTTGCCACTGGCATTGTGGGAGAGCGTTAAAGAGCATCAGCATCTTTTACCTCCCTCGTCCCCCTTTCTAGCGCTCCCTCTATCTCTCCCACTCATATCAACATGTCTGTCATCACCCCGGCTTGGTTGTCTGCAGATGTCGACACTTTGCAGACAAGAGAAATGCATTATTGCTTTTCTGTGTGGGGTCACTGGCGACCCCTAACCTTCTAAAGACAAACAACAGGTACACCTGCACCTGATGGTTTATGATTTAACAATGTTTATTATTGTGCTTGTAGTTGGAACTGCAATACTTTGTGGGAGTATTTCTAATATTAATTATCTAATATTTTTGCAACCCATACTTGACAAGCAAAATGAGATTAAAAAAAGAGAATTTTAAATGATAGTGAACAATTTAGACATTTTATAAATTTTTCTGATGGAAAATAGAATTTTAAATTGCCCGCAAGTGTGCAAAATGTGACCAGTCATAATGTAAAATACTGTCCTAAGGAGCATGCTTGTGTTTTGAAAGCATAGAAAATGTGCACAGCATACTTGGCTCTGCGTGGAAATTACTTCCCAGATATATCAGTTGTGCGTAGGGACGGCACCAACTTATCTGTTTCCACAGAAGCTGTCCAAACACCACCTCCTGATGGAGCAGATGTTGCAAAAGCTTTATGCATCTTAACAGACCACTTGACCTGTCAGTGTAGTCAGGTGGTCCATAGTTAAAAAAAAAAAAAGAAAAGGTCCATTCGATAAGATAGAACCTCTCTAAAGACCTGTCGGTTTCCAGGCTTCAAGCACACTGACAGAAGGCTTCAAGGAGCTCTTTTAAAGGCCTCCACTGACTTCTGTAATGGAGAGACACTTGGACACGCAGACAAAAACACAAGTGCAGCCTGTCAAGAGTCCAATTGTACGGCGACGCACTAAAGAAATTGGCGCCGCACACAGATGCAGCCTGGTCGGTGTGGGAGGGAGGTGGAGAGAGGTGAGATGGGAAGTAGAGAGTGTGAACGGAGACAAACAGAGAGAGAGGAGAGGAACATGGAGTGTTTGCCACAGTGCTGCTGTTTGCATTCACGCATGAGGCACAGCTATTATGCAAAGGTAACTTTTTAAACTCCTTGATACCGGCCTTAGACATTCCCCCTGCTTGATGAGGCCACGCTGTTCCATTCCTTCACATTTTCTTCCGCTTATCCGAGTCCGGGTCGCAGGGGCAGCAGTTTCAGTAGGGAAGTCCAGACTTCCCGTTCTCCGGCGACCTCTTCCAGCTCCACCGGGAGGACACCAAGGCGTTCCCAGGCCAGTTGTGAAACATAGTCCCTCCAGCATGTCCTAGGTCTTCCACAGGGCCTTCTCCCGGCTGGGCATGCCCAAAACACCTCACTAGGCAGGCGCCCGGGAGGCATCCGGACTAGATGCCCAAGCCACCTCAACCGGCTCCTCTCGATGTGAAGGAGCAGCGGGTCTACTCTGAGCTCCTCCCGGATGGCCGAGCTCCTCACCCTATCTTTTAGGGTGAATCCAGCCACCCTACGAAGGAAACTCATTTCCGCCGCTCGTTCTTTCGGTCATGACCCATAACTCATGACCATAGGTGAGGGTGGGAACGTAGATCGATCGGTAAACAGAGAGCTCCAGTAAACGCTCCAGTAAACACTGAAGGTCACAGCCTGATGAGGCCATAAGGACCACATCGTCTGCAAATAGCAGAGACGAGATCCTAAGGTCGCCAAGCTGGACTCACTCAACACCTTGACTGCGCCTAGAAATTCTGTCCATGAAGATTATGAACAGAATCGGTGACAAAGGGCAGCCTTGGCGGAGGCCAACGTTCACCGGAAACAAGCTCGACTTACTGCTGGCAATGCGAACCAGGCTCCTGCTTCGATTGTACAAGGACCGAATGGCACGTAGAAGCGGACCATCAATCCCGTACTCCCGGAGCACCCCCCACAGGACACCACGAGGGACACGGTCGAATGCCTTTTCCAGGTCCACAAAGCACATGTAGACTGGTTGGGCAAACTCCCACATACCCTCGAGTACCCTTGCAAGGGTGTAGAGCTGGTCCAGTGTTCCGCGACCGGGACGAAAACCACATTGCAGCTCCTCTAACCGAGGTTCGACTAACGGTCGTACCCTTCTCTCCAGCACCCTGGAGTAGACTTTCCCAGGAAGGCTGAGGAGTGTGATCCCCCTATAGTTGGAACACACCCTCCGGTCACCCTTTTTAAAAATGGGGACCACCACCCCGGTCTGCCAGTCCAGAGGTACTGTTCCTGACTTCCATGCAATGTTGTAGAGGCGTGTCAACCAACACAGTCCTCCAACATCCAGAGCCTTGAGAAATTCTGAGCGGAACTCGTCTACCCCCGGAGCCTTGCCACTGGGGAGTGATTTGACTACCCCAATTACCTCAGCCACGGTGATAGAACTGTCCACGTACGTATCCTCAGACTCTGCTTCCTCTCTGTAGAGGCCACGCTGTGTATAACATAAAAATGAAATCAGGATCCGCTACAAGCGTAAAATGCATGCTAGATCCCAGCCAAATATCTACAAACATGGGTTTGATCATTTTCTTTTTCTTCTCCGAATTGATAAAGTGAGCGAAATATATGACATCTTCTATGTAGCACAAACTGCATAGTTACAGTGTATGTGGGTGTGGCCATAAGCATGGAGAAGTACCCTGCAAACACACTGAACAATCATGCATCCATCCCTTGTCCATTTTGTAATACCCAAAGGTGTGTCATAGAGACGACAAAATAAATAATACAAAACGTTTTACGTGGAAACTTGCTTAGGATCATTAAGTCGTTACAAAGGCTCCGGCTCTAATCCAATCATATTTTCCTATAAGAAATCATTTAAATTCAGTGAATTTGTCATTTTTATAGTTTTACAATTCAATTTTTACATGCAGAAAACAATACAAAGATAAAAAAAATAATAAATGAACATTCAAGGTTACCTTCTACCTTCATCCAGACGTTATTCTTGACGTGTTCCCAAAGACAGAATGTGGCAGCGAGATCAACACCGTCGTCATCAGCTACACCTTTCTGTTCTGCCATGGGTTATTTTCTAAAATTCAATCGTTTCTCTCCTCAATAACCCAAAATGGAGTCAAAAAAATGTGCAAGTGCCAGAGTTTTCCCGAAGAAAACGAGAAACTACTGAATTCAAGAGATAACTCATGGGACAAGAAGGTGATGGCAGTTGATCTCACTGCTATATACTGCTCTTTGGGAACAGTCACGTCTTCAGAGAACCTTAAAAGTTCATGTGCTCCTTTCACTCGTCATTTATGTGCATTTATAATTGGCTACTGCGTTTCACACTGTAATTGTCAAACTATAAAAATGTGTTTTGTGTTAAAATGATTAAAAGTCCACCACAGGTGACATCATAGACAGGCGACGTGACATAGCTGACTTCTGGTATAAGGAAGGACTATTTGTGATAAAAGAAAACACAGTTGGACTGACGCAGTGTATTAACAACATGCGCATATTGTGTAATAAATGTATGCAAACCGAGCAAAATTATGGTCTTTGCTTGTTAGTTCTCAGTTTGAAAGCGACACTGATTCAAAATCAGAAATACAGCATACTCCGGTTTCCCCCCACATTCCAAAAACAGGCATGTTAGGTTATTTGCCGACTGGAAATTAGGTATAAATGTTATTGTGAATGTTTGTTTGTCCGTCCCGCTTCTTCCGCAAAGTCAGCCGGGATAGGCTCCAGCATACCCCTGTAACCCTAATGAGGATAAGCGGCATAGAAAATGGATGATGGATGATGGATGGATGATTGGGACAACGCACTTCCAATACACTATTTTGGGAAATAGTAAAATACGGGCCTTACCATACAGGTCAATGTCGGAGCATCTTACTACATGCTCACAAGGTTGGAAGCCTGTTGAGTAAATATTGCAATGTATACAGTGTGTGCATGTTTGGACCTTGCTGTGACATTAAACTTTGATGATAACCTTGGTGCTTGGACAGGTAACGATCTACAAAGCTGAGCCTCATCCTTGTAAAAGGCAGATTTTTCAGACACAGTTGCTGCCCTGCATGGGGGTAGACTGTGCAGGTGTACCTGAAGTTGTAGCAAGTGCGTCACTTCTCTGACATTTCCTTGCAGTTTGCTTGAGTCAGAGCGCACAGGGTCTTGCTAGACAATCAGAAGACAAATCTCCTCCCTCGGTGGTTTCCTGTGTACAGTAAAAATAGCTAGAGCGCCGTTCCTCTTTGCAATGGACACCCAAACAAACAAAGCAAACATGCAATATTTATCGACACTGCCAGAACCACCTGCAGATGCGCTGATTGGTTTTGCTTTGAGTAATGAACTCAATTGACAGCACAAGTACAATTTAATTAGGGGGCCACGAGGATGCGGAACATACGGCAACACGAGGGAACAACGCCTCGCTCCCGTTCCATCACTGCGATCTGATTTAATAATTACCAGTGGCAGTGGGGATTTTTATCCACCTCATCACGCAAATGCGCACATTGAAGGTTGATACCACATGGGGGAGGTTTATCGTGTTTGCTATTAGGGGAAAAAGGACACCGAGTGTGGACTCGGTGAGGGAAATAAGACCTCACCTCTCACTGTAATAACCAGCATCTGGCAGTGATTAGTGCCAGACTGTGACTGAGCGCCGCACACAGTCTCATGCGGCATTCTGCACCCTGACACGCATGGCATGACTGTCAACGTGGACCGAGACTCCGCTGCCATCCCAGCCCCAAGACAACACAGCAGTCTCTTGTTTACATTTCCAACTATCGCAGCTCCCAGCAAGGCAGATCAATTGGATTTTGTACAAAGAAATGTTTTTGTGTTATCCAAAAGAAGAAAAAAGAAATTGAACCTCAAAGCAAAATAATTTGGCCCACGGTAAGATTTTGCTAAATATTGCTGGAACTGTGCGGCAGCAGCAGTGAATCACCAGCGTTTGCTGCTCGTGGGTGGCAAGTGTAGTGCAGACAACATTGTTTGTTATTTGAAAAGCCCAGTGCAAAGCCCGCATGTATTCTCCCTGAAAGCAATTATTGCTGCAGATGATGCCACGTGTCCTCAAACATGGCAGTCTGTCAGATCCCTGTGTGTGTGTGTGTGTGTGTGTGTTTGTGTGCGGTCTACAGTACAGGGAAACGGTACAGCGTGGAAAAAAATGTACAAAGAAAACCAAAATTTACCCAAATAATGGAATGTACATACATCCCATTATTCCATCCAAGCTTACCTCTATTCAGTTAAAACAGTGCTTCTCAAATAAGTGGGCGGGCCCCCCTGGGGTGGGTGAAGTGAACTGTCGGGGGGGCGTGAGAGGCAGGGAGTTGGTGCAGACCTGCCAACATTTATCGGGCATTGACAGAAAACAATTGAGAACCACTGAAATCTCCTATACCTGCCGGGTGAAAGGTATACAAAAGCAAATAACGGTCGGGGTCTCCAATTAGCACCGGGTCAAAAAAACATGGTATTAAGAGATGTGGCTGTAGGTAAGCTCTGCCTGGTTTTTTTAGAACAAGATGCCAGTAGCAGTAACCAGCTGATTATTTACCTTTACATGCGCTGTAAAATGCCGGTTGCACTCCTCAGCTGTGTGAGCTCATGCATGGTACACTTGCCGTACTGGTTACAATAAACTCTTCAGTGGTATTAATGGTGACTGAGCAGTTTGATCCTACTGCTTTTACAACATTGGTTCTGTTTCTGCTGGGGTGTGCGATGGCCATGTGATCCACTTTCCCATCACTGCATGTCGTACTTAAGTAAATAAACAATAGAGTGCTTCATGCTAAATGTTTTGCAGCACAGATCTACATCATTGCAAAGTTAATTCAACATAACGACTATACCAGCAGTGTTAAAAGAATTTCACTTCTGCATTATTATTATTATTATTTCATACATGTTTCTCCCCATGGAGCTTCATTTTTTACAATCACTTCAGCATTTAGTGGTGGCTGAAAAAAACTCAGAGCAAGGCCAAAAAAACAAATACTTGCAGTCAAAAGCATGGAATTATATTATTTCAAAGCAAAATGGGTTGATTGTCCTCCTTAACTCTTCAGATGAATTTTAAATGCTGGAACCTTCAGCAAATGTGTGAAAACTTTCTAGATGTGAGGACATTGTCATTTTGCTGTAACCACATTCATGCAGCACCTGTTCTACCTTCAAGATATTTTACGTGCTTTCACAACATTACCCCATTCAGCCACTTCTGAGAGAATGAAGGCGGATTGCATTCACACACCGACAACAAAGAATAATTAGTAACTTTAATACAGCGAGGTAAAAAATGATTAAGTTCAAAATGCTTTGGTAGGGATGCAAGCAAACATACAGATACAGAAATCCCTCACTTATCACGATTAATTGGTGAATTGGTAAAGTGAATTTCCGCAAAGTAGGATTCCTTTTTTATAAATCAAATATTTCCCTAGTTTGCAGCAATCCATTTGAAGAATGCATGAATGGACGTTTTCCCTCCAAAAATCATAGCAAAGAGGAAGATCACCGAAAGTGAAGTAGCAAAGTATAAACCATCAGTTGCCAAACGTTCAAACACCCTACTGCAGTTTCACTGTTCTACCAGTAGGTGTTGTGTCTATGCATGGTAAGAGATAATGGAGAGAGTGCAGAAATGCAGGCATTTTCCTAAGTACAAGTACAATTATGGGAATAACTTTGCGTGGGAATGTTGGTTGTACACACGCTCTACGCAGACATCTCTGCAGTGGTTTGCTTTGCGAGATATCCAAAAGAGGCAACGATGTTGATAGCTCTTTTCCAAAGTCAAAGGTGATGTATGTGAAGTATCTTGTTTTGCCTCAAACACAAAAGATAATATGTCTGCTTTCATGGATCACCAAGGAAATTTAAAAAATGGTTACATTAAAGTGGCTATTTATAGTACATTTTTAAATGAAAGGATTAATCGATTACCAATATAGTTATCAATTAATTGGATAATCGATTAATAATCGATTCGTCAATTAATCGTTGCAGCTCTAAACAGCACCATCATGTGGTGTATTTGTCAGGAAAAATAACAACACGGGAAACACTGTAGGGGTGCATGTTACGACAAATTTTCACCATTTTTGTGTGCGGTGATGTGGGAGTGGAAGAGTCGGCTGACACATACAAACAATAGATGCTTTGACTAAGACTGGCAGGCAATCAACAAGTCAAAGCTGACAAAATGTCACGTTGCACCACATCACTTTCATGAAATCAATTTGTAATGTAAGAAAAATAACTTGAACCTTCAGTACACGGTTAGGTTTCCCCGAGGTAACAACAGTTCAAATTCAGCCTGCCCAAAATCAATAGTCACTTGTGTTCACGGTGCGTAGATCAATCGTATTAAGTGTGATCAAACAGGGTGTCAAATCACGCCCCGAAGCACACCGTCTTCCGCTCAACACACATACCGTACTGCTAAAGGAACATTTAGCAGCCGCTGACGGAAATCCCACTCCCAGTTTGAAATAGGCCCCACAATGGCGGCGTGAGCACGAGCTCCAGGCTAGATGAATGTGTCTGAACAGTGGGGAGCTGAGGAAAGACAGCGGCAGCAGAAGTGGCGGTTCATTTATGGAATACATGAAGATTTATGAGGCAATGAAGTGCAAAGGTTGCTTTATTACGCTTCCGCCGACGAGGAAATGCGCACACGTCACTCTGAATGTTTCAACTCGTGTTTCCAATACGATTAAAACTCCGGTTTCTAAAAAGCTCCCGTTTATCTCTATCGCTTTATTATTCAGCGAGGAACCGTTTCCTCTATTTGGACAGCTGAGTGGTTTAAGAAAATTGCTCAAAACGGGGAATTTCCCGCGTGAGTTTCCTGTATCTTCGATCGGTTTTGGACGCAGATATGCTGTCATTAACATGCAGCTCTGTGAGGGAGCCCAGTCAGGTGTGGAGAGAAAATCACGCTTATCTCCACAAATCATGTCAAGGAAAAAGGAATCTTCTGGTGTGTGGGTGTGTGGGTGTGTGTTTGTGCTGTGGGACCCACAGTGTGAAAAGCAGTTTCTGCTGCTTCAGTGAATTATGATTGTGATCAGAAACTGCCTCACATTTGTGAATAGGGTCTCCGAGGAGGTGTGGCAAAGGTTAAAGAGGTCGTATCGGGTTGTCTGCGTGGTATATTTTGCGCACAGTCACGCGAGTGTGTTGACATGCAACACAAAAGCATCTACACCTCCAAATAGCTTTGAACAGGAGAAAAGGGGAACAAGGCGCCTCACGGCGATCGATGGGCGAGCGAGGTGACTAACAAGGCTGGAGGTTGCTGAATGCTCCTCTGTGCTCGCTATTAGAACCATTCATCAGCCAGCGGGTGACAGTGGTGAGAGTGGGATCACCTGACACCAGAGCAAAGACCTAACTGGACCTAACCTTGCGCGTCCATAAAGCATGTACAACACCTCTTTGGAGCTTTACTACAAGCCAGTTAATGGTGAATGTTAAGTGTCAACGCTATAGAAACAAAACCTATTAATATAGACGACACCCAATTTTTAAAAAGCATATTCATTATAAAATCATGCGGTTTTGTGGTTGAATATGGCCTAAGTAGTAAAAACAAAAATGCATTTTTCCACACATATTTTGCCTAAATTAAGCATTTTCAACCCTAGACCCTTAGACACATTTTAGGGAGACAAGCACGATCGCCGGAACAACAGGCTTTTTTTGCAGGTTTCAATTATCAGACACAATCATAACAACATAATAATCATAATAATACTACTCATAATAACATGGGCTACTGTTGCGCCATAACCCACAACAAGCTAAAACTCAACTCTGAACCCACGACGTCACTTCCTGTCCGCCCGCCACTAATGTCCCTTAGGGAATTTACTGCAAGTATGAGATATAGTTATGTCTTAAATTGCTTGACTGGCCATCTTCTGAAGCAAATAGTCATTATTGTCTGAATAGCTGGCAACACAAGAGAAGATGTTTTGGTGGTAGGTCATGGTCGGGGGCTGCATGAGTGCTGCCAACAGTGGGAAGCTGTGGTTCATTAAGGGGAAACATGAATTATGATATTTACTGTGACATTGTGAAGCAGAGCATGATCTCCTCCCCTTGGGAAAACGGGGCGCATGGCAGTTTTTCAATATGATAAGAAGACCAAACACCTTGTGCCTTGCTGAGGAAGCTGAAGGTGATGCCGTCCTTCTATTGAGAGGAATGGTCAGTGTTTTTTTGTTTTTTTATTGACAGCAGCATCACCAGCTGGAGCGCAGCAAATCAAATGCCTTAAATATATTTTATGCTCTGCTGAATGAATGAATGCATTAGACCGTAAAGATGGAGGATTATACAGTATGTGCAAGATCACCAGAAGGTGATTTACAACAAAGTATCAGGGCAATTTCCGGAGAAGGATAGGAAGTGTAGAGACAAAAGGTAAGAACACAAATGTTTTTTACTACTACAAGAACATTTTTAATAAAAGTGATGTATCTATGTTTTCTAGTTTTAATGATCAACCCCCATTAACATAAAAAGGGGACTTGTTATGCTGTTATGTAAATATTGTTACAATGTTGTATTCTTGTGTTAATCGATGCCAACGCGCCAAATATTGAGGTTTGCGTATTTACAATTCAGCCCTGAAAGCAGTTTCATATGGCTCTGCAGGCTTTGTTTTACAGAACACCGAGTTCCACTGACATAACACAACCCGGATTTCCTTAAATAGGCAACGTGAGCAATGGCTCCCAGGAAGTGTTTGTTCAGGTGTGAGTGAAAGGTAATATTGTTTAGCTTTCCTAAAGAGGCAAGCATCAGGAGAAGTGCTTGTAGTTGCTGATTCCTGGCCAGTAAGAGAAAAATATCCGAGGTTGATTTCTATAGCATCGCCCCTTGAGGAGATACAATAAAACTGTTGTTGAAGTGTTTACACACTTTTGACAGAAACTGCAACAATTGACTCAACAAGTCGCAACCTGCAGCTTCGACATGCCTTCACCACTTGTAACAAGGAATATAAGCAGAGGTGGGAACGTTGTTCTGGTGTTATTAAACCTCTAATCTGACGCATTAGCTCATCTAATGACACAAAATTACGTGGCGGAGTAAACTGTTTTTCCTCAGAGGTCATTCTTGACCTCGTTTCCTCGTGCTGAGAACGCCTGCGTTTGTCTGTGTGCGCGCGTGATACAAAAGGTAATTATTTAGCGAGCGGAACTCTCATTAGAAACAATGCGTATCAGAGCAGTGCAGCGAGAGCAAGAACAAAAATCTAATTATCGCCGTCCTCTCACCCCCACCCTTCCGCGACATCAATACTCCATTACAGTGGCTTGTCTCGGGGGCGCAGACTAGACGGGCGCTGGACTCCAACATGTAGATTTACACCAAAGCAAACAAACAGCTCAGAGGCGTTACGCCACGAAGAAGAAAGGATGGTTTGCAAAATCACAGGATAGCATGCATACATAACCCCTGTTTATTTAGCTGGCAAATCCCACACCCCTGCATGAAATGCGCTTAGCAAGAGATCTAATTTGGTGCTGATACAAATTAGGACTGCTCAACCTTGGCAGAGGTCCGCGCTCCACTGAGCGCCATTTCAGCCCATTTTTGCCGCTGCCAAGCTACAAAGCGGCATCTTTGCCAAAGCACTTTAGTCGTCTTTTGCGGAACTTGCAAATGAGAAGTAGAGGGCAAACACCGTAGGAGGGACGGAGAAGTAGAAGAAGAAGAAGGCTCGTGGTGCCTTCGGTGTCGCTCCCACTCACAACTCAAGTGGAGCGACAGCAGGTGGGTGTTTTCCCGAGGAGGGCGGCAGAGTCACTGAGGTGGGTAAAAAAAAAATGTTTTTAAAGAGGGGGGGCGGTGTAAGTTATAATTTTGTGGCGGAGACGGTAGGCGGAAGAGGGAAGGGCTCGGCGTGGGAAGGATTTATTACGTTCTCTTCCATTAGTGTGGGTAATGGTGCTGAAAGGCTGCGGCCTGGCACCGGTGGCCGCTTTGGCGATGGGAGCTGAGTTAAACAATCCCTGTCAGCCACTGCCGGCCACTTTACTATATGCACACCTCATAATCAATTAATAAATCAATCTGAATTATTCCTCACAAAGACAGTCGCCATCTTGGAGGTGTTTGGTCTCGTTATCATGCTGGAAAACTGCCATGCGGCTCAGTTTCCCACAGGAAGGGATCATGCTCTGCTTCAGTAAATGTTGGAATTCTCGTTTCCCGGTGCCGGCAGCACTTGTGCTGGCCTCATGCTTGACCATTAGCAAGACATAATTACCTTGGTACTCGTTTGTGTTGCCAGATAGAAGGGGTGTTGTAGTACATGTATACATAACTAATCTTCCAGTATGGAACCTTTGATGCGTACCAATCATTGCTGCTGGTCATTCAAGGAGGAGAAGCTCATTTTTTTTCCCGGCTTACATCCAGTCTAAGGGGTCTTAGAGCAATCGCCACTGGTACCAACTGGTACCAACCAAAACAAAAAAACGGAAGGTAAAGGAATTCATTTTTGCATTGTTCTTGGGTTACGTCCTTCTGGATTTGGCCCTTTTGTGATATGTACACACTCCAATAAATTACTTGACTAAGGACTCGCTGGAGAGCTAGGTCCAGTACCCAGAGCGCGTCAGACAACGCAGCTGTTTATAGAGCAGGGGTGGGCCAACCTTTTGACTTGATATTGGCTAGTCTATATATAAGCGCAGTCTATATATAAGCGACATCAAACAAAACTTTTTTTAAGATGGGTATGACCACATGGTGCCTTTCCATTTTAAAGGTTTAAAAAAAAGAATTTGGAAATTCTCGATGGGTTGGTGGGTGGACACTTGGTGGGCCTGATGTGGCCCACGGGCCGCAATTTGCCGCATTCACAGCTACACGGACTGAATAACATCGCTTATTAATCTTTGCACTTTATTATGTCTACCTAGCGTAATGCAGGCTCTTCTGGCAGAAGTGCGCTGAGACAAAGAAAAGTCATCACCATGGAAGTGAAAACGGGCATCATCAGAAGCTCTGAGGGAGGTGCCCATCTACATTGCCCGCATCCTAGCCATTACAACTGTGAGATCTATCATTAAGGATAAAGATGACATCCTTCAGCATGTTAAAGCTTCTGCTCAGTGCGACAGTGACAGCGACGGTGAGAACTAAGCAACCAGAATCGATCCCGTATCTCAGTGAGCCTTACATGTCCTGCCTCTTCTTTGTCCTCCTCCCAACAAACCATAAAAATAAAAGTAAGTTGTTCTCATTCTATTAGTTTAATTTCATTCTGGTAATAAAACTTTCTATTATTGTATTAAATGTCCTTTAGGTTCGGTGTACAGTGTAAGTGACTTGGGAGTTCATTTAGGTAAGATTTGACTCGCAGTACGTAACCTGAAGACCACCTATGTATTACATTAAATTGCTTTGTTACCTGCAACACAAAGCTAACGAACTGGCGCTGCTGGTGAGGAACAACAGGGACTTTTCCTCCTCTTGCGTCTTGTGCTTCACGGAGACACGGCTAAACGAACAAGTCCCGGACAACGCGCTCAGCCTCGAGGGATTTCAACTCCTTCGTGCCGACAGACAGCGAGCTCTCTCCGGCAAGACGAAAGGTGGGGGAGTCTGTTTCTTCGTCAACAACGCCTGGTGCTCGGACGTAACTGTGATCTCCCAACACTGCTCTCCCGCTCTGGAATATCTCTTCATTCACTGCAAACCTTTCTACTCTCCACGCGAGTTCGCTTCGTTCATCCTGTCTGCTGTTTACATCCCGCCATGTGCGGACGTGCACGTAGCTCAACGCACGCTCGCGGAGCAGATTTTGGACGTTGAGCGGACTTTCCCGGACTCTTTACTTATCATCCTGGGCGACTTTAACAAGGGAAACCTGAGCCAGGAGCTGCCAAAGTACAAACAGTTTATTAAATGTCCGACGAGAGAGCAGAAGACGCTGGATCATTGTTATACTACAGTCAGTGGGGCTTATCGAAGTGTGTCACGTGCTGCTTTAGGCCTTTCTGACCATGCCATGGTTCACCTCATCCCAGCATACAAACAACGACTGAAGCTCTCCAAACCTACTGTGAGAACAGCTAAAAAGTGGACAAGTGAGGCTGTGGAGGAGCTTCGCACATGTTTGGATACAACAGACTGGGAACTATTCAAATTATCTACTAATAACCTGGACGAATACACAGACACAGTGACGTCATACATTCAGTTCTGTGAAGACAGCATAGTCCCATCTTACACCAGAGTGACCTTCAACAACGACAAACCCTGGTTCACACCCAGACTGAGACAGCTAAGGAAGGAGAAAGAAAAGGCCCACAAGAACAACGACCCTCACGTATACAGACAGAGCAAGTACCTATTTAGTAAGGAGGTGGAGAAGGCTAAATCAAGGTACAACAAACATCTGAAGGAGAAGTCCGGGAGCAACAACCCTGTCTCTGTCTGGAAAGGTCTGAGGGAAATCACCAACTACAGACCCAAAGCCCCCCCCGCTGTTGACAACCGTCACCTAGCAGAAAGACTTAACACCCACTACTCCAGGTTCGAAGATTCACACCCCTCCCCCACCCCACTGACTACAATGGACATTGCAGGCATATCAGCCCTGGAGCCCCCCCTCTCCCCCACTGCCCTCACACTCTCGGAGCAGAATGTGGCCAAGACATTTAAAAAGCAAAACCCTCGGAAAGCTCCAGGTCCAGATGGTGTCTCTCCTTCCACCCTGAGACACTGTGCGGTAGAACTGGCGCCTGTCTTCACGGACATCTTCAACATCTCTTTGGAGTCATGCCATGTCCCAGCCTGCTTCAAGCTGTCCACCATTGTTCCCGTCCCCAAGAAGGCCAGGATCACTGAACTCAACGACTACAGACCTGTGGCACTGACATCTGTGGTCATGAAGTCATTTGAGCGCCTGGTTCTGCCTCATCTCAAGTCCTTTACCTCCCCGCTCCTGGACCCTCTGCAGTTCGCCTACAGAGCCAACCGGTCTGTAGATGACGCCATCAACCTGGCCCTCCACTACATCCTGCAGCATCTGGACTCCCCAGGAACCTACGCCAGGATCCTGTTTGTGGACTTCAGCTCTGCATTCAACACCATCCTCCCAGCTCTGCTCCAGGACAAGCTCACCCAGCTCAACGTGCCTGACTCCACCTGCAGGTGGATCACTGACTTCCTGACGGACCGGAAGCAGCGCGTGCGGCTGGGGAAGAATGTCTCGGACACTCGGACTATCAGCACGGGATCCCCACAGGGCTGTGTACTTTCCCCCCTGCTCTTCTCCCTGTACACCAACAGCTGCACCTCCGGCCACGACTCGGTGAAACTGATTAAGTTTGCGGATGACACCACCCTCATCGGGCTCATCTCAGACGGTGATGAGTCTGCTTACAGGAAGGAGGTGGACCGGTTGGTGTCGTGGTGCAGCTGCAACAACCTGGAGCTCAATGCTCAGAAGACAGTGGAGATGATCGTGGACTTCAGGAAAGTCAAAGCCCCCCTGCCCCCCCTCGTCTTGACAGACTCCCCCATCACAACTGTGGACTCCTTCCGCTTCCTGGGCACTAACATCACCCACGACCTCAAGTGGGAGCAGACCATCAGCTCCATCATCAAGAAGGCTCAGCAGAGGATGTACTTCCTGAGGCAGCTGAGGAAAGCCAAGCTGCCTGTCCAGACGATGGTGCAATTCTACACGGCCATTATTGAGTCCATCCTCACCTCCTCCATCACAGTGTGGTTCGCTGGGGCCACTGCCAGGGACAAACACAGACTGCAGCGCATCGTGCGCTCCGCCGAGAAAGTGATCGGCTGCAGCCTTCCATCTCTCCAGGACCTGTACGTCTCCAGAACTCGGGGGCGAGCAGGCCGGATACTTGCTGACCCTTCCCACCCTGGACATGGACTATTTGAGCCACTCCCCTCTGGCAGAAGGTTACGGTCCATTCGGACCAGAACCTCTCGCCACAAGAATAGTTTCTTTCCTGCTGCTGTTGAACTCATGAACACTTTATAACATTTGCACTATGCTCACTTTATAAACAGTATTTTTGGCACCTTATAATACCTGCACTAAAAACACCCTCATGCCTTTACTTATCAGTGATTTCAACTTTTATATCAGAGTTCTATGTTTAGTTAGTTCTATGTTTATTTAATGCTCTATGTTTACTTAGAATTCTACTTTGCGCTGAGTCGCCAAAGAATGTTCCTAGTTCGTGAATTGTTCACTTACAATGGCAAAGTTATTCTGATTCTAAATTCAGATTCTGATTCTGATGAAGGGCATATATGAGAAGTTATGTGTTCTATCCCACACAAGAATTCTTTGTCAAATCAGTTAATGCGGTTCCCAGTGGCAAAGGCTGGCGTCCATGTCCATTTTTAAATGAACCTCCATGCGATACACTTTCTTCCCATGTTCATTTCTTGTAAGAATTACAGTCCAGAAATAAATTACAAGTACTTAAAAAACAGGGAGTTGCTTTTCAATCACCCTGTATATGTGCTTCCCTTCAGACAAATAAGGCTAAAAAAGGGTTTGTTATTGCTGAGCTCTATTATTTATTGTTGTTTTTGGAACCTTATTCACTGATAAAATCTTTGGGCTCACTAGAAAATGGGCCCGACTGAATTATGCACGCCGCCGGGCACGGGATCAATAGAGGTGCTGTAAGTCCAAGCTGCTCTACATATTGAATCGGTCGCCCATGTTGCTGGTGCGTTTATTCTTTCTCCTCTCTACCAGCAGCCATGCAGCCATCTACATTATTAGAGGTGTGCTTCCTAAACACCTCACACATTTTTCCTTTAGCAGGTGTTACTGAGGACACACTTTATGTTTATAGCTCTGCTTACAAAGCGAGTAGACCTCATCTTGTCTCTCCGTTGTCTTGACTGGTGAGCGGCGAGACAAGCGGGACCCTTGGAGGGCTGCGATTTAAAGGCCAAGTGAGAACGGCAGCGCTTTTTACATTTGGAGCAGGAGAAGGAAACATCAATCACAGGGAATGGATATTGGCTGGGAAATGCCAATGTGATATTTATGGTTTGGAGATGTAATGTTTCAACACACTAAAGTTCATCAGAAGCTGCAAACCAACACCAGTAGTCAGAGTACATAAACTAGGGATGTTTGAAATTATCTGCTCATCTTGGCATAAAAAAAGAGACATTGAGTCAAATCAGTATCGTTTTTTTTTTTTTTTGGTGAGCGGGTGATGACACTGTGCGCTTCTCACAGCAACAAGCTTGCCAACTCAGTTTTGCTCACAGTAAGGAATTATTTCCACATTTCGCCTCCGGATTGTAATTATGCATTTGGCAAAGACTGTAAAACACTTCATCCTTAAATACCATAATTTAATATCACACCCCAGGAAAAAAATCACACATGCAGTTAACTTATCTGCAGCAAAATAATAAGTAAATATATAGTACTTATATAGTCATTACAATTTCACACATTAGGCCAGGGTCTTGTACTTTACAATGTACTTTGTTCTTATATAGATGCTTGTGCCAGATAGAAATGTGCAGCTTCCCAAAACGGTATCATTGTCAGCCTTCAGTGGTCTGACGTCAGGGCCAGCAAAGCTGGCTTGAAGTGAACGCCTTAAAGGAATCTGCACTTTTTGGGGGAATTTTGCCCACCTTCCACAATCCTTATGTGAGACATCCACACACATGTCTTTCTCTTTTCTGTGCATTCTAAAGATATAAAACCAGCTAAAAAAAGAGGCAGCTAAGATTTCACGTAATGGGAAACCCTTATTCCTCCTACAAAGCCTTCTGAAAAAATCACCAAAAAGCACCAACAACGCTTTAATTACATATAATGTGACGTGCATATTAACCAAGCTACAGCGACATTGTTTTTTATTAACATCATTAGCACAATCAAACTACGTTACTGGTGTATTGACACCTTGACAGCTAGTGACTACCTTCACCACACTCTCGCCTGCAATGCACCAGCATACCAGAAGGTAATGCTACACATTGGAGCTGCCGCTACTGCTGCTGCTGTTTTTGAGTTTAAATACGGGAAAGTGTGTGGCGGTCCTTACCCTCTTGCAATGTGAAATCAATGAGCCAAGGAAGGAAGTAATACTTAAAAGGTGCAAAATACCGCTCTTTTTTTAATCTGTTTTTATATCTTTGGAATGCACAAAAAAGAGAAACAAGTGTGTTCATGTTGCACATAATAATTGCAAATGAAGGGCAAAATTTTCCTTTAAATTGCACTATTTGCTTGATGAAACTGTATTCATTTATTCCCAAAAGTCTTATTATCGTCATTTAGTAGCGTGTCTCTTAGCTGCATTGCTTCTAGTACATATATGTCTATGTTCAATTTTTTTTTTGTACAATCAGATTTTAGCTTCTATGTGTTGCCATATCAATGTACAGTATGCCTGTGAATATTCTCATTTATCATTCAATCGATTGCAACTGCACTGTTCAGGTTGTCTTAGACGACGTTTTGCCTCTCGTCCGAGCAGGCTTCATCAGCTCATGCGCAAACACTTAGTGGGACACACACCAGTCCGGGTAGATAGGACAGCTCTAGTCTGAGATCCTGGTGCAAGATCCAATGTATTTATCCTCTAAAGTAGGAGAAATGGACAGGAGTGGTTGGCTCTGTAGCGGTGTCAAATGACGACAGGATAGAATGGAGTGGGGCCTCAACGATGGTTGATTAGGTGCTATCACCTTTGTTAGCATCCTATTAAAGTATAATGATGGTCATGGACCCCGCCAACAATGGTTGTTTGGGTGGTATTCCCTTTGTTAGCATCCCATTCAGATGTAATGATGGTCATGGAACCATCTGAAACCAAGGTGGCTGTGCATTGTTTTTTTCTTAGAGGCTAAATGAGTCTTTTGAGAAGGAATGAAAGGACGTCATTGTATGTGTGAGAAAGGTGATGTTGTAGACCCTCTCTCCTCTGCTCAGATAGTTTCCCAAAATTAATGTATATGGATACCCTCTCATCTTTCAAAGCATCCTTCTTCTCTGTCTGTGCACATTTTTGTCATGAAAAGAATGCTCTTTCGCCCCCCCCCCTGAAAAATATGGTAATAATGAAATATGTTCATTATAGCCCCGCACACCCCCCGTCATTATGCCGAGACCCCTTAAGAGGCATGCCCCCCAGTTTGAAAACCACTGATGTAATCAATGTGATCCCAGGGCCTCCAGAATCAGGAGTGTTGGCCCAAGTCACATACATACTCATTGCAATGGTGATAACCAATCCGATTTTAGATTCACCTCACAGTGTCGTCGGTATTCTCAAAGTTACGAGTGCACTTGAATGCATCATCACATGACCAGCGCAGCACTACATTATTACCACAGTGAAAAAGCAACATATGTTTGACACTTATTCTAATAGTTATGTTTACTATACCAAAGTGTACTGAGACATGCTGCAAATTTGACTGAGGACACAAGTAGGAGCCAAATAAACAGCTTGATATTATGAAGGCAGAAAACACAAGTGCTGCAAAGACAAAAATCCCATATGAAGATGACTGAAGTACACCGAAGAGATAAAGGAATAAGGGGAGTGCGTCAGAATGTAGTTAGTGAGGAGCTATAACGTGATGCTACTGTATGCCTTTCGGTTTCTTTTTCATGCGCTCCTCAACACTGCAGAGCATGGCAAAGATGGCTTTCACTTATTTATGGCCATGCATTGTGTGCTTGCGTGGGCTTTTGTAACATTTACTTAAGCTGTACTGCTAGAACACAAAGCCTGGTTCCTTCTCCTATGTGAGGGATGAAAGCACTGGATGGAGCCTGTTATGGTCACCGACTCAAAGTTCTCTCACGCTGCTTTGCCTCTTTTCTATTATATTTTTTAAAATACGATCCTTTTTATTTCATTTCATGCACGGCCTCGAGGCAGGTCACCGCTGACAAGGCTGGGCGCTCTGAAGCAGAAGATCTCCAAAGTCAAAAGCATTTTTTCTTGTTAAAAGGCTTCAAAGTTTCGGCAAAGCTTTTAATTTTTTTAATGGTGCACAGCCCGAGTATCATTATAATATTTATCAGGAGATATCTTTTGCTCCAGAAAGGTCAAATTCCAAACTTATCTGTGGCACCGTGGCTTTGATTGGCAACGTCAGGCATTCGCTTAGACAACTCCTTTGTTTGTTTGCATACACGACTACAGAAAAACATCAAAGTCCCTAATTATAGTATTATAAATAGGGTGGTAAAACTGTGTTAGCCTTGGTGCAAGAATTTAGACAGTGTAAAGCCCTACTGGCACCCCGCTATTGTGTGGGCGTGTGTATATGTGTGTGCGTGACTGTAGCTTTAATGCTAATGAGCTGTGTTTCCAAAAAGCAATTGTGCAATCTTAACCACTTGAACTCTGTCACAAATGATTGGAAGAGCTCCAGGCTTTATTTTGCGATGTGTAGCAAAGCCTGCCGTTTTAAAATCTGTCATGGGCACATACAAGGGGCGGGTCACTATAACGCCATTAGGGTTTAGGTATTTGAGGACCCAAGGCAAATCCAGCCATTTGGGACACCACGTCTTTGCACATTTATTTTAATTGAAATTTTTACAAAAGGTCATTATAATTTAGGTCACTTTTTCCTGCTTTTGAAATCTGTCAGCTTAAATTGCTAGTATCCTTCTACGGTTCCTCACTCCATTAGGGTAACTCCGGATCAGTTTTCTCCCAACCGCAGTCACAGCGCTTATGATAGATTACGCATTTCGATGTAGTTTTAAGCATCCAAATTAAAACTACAACAGTAATATTTACTTTAAATCGAATTTAAAAAATCAATAATCAGTTGTTCAATTGTCTGTATTTGCCTAGTGGTAAGTCCGCCCTCGGACATAATAAAAACACGGACCACCCACTGTACACTACAGCGTCTGTGTAAAGACGCCGTCCCACTGTGGGGAAGAATGAGACGGAAGTGGTGTCAGTTACCTATGATAAGTAGCTGATTCTGAACAAAAGAGGAAGGCATTCTAGGGCATATTTAGTCAATGAAATGTACACACAGCACTACAAATTTCACCACTTTTTTGTGGCCATTTTAGGGCTCCCCCTTTTGGAGATAAAATGATTTTGTCCCTCCCCCCCAAAAAACAATACGGTAATAATAAAAAAGTGTTTGCTGTAGCCCCAGTTTGAAAACCACTGTTTTATGGGAAGATGAAGTCATTGAGGAATCGCCACTGGTCTACGTGTGCAGTGCTCCACTCGCCATCGGTGTGTGGTGTGCTGAATATGAGAGTCAAACACACACCAAACAAAGAAAGAGCAGGAGCTTCTATTTTAAATGAGACCATTGTAATTCCAATTTCCCCTCTCTTCCATTTTATCCCGGTTTTTGCCGATTGAAGCCTAATGATGTCCCTGGTGACGAGTGCTGCATCGCTACCAGTCAGTCAGCGCAGAGGCGCATGCGTTGCGGCCCAGCAGCTGGTATGCTTTGCCCCAACTGAGAGTGCCTGACTTGAAGGGCATAAGTGGAGCAGACTGCAAGGAGGAGGAGATGTCACATCTTCATCTACGGTGCAGAAAGCTATTTCTCTATCGGCTTTTCTCACCGCTTCCTGTTTTTTTACTCCGCTGTGTGCTCCTGCTTCCTGAGAGTCATAATCTCCTTTCATGGAGCTTTGTTGGAAGAAGCGTCAGTGCCACGCCCTTGCTAGTGCACGCTCGCTGATGACACCTACAACAAAAAGAAATCAGATTAGAGCAGCTAACAATGCGGTGCTAAGTTTGCAACCGCATTTCATTCATTTTAACTGCAAGGGGCAACATTGCACAGGCTTGTGCTACAGCTGGGGTATGCAACCCGTGGCACCGGAGCCGGATGCGGCTCTCTTATCCTTCTGCTGTGGCTCCAGCTGTATTATGTTTCTGTGAAGTCACTAATTGTGTGTCACCCACCGACTCTATAGTACCTGTGACCCGTGGTCCAAATCTGGCACATACATGACATCAGACTGCCCTGCCAGTCCATTTCAGACATTGGGAACACTTTTGAAACCAATTGCATAAACTAGGAACACACTCATGTCATTCAGAGGCTCTTTGACTAGTCTTGTTTTTGTGCAATAGCTCCTTAAAAACTAGAACGTGCTCTTGCCATATAGAAGATCTTTGACTAGCATTTTTGCTGTACATCCTTAGCAACATCAGAGTGGTCATGTCCTATGCATTAGAGCATCCTAAAAAACAGCAAAGTGCTAATGTCATGTAGACGATCTTTAACAAGCATTTTTGCAGTAGTTCCTTACAAACACCAGAGTCCTTCTGTCACATGGAAAATCTTTCAGTAGCATTTTTGCATTGTGTCCTTAAAAAACCGAGCGTTCTTGTCATGTAGAAGATCTTTGACTCTCTTTGACCTAAAAAAAAAAACAACAGCAGAGCATCCCTGGCATATCGACTAGCATTTTTTAAGTACATCCCTAGAAACAAGCGTTCCTGTGATATAAAGTAGAGGATCCTTGACTAGTGCTTTTGTAGTCAATTCTCAAAAACAGCGCTACTGTCATATAAGTGCTACTGTCATATAAAGGATCTTTAACAAGCCTTTTTGCAGCAATTCTTACAAACAGCAAAGCACCCCTGGCATAGTGAGGATCTCAGGCTAGCATTTTTGCAATACATCATTAGAAACAGAGTGTTCTTGCCATATACAGTAGAGGATCTTTGACTAGCATTATGTACTAGAAGTACATCCTTCGACACAAGCATTCCTGTCATATATATATTGGAAGATCCTTGACTAGAGTTTGTGTAGCTAATCCTCAAAAACAGTGTGAGAGAGTGCTACTGTCATATAAATAATCTTTAACAAGCGTTTTTGCAGTAGTTCTTACAAACAGCAAAGCAATTTGGCTTTACATCCTGTCATGTAGGAGATCTTTGACAAGCATTTTTGCAGTACGTCCTGAACGTTCTGTCATATACAGTAGAGGATTCTTGACCAGTATTTTTTTAGTTGATCCTTATAAACAGCAGGATCAACTAAATCATACAGGATCATTAACCAGCGTTTTTGCAGAGTGCTCTGTCATGTAGAAGTGCTTTGACTAGCGCTTTTGCAGTATGTAATATACAACCTATGTCTGACTTTGTCTGCTTGATTGATATTTTTGTAATCTTCCTTCTTGGCATATATACATATATATATATACACATATATACATTTTTGCATTATGTGCAGAAAAACAGCAGAGCATTTGTCATTTTACGTTAATGCAGTGGGTCCTCAAAAACAGCAAAGCACCCCGTGGCATATAGAAGCTCTTCGGCTCGCATGTTTCTGCTTTGTTACAATTAGAAGGGCAGGGTACTAATTAATATGTAATCTGTCCTGCCTTGAGGACTCTGTTAGTCCAGTTCCTCCCCGCGGATCACGAGGCGTTCCCAGGTCAGTTGAGATACACACGCTCTCCAACGTGTCCCAACTGGCAGATTTTTTTTGCTTGAAATAGAAAAAGATGTCTGATTTTAAGATAACTTGGGCTTGTATCATACTGTATATGGCTGTGGCAGGAATTGCAGTCTTACATCTTTTTAAAAATAACTGCCGCAGAAGTAAATACATGGAATAGATCCAAGTATGATGATGTGGTTGTGCACCACTGCAAACCGCAATAATATAAATACATTGTCTGCCAATGAAACTAGCATATATATATATATAATATTTATATCCACTGTACAGCTCCCAATACAAATAGACATGAGTGTAAGATAATGAGTGTGTCGGAGAGTATCTAAATAACAACTTCAACTAGCGTCCCAGTTCCTCAGAATAACTCAAAGAGTAGAACTGTTCTCGCCGGAGCTGCTTTCTTCTAAAAATTGCCAAGTCGTCAAGGTTGTGCACACCAGAGGTTCCTGTGGCTATGTTTTGACGTGCCTTTAAATGCTAATTAGCCTGCATTTTCATGCAAACCCTCTATAAAAAAAGGTGAACATGATTAGATTATCAGATGCATTTATATATATTATATATTTTTTGATAGCACAGCATGTATGCTGTGCCATAAAAAAAACACAGCAGAACCAACAAAAATGTTTCCCATAGGAAATGTTGTTCAAACAAGTCACCAATACAGGCAAAGTTTACTGTAACAGTTCAGTGTGAAAATATGGCACAAGCTGCCAAATAACGGCAGAGAAACTCAAAATAAATTTAAATTAGCAACTCTCTGACAACACGTGTAGGCGAGAAGTTTGCTTCTGTATGGTGAGCAATGAGCTGAGGCTAGCTAGCATTAAATAGGATGATTTGCAGTGAACACTCGTTTTTTATTCATAATAATAATAATAATAATGTTTTGTGTTTCCCACAGGACTGCAATCTAGATATGGCAGGTGGGGGATGACACATGTAAATAACATGAAAAGCACAACAACTAAATGAGCTTTCTTCTTTCGCTTGTACATTTTTTCCAATATAAGAAAGACAGAGCCACCCGTGAGTGGTTTTCAATGAGGCAGTGGTCCACAGGAGGACCCACCGCTCGTTGAGAAGAGAGATACATACTGTACTCCAATGTCAAAAGTCGCAAGTCTCTTCACGAGATTTTTCCCTAGTTGCTTTTTTTTTTTTAAAGAGTATGTAAAGGAGCGTGATTACTTGATAAATATACAGTCATCCCTCATTTATCACAGTTAATTTGTTCCAGACATGACTATGATAAGTGAATTTCTTCTAAGCAGGATTCAATTTTACTAAATTGACATTCCCGTAGAAAACCTTGACTTTTTATTAGAGCCTTGTAGACATGATAAACCACTATTGTCTACACAGGCTACAGTATCACTCCTGGGACACAGCCATTGCTTTAAGCATAGCATGCCAGGGAGCTAACTAGTTAGACTCCAACTTATTTATTGTAAGCTGAAGTGTTTCAAACAGAGTGGGGAAGAAGGACAAAGTAACAGGCAGGAAACTTACCACTTCCACACGGAATGGGAGAAGAACCTTCTTTTTCGCTCTGTCTTATCAGACTATATGCAGTAAGGGAATTTAATGTGAGGTAATGTCTCTTCAATGTAACATCACTGACGCCTAGTGATCAGAATACTACATATGACTTGTGTTTTGATATTTTTTTTACTACAGTCAGCCATAAAACAGAGATCATTTATTATTTAATTATTCAAAAACCATGACGTAACATGGACAAATATAGACCAGGCAAATGTTTAACCGCAGGATCCAAAGAAATGACACAAATAGAGATTGTGACACTTGTCAACATGCGATAATGATTTCAAGATGAAACCTTTGCATTTTTCAAGGAAAGGACACGGAAATTGGAACACAATGACATTTTCTATAATGCACGACACTGACTGTGTAATTCTGTCAGCGCGGACCTCCGAGCTTTGTTGAGATCTGTTCAAAGCTGTTATTCTTGACAGCAAAGCGGCTAAGATCACTCTGAGGGGAAAAAAGGCTTCTAAGGGGGGGATGGAAATGGCACGGCTCCATAACAAGCTGATGACAAGCTTTCCACACAAGACCAGTCACATTTATTTGGGCCAAAACAGGTTTATGTGAGATTTGCACACACTTGTCACAACTCTTTTAGCCTCTCGTTAGAAATGAGAAAGAAAAAAGGTGAAATCAAACCACAGAGAAAAGCCAAAAGGGAGAACATGAAGGCACAAAAGGCCAAACCAGGCGATAAAAGGGCTGGGAATGTGAGGGACAGCCTGGATGGGCAATAGCTACTCCACTGTCACAACTCCTGACCATGAAGTCCACCTACACCTTCCAGATGCTATTTAACATGAAAATTGATTTTAAGAGAAGCCAAGATGTCCGCAGGGAGACCAGGGGACAGGTGCCTGCAGTTATCCAGGAGAGAGGCTAATGAGAGGTGAGGGACCCAAACGCCGCTAACAAGGAAAGCCCGGAAAAGAGAGGCGTGAATTAGACAGGCCAGAAAAAGACGGGGAGAAAAAAAGTCAAACTGCAGAGAAAGAGTGGACGTGTTTTTATTTCTCCAGAAGAAACTAAATGATGCTTTTCACGTGGGTGTCGAGCTGCAGCACTCTGCGGGTCTCAACGATGGTCAGCGCACGCAGAGACAAGACTTCACGCCAAATGTGTACTTTCAAAAGAAAACTTTCAAATCATTGAGGGCCGAACGGTGGTCGAGTGGTTGGCATGTTGGCCACACAGTCAGGTGATCTCCCCATATGTGCGTGGGTTTTCTCCAGGTAGTCCTGTTTTCTCCCACATTCCAAAAACATGTTGGGTTGATTGGCTACTCTAAATTGACCATAGGTGTGAATGATTGTTTGTCTGCCCTGCAATTGACAGAAAAAAATATATATAAATAAATAAAAAAAACAATTCCTAAGCCACCTAATATTGAGAAAAACAATAACTAATTCTCACTACTGTAAACATGGATTCAATGTGTCATTAGATCCTGGAAGCGCTAAAAAGCTTTCTGCGCCGCTTATTATGTCCTGAGTCCAGAAGTCAATACAAAGGCCCAAAAATTAGTATAATAGGTGCCCTGTAAAGCAATAAAAGCTAAAGTGACACAGGCTTGTATCGGATTTAATAATACAGTACACATTTATATTACTTACACTTTAGCCATATTATTATATTATACCTACGGCCTAGAGTGACGGGTATGGAACACTTTTTTCCTACCTTCAAACAACTTCCATTTCATGTTCTATGGTTATCATCACTATTCTCGACTGCATTGCTAAGAAAACACAGAAAATGGCAAGCGCAATTGGAGAACACAGGGGAGAATTTCCAGGATGTGATATTCAGTGGCTTTAAGGTGCCATTCCGAATATTAATAAAACCATCCCTAGGCCACATATTTAAATAATAATAATAATAATAAAGCAATACACCACTGGCACGTGCACTCAATGCAAACTGTAAACGGCACGTCAATTGGGTGACGTCACAATGTGACTTGGAATTACTAAACGAACAGCCGGACTGGGTAAAGTGTCTAGAAACATCTAAAAAAAAACAACGTCCTAGGAGTCCCACCTTAAATCAGCTTTGTAGGCCAATAAAAGCTAAATTGACACATGTATTTACTGTAGCTGGACAGCTAAAAGACGTTGTTTGCTAGCTAGCTAGGAAAACTGAGCTAACGTTATTGACAGGCATTAAAAAACAAACAATGTGTGGCAAGAAAGCAATTTTCAAAATCATTCTTTGCAGTGTTTCCCATAAGTGCGTCATAAAATTACCTCGTTTTGACTTGATTCGACACCAGATGCACACACCTCCGTCCTGGTGCTTCACGCAGTGTATTCTGGGAGTTGTAGTGTAAATACTGTATAAGCGTAAGATGGCTCAAATAATTTCATTTAATGACAATGATAATTTTTAAAAAAAGTTTACTAGATAGTTATTTTTCTAAATTCTTAATTATTGAAATTCTTTTAAAACATGCGTATGTATACATTATTGTTAAACCAGTTGCTGTTATAATGGTGAGATATAATTATAAGATTTTTTAAGTTGCAAAATTGAAATCATTTAAAATTTCTAAATATATGTTTATGTATATATGTTTATGCAGTGTCTGAGAGCAATGTGAATAAACCCGCAAACGGTATTAAATCTGTGTTATTAGTACTTAGGGGAGCATAAAAAGGCAAATTAGTATCTGGACAAACATCAAGGCAATTTTTCTAGCTAATGTCAGTCACTGACATTTTTATTAGCCGTAAAATGGCAGTTGACTACAGTATGTTTAATAAAAAGTCATGGTTGGCTAGAATTTTAGTCAGCGGCATCTCACCGGCTAATATGGCTCTAGGGGGATCGAACATGCATTGCAATGCTTTCACAACATAATTTCCTAATTCATGAACTTTTTTCATGTCACTTTTAAGGCACCTTTCGGTGGTTGCATCTCCCAGAAAAATCAGCAGTGCTAGCAGGGCCTGAGACCAAAGCAACTTCATTATATTTGATGGCAATCAGAAGAGACAAAGAGGATTGCCTGCTTGCTGCACCAAAAGAAGCATTCCCTTATCATCATCCCTTCCCCTCCAGTGTGTAGTGTCTGAGCCTACATTAAAGCAAAGGTTTGGCTTCAGTCAGGCTTATTGATCAGATTGATCTGTGCTCAGGGGATTGGGAGAAATCAACACAAGATCACTTGGGAGTGCAATCGGGGTCACCACTTTTAACAGGATTTGTGACAAGATTGTCTGTCATGAGTAGGCAGATTGTACACAGAATAGGCCATGAGTGAGCAGACTGCAGCCCGCGGGCCACTTCAGGCCCGCCAAGTGTCTTAATCCGGCCCAACGGGCCTTTGCAAATTCCTTTTTTTTTTACACCTTTAATAACTGCTTTTGCTTGAGTCGACAACATAGTCAGATGCAGTTGTGGCTTGTAGGATGTTGGGCAGAGTTTTATTCTTCGTCGTTCATATTCTTGTTGCCGCTGAACTACCCAGCATGTCTTGTGGAATAACAGTTTGAAGTTAGGTGTTATGTTTAGCGCATAGCTGAAGTAGCAGGTTAATGTGCTGCATTAATCTGCTCTGGATGTGTTTTTGTTTCGTTGCACCGTGAGCAAGTCCTGTATGTTCTGTTTGATGACCATCTATGTATAGACTGCCCCTCCGCAATGTGGCCCACGAGTCTAAAAGTTTGCCCATCACTGGAATAGGCTCCCCTCTGCATGGCATTTTTGTCATATGCACATTAATATGCATCGTATATTGATGGTATGGGGATCGGCGATGTTTGGAGCCTAATTTCTGATTTGAGCTGAAAACTATGGTGGGCAATGAGCCCGAACATTTTCTTTCTAGGTTTGTATAGTGTAAGTGGAGGGGATCATTATACGAGCACATAAAATGCACATACTATTTCCTTCTCGCTACCGAGCAGCAGCAGCTTCATGTTGTCAGGCCACCCACTCGATAACGTAAGACGATCGATGAACAGATAGGAATCACTGTGTTATGTACGCTTAACTTTTGCGTCCCACAGCAACTATGGAGTGTTCAAGGACAACTGAACAAAGTGTTATCATTGGAGCATAAAAACATGTGAAAATTGTAGGCTTGGTGCAGAGCATGCTGTACATTTTACCTGTACTGTGCCCAAAACTGACATACTGTCTGTGCATTTTTTATTTACTAAATAACCTGTCATGGGGCCAAAGACAAATGCGAGCGCAATTCCATAGACTGATTACAAGGTGAGAAACAGTAATTAATTTGATCTCGGCAGAAGTCCACATCAACTAAGTTCCATTCGTTTATAATTGTTGTCTTAATGTCAACCTGAATCTGTCCTCTATAGAATGCATTTCTTATTAATAGTTTTGGGTTAACTGGATTTTTATTATTTCCTATGGGGAACGTTGCTTTTCGTCGGACCTTTTGAAGAAATAATGAAAACTTAAAAAATCGGCAAATGCTGAATCCCAAGCATGCAGGGGGTATGGTTGCCATGGTAACAGGGATCATCATTTATGATTTAGTTGAGTTCAGCAACTTTGACCAAACCATTGACCCCGTGAAACCCCATGTGGGACCCTCCCAGTGTGTATTCTACTCTTGAAGGATCAAGGCCACTGGTATCATATTAACTTGGTACATGTCACCATGACAACAGCGGCATCAACGTGACGCCGGTTGTCAACTGTCGCCAGGCTGCGGGATGCGATGTTCCTTCCATGGTGTGAAGGTGTCAGGAGCAGAAGATGCCATCCAGCTGTCCACCCCATCTCCACTTCTACTCGCTTGTTTAGCACATCCACCTCCACATCTCCAAAGACGAGGCAGCCGGGCCTGCCGTCTTTCACCTTACTCCTCTTCCACTTGCTGCCACGTTGGCTACGCCAGGGAGCAGGAAGCCGGCCAACCAAGGCCTGTATTCAACATTGTTGATCTTTCAGCAAGCAACATTTACTTTATGCTCCTCTCTTGTGCCTGACACTTGATCAATTGAAGACAAAAGGAGACGGCTTGCATCACTTATCTTTCATTACATTATAGGAGAGGAAGGAGTCATTATTTTTGACAGTAAAAAATGATGTCCAATAGTTACATTTAACCCCTTTACAGCCTGCTCAATCCGATGGTTGACTATGTTTCGTACTTTACCCGCTATAGCGCAACGAGAGGCGTGCCTAATTTACCTTATATCAAGCCCACAGCTCATTTTTATTGGCTGAGGGCTAGGGTGTCACAAAACACCCATCCCACGAGACCAGATGATGCAAGAGACTGGGTCCCTCGCAAACAAGACAAGATTTTAACATTTTTTTAAAAGTACAATAAAAAAAGTTGACTGGCCATACAAACTTCATTTAACCGAGTAACAAAGCAAATTTGAAATTGTTGTATTTTAAGACCAAATAAACCAGTTATATTTAATATATATAAAATAAATATTCATATAACATGCCAATTTCACTCTGTACAGTTAAAATTGCCATTTGTCATGTGTTTTCTTACAGGCAGTTCACAGTCAAATGTTTGCAGCATTTCTTCAAATCCTGGCTTTGCAAATGTGTGACAGAGCAGCATTTCTTGTGCTCACCATTTTGAGCTATACTGTTTGTATTTTGCCAAACCAAACGACTCCCAAGTGTTGACTGTCGGGAGAAGGGTTCTGCATCTGGTTGCATATACACTGCTCAAAAAAATTAGAGGAACACATCAGATGTAAACGGGGGGGGAAATGATCTTAAATATCTGTCCTGATAAGGAAATGAAAATGATCACCCTATAGAGGGGGGAAATCAAAGACACCTCAAAAATGAAAAATGATGTAGCAGGTTCGTCCATTTTTCCAAATTGTCATTGTAGCAACTTAAAAAGATTCTCAGTAGTTTGTGTGGCCCCCCACGTGCTTGTACGCCTCCAGGAACTGCCTGCATACTTTAGCCACATGAGGTCGGGCATCGTCATGGACCAGAAGGAACCCAGGTCCCACTGCACCAGCAAATCTGACAACGGGTCCAAGGATTTATCTAACCTGTAGAGTTCTGTGCATCCTTCAGGGATATGCCTCCCCAGACCATCACTGACCCACCACCAAACCGGTCATGCTGAATGATGTTGCAGGCAGGATAATGTTCTCCACGGCATCTCCAGACCCTTTCACGTCTGTCGCATGTGCTCAGGTTGACCCTGCTCTCATCGATGAAGAGCACAGGGTGCCAGTGGCGTAGTTGCCAATTCTGGTGGTCTATAGCAAATACCTATTTGCCAATCAAGCTTTACGGTGCTGGGCAGTGAGCACAGGGACCACTACAGGACGTCGGGCCCTCAGGCCACCCTCACGTAGCCTGTTTGACTGTTTGGTCAGAAACACACACCAGTGGCCTGCTGGAGGTCATTTTGTAGGGCAATGGCAGTGCTCGTCTTGTTTCTCCTTGCACAAACGAGATACTGATCCTGCTGAGGGTTTCGTTATCTGCTCCTTCTAAGGACCGGTCACTGTCCAGCTCTCCTGGAGTAACCTGTCTCCTGGAATCTCCTCCATGCTCTTGAGACTGTGCTGGGAGACACAGCAAACCTTCTTGCAAATCTACATATTGATGTGGACTACTTGTGCAACCTCTGTAGCGTCCAGGTAGCGCACCATGCTATCAACAGAGATGTTGATCCAAGCCAAATGAAAAACTACAGCAGTAGAAAGTCAGTAAAAAATCAGCCAAGAGATGAGTCAGTGGCCTCAACCTGAAAAAGCATTCCTGTTTTGGGGTCTGTCTAATTGTTGCCCCTCTGATGCACCTGTTGTTGATTTCATTAACAACAAAGCAGCTGAAACTGATTAACAACCCCCTCTGCTACTTAACTGACCACATCAATATTCAACAAGTTTGAGTGATAGGTTACTATACTCTGATTAAACAGTGTTCCTCTAATTCTTTTGAGCAGTGTTTGTTTTCCAGATGAGAAAACTGGGTCAGGTGAATATGTTTGAGGTGGGCAAGTGTGTTTTGCTGCTACCACTTTCAAAGAAATTTGGTATACAGGCTTGTGCTGGCAGGCTCACTTTGGTCATTAGTATTTCCACACTCTGCTTTGCAAGACTCCCCCCTCCCCCTTAATTTCAATGTTACCTTGCATTACTCCTCACAAAACTCCACTCGTGTCCCGTGCGCGCACGCTAGTGACCCCGCCTTCTCCACAGCGAGAAACTGTATGATGGACAAGAGGCAATAATGGATTCGATTTCATAGTGTACCTTGAAAAGAGCTATAAGTGCTTCACAGTGATCCCATGTGATCCCATTATTCATTCCTTCCTCAGTCACACGCTATTGACGGTAATCTACATCCCTGGATGCTGGACCGATGTGCAGAGTAAACTCTTCCTGTATGATTGGAGACGAGAGGCAAGGAAAACAAACATGCATGCACTTGGCATTATACGGAGGCCGAAGAAATGGTTAAGTTCATTTTTATCATGTAACTAATTTATTACCGCAAGTTTTTTGTGTCATATGACGCAAGTTAAACATTTTATATTTTGGCAAAGGAATTTTGATTAATTTTTTTCAAGGATTTTATTACTCTGAAACATTGTAAGCTCTGTTGGCAAAAAAGGGTGTGTGTACAGATATTGGACTACATAAATAGCCTTTACCACAGCACAGCACTTCTACTTCTGTTAGATGATCTATCGCACATTGTTTATATCCTGTGAGCCACTTTTAAATGTAATCTACATCATACTTGCTTTGAGAAGTACTTCAGGCAATGTGAGTTTTGACCTCTAATAAAAATATCAAAGGAATATGAATGATATATGGAGTGTTTCGTCCTGTTCCTCGTACATTAGCATACTTGGACTAAAAGAGAGCAGCCCAGTGTTGGTATTGAGAAGTCTTGCACATTTGTATGAGGGATGGGAAGGGCGGTAGGGGGATTGGACATGCAAATAGAGGCCAGCATTAGCATGTGCGATGCTTAGGGCAGCTGAGATGTGTGGCAATGTCTGCTGAGACACTGATTTGCACACTCCGGGCTTGCTGAAAGTCTCAGAGGCCGAGGTCTAATTTCACGTGGCGACGAGGCGCACCCCGGCAGAATGTTAAACAATTAAACACTCGAAATTCAGACACCAAGTCATCCTCCCCCTTCATTTGGCAGGATAGGAATTAAAAAAAATTTCACGGCTTCCTATATGACAAGAGATCTCATTTTACACCAAATCAGAGTGGAACTTTTACATTCCCGACGTCTTTGGTGGCAGAAAATCACGAAAAAAGTGGAGAAATAGTTCATTATTAGTCTCTAGAGGTTCCAGGATGAGCCAGCTGAGATCTTTGTCCTGCTTCCCCCCCAGTTTAAGCTTGGACCCTGTCCCCGAGCTACATCAGCTGGCTCCGGTGGGCCCAGTTGGCGGCAGGCCCGGGCTGTCGGCGGCTCCAAAACTGGGCCCCGAGCCACAGTCTTACAAGGGGCCGCCTCCTGCGACGGCGAGCTGAGCGGCTTCTGAGCTCCATTTCACTGCAAAAAAAAAAAAAAGATGAGGAAGATGAGTCGACACACATAATCCTGATTGAATAATGCAACGTTGAGGGAAAATGCATTTAAATCAGTGGCTGTTGTATAATACTGCTCTCTATCCAGCAGGCAGAGGCTTTTCAACACTGGATGCGGACAAATGTATTCGTTTGGGCATTCAATCAGCTTTAAGGTCGTAGGTCCACATTTTAATCAGACAAAAGGGAAAATCTCAACTGCTGCTTTGTTGTCATGAAAACAATTCAAAACCTAAAACCTATCACCAACGCCAAATTAACCTAAAGGAAAAAAACAATGAAAAAGGCACTTTTATAGCACCAATATTGAATGGCTTTTTCCTTCTATGAAAGGTTACGCTCTCTTTCCGTGTGGAAGTGGTATGTTTTTGGCTTCTTCGTTGTTCTTCCGCACTTTTGAAACACTTAAATTCAGAATAAGTAAATTGGGGAGGCTCACTAGTTAGCTCAACTAGCTTATGGTGGATGAACATCTCTTTTGGGTAAAAAATAATAGCACCGGCAACACTGTGGGGTGCCTATTTTGACCAATTTTCACCCTTTTGTGTGCAGAATGATTAGCTTACACACAAATACCCAAGAAGTATCACATTTGATTTCAAAGTTGAAAATGACAACTTATTTCTACTGTCATACATTTAACATATACTACACATAATATAATGAAAAAAAAGAACACAAGAGAAATACATACATTTACTGGGAACCCCTGCTCTAATAAAGATAATCTGCCTCTAAGTTTATTAACTAAGTTGTGCTCCTCTGACTGCAACTGTTCATTTAACTTTTTCCTGCCCCCCAGACAGGACATTGTGACTAATCCCTCTGACTGTTTCCATTTCTGGAATCGCCTGAGTCCCTTTTTCGCTTGTCTCTTGTAAGGCGGCCTGGAGCAACGGCTGCTCATTAGTCACTTTCCCCGAGAAGACCACACTGACACTGGCACAGCCAGTCTTGCTGAAGGCAAGCAGCGCCGCACACGCTTGTCAAGACGCCAGGTGACTTTCAACAAACCGACCGAACCATCAGGGTGCTACAGTTGCAGCTACAACATGTACCTGCCACGTAAGAACCAAGAAGGAGCTTGTGGTTCTAGAGCACTTACAGTAAAAGCCTCGGGCTATCACACTCATAAAACTGCTTGACAGCGAGAAGGATCTAAATCTTTCCAAATCTAAATTGAATCCAATGCAAAATGTTTCTGCTTTGGACTGTAAAAACACAATTTACAATGAATGCGCTGGTTTTCCTGAAGGGGGAGTAACACGGCTTCCTACAATACTTTTGATACTATAAATTTAATATCACACCTAAGCCATAATTACAGACACCCAGCATTTTGGCAGCTCTAGCCTAATTACTGCTCAAACACTTGGTGGGACACACCAGTCAGACTACATGGGTAGTCTGAAAGCCTGGTGCAAGAACCAGTGTATTTACTCTGAAAAGGTCGAGAATGGAATGGTTGGCGATCTAGTGGTGTTAAATAACGATTGTTTAGAAACAATGGAGTGGGGCCTCTGCCTGCCAACGATGGGTCGTTTGGGTGGTATCACTTTACTTAGCATCCATCCATTGTCTTCCGCTTATCCGGGGTCGCGTCGCGGGGGCAGCGACCTAAGCAGGGAAGCCCAGAGGTCCCTCTCCCCGGCCACTTCATCCAGCTCTTCCCAGTGGATACCGAGGCGCTCCCAGGCCAGCTGAGAGACAGTCTCTCCAACGTGTCCTGGGTCTTCCCTGAGGCCTCCTACCGGTTGGACGTGCCCTGAACACCTCCCCAGGAAGGCGTTCGGGAGGCATCCTAACCAGATGCCCGAGCCACCTCATCTGACTCCTCTCAATGCGGAGGAGCAGCGGTTTTACTCCGAGTCCCTCCCGGATGACAGTGCTTCTCACCCTATCTCTAAGGGAGAGCCCAGCCACCCTGCGGAGAAAACTCATTTCGGCCGCTTGTACCCGCGATCTTGTCCTTTCGGTCACTACCCAAAGCTCATGACCATAGGTGAGGGTAGGAACGTAGATCGACCGGTAAATCGAGAGCCTTAGCATCCATTCAGATGTAATGATTTGGAAACAGTCCAGTTGCCATCGGTTCAATGCCTTAAAATTCCAATGACTATTCACAAGCATATTTTATGGGGTGCCACGTAGGTCAATTGTTGAGCCCCTTCAGTTTCTGATTTGTATTCATGATTTTGCTGTAACTTGTAAGTATTCACCGCCCATTTTATTTGCAGATAATACATATATATTTGGATTATTATTATATATTATTACAATATATTTGGAGTGCTCAAACTCTGACCTCATACGACATTTGGGTTTCTTAATTTTGCATTATAAGAGTGCAAAATATGTTAAATACAAAAGAGCATTCCTATTTGACCATACAGATGTCACTATTGACATTGTACCGGTTTTGTTTAGTGAGTGCACTGACAGGCATCATCGTAAGAGGGCTTCTTGGTAATAAAGATGAGGGCATGCAACAGCAGCCTGATGGTGGTTCTTAATGGAAAGCAAAGCGGGCGGAACACCAACCTGAGGGTCACATGATCTCACTCCATTGGTCTACTCTAGCGTCTCCGGGCACTCAGCGAGCGACCTAGACGGGCCTGGAGGGAGCAAAAAGCCCAAATCAATATTCGGCCTCTAGAACACTTGGGAGATACTTGAGATAAGAACATGCAACATGTCTACTATATGCTCATGCAACTCAAGCGTTGAGCACTCATAATACTTTAAAGAAACATTACACAGTACAACTAAAATGGACTTAGATTTGGCTTTGTTCATTTTAGCATGAGTTGCATTAACACTAGCCTGATTATTACTACTGCTATGATATTGGTAGTTTTTTCTTACTTTGAGTCTTTTTATTATTTTTTTCCTTTTAAAAATAACTACGCATTTACCAGCAGGTTTAAGTCAAAAGTCTAAACACACTAAGAAATTAAACATTTAGGGTTAGGTTACCTTTACAGTGGAGTTGTCTAGGTTAAAAGCATCCTCTCCATTGCTCTGCCATTACTGCCTAGACCTGAATGGTGGTTTGAATTCAGTTAATTTGCAGCGGCTATGAAAGCAATTGGCATTAACGATTACGACCACAGGTAAGAGGATTGAAAAAGTCTTATACATACCCAGGCATTCAATGCTTTAGAACTCTATACACATTAGGAAGCTATCCGGGCTTATTTTAGAGGTCTTACCTCTGCGTCCTTTTTAAAAAGTATAGAAAGAGAGAGAGAGAATAAGTCGAGCTCTTTTAATAAGCCATCATTTCAGACATCATTTAGTAGAGTTAAAAGGCGTCAGTGCATTCATTTAAGATTTAAAATGCGCTTTTGAATGAGAAACAAAAAAGAAAAACCCCTACATCTGACTGCCGACAAGAAAACAAATAAAGCAAGTTAAGTTTCATTAAGAAAACAACTAAGCTTTATTGACAAACTGCTGCAAAACATCTTTTGGACAGATTTAGTAACCTATTTAGGCAAGCTTACACATGTAGCATAATGCATTTTATGGAGAGGGTACAGAGCCTAGTGTGAGGAATAAGTACAGTTAGGAGCTTTTAAAATATATACAAGAGTTGGGATTGAGCTGCAGGATCCCTTCTCTATTAAGAGACATCCCATGTGGAGATTTTTGTCCCAATCCTTCTGGTTTTTGTGCATGCAGTTTATCGACAATCAGATCAGAACATGAAGACCTGCTTTTTTAAGCATAACAGGAGGTCAATTGCTTTGAATGAATCTTAGAATGTATTTTTACATGGCAAATCAAATTGAGGATATGAGGACAGTCCATCTCAACAGTGTCTATTAGGGCTATATTTCAAAACTCTAAAAGTACAATAACAAATATTTCTGCCTAAATCTAAATGTTTTAGAGCTATTTAAAACAAAGCATCACACAGAGTGAATTCCATTAACTTTATCCTTGACTTGTTTATATTTTCCTTTTGTTTCTACATTACAAGTTTAAAAAGGTCTTTTATTTGAATATATTAACAGAATTTTGAAATGTAGCCTAAATGGGAATCTGCAACTGAACCTCGACAGATTCTTTATTTAAAAAAACATTTAAATGGATTCTTTAAGACAGGTGGAGTACGAGCCACTATTTCAACTTGAAATTACTATTACAAAACAGTCGTAAAAAACAATGCCAAGAAAGCCAGAGGGGTGGAAATGCTCAGAACAAAATACAAGGGGAAAAAAAGAAAAGAAAAACCCTCTAACAGCCACTTTGGTTGCTTCTGTGTGTAAGTGTGTGTGTTGTAGGGGAATGTGGGCTGTGTATGGTCAAATCACAAACAGAATTTCAGTCCCCTTCTTGTAGGTCTTGTAAGTCCAATGTTTAAAATAAAAACAAAAAAAAGAAACCAAAGCCAAAACAGACAATTACTTGTGTCGGGCTGCTTAAAGCGACAGCTGCCGCTGACGACAGGTAAGACTGTTAAGGGGAGGGCGGGGTTCGCTTCAGTACGCTCGGTATGGGTGCTCCCTGTAAGGCGTCTTGGCACCTCTGGAGGAAGGTGGGGCTTTGCCTGGAGCTGCTCGCTGTGTCCCGTTCCAACCATCTTGGGCTGCAGATCACACATCACAATTGGATCAACAATGTTGGTTGAATTTTTGTTTTGCAAATTAACAGTATTACTTACCGTAAGATTCATATGACTGTGCAGACTCTCCGTGTCCGTAGTCGTAGTACTCTGGCTCACTGGTGGGCCAACATTGGGAGGAGGAAAGGAAAAAAAAATAGACTTTAATCTCAGGCAAACATCAAGTACCTACTGAGTGAAATGTCAGGGGGGATGCTAATTGGCTTCCGTGAGCGAGATCAAAGCTCCTGAGCAGTACAGCCAAGTACCACCCAAGCTAGTTTGGTGCAGAATTGGTTAAAAAAAAACAAGGGGGGGGGGGGTCTCGGGGGCTATTTCAAGTAAAGGTACCACGTGAAAAAGCAGATTGAGACGTGTGAGGCACTCACGCCTGCTGCTGACTGTAATAGCTGTCGTATGACTCGTAGGCTGCCCCATCGTAGCTCTCTTCATATCCCTGGAGACGGGAAGGAAGAAGAGGGAGAGTCTTGTTAGTGAGTCATGGATGTCAAGACGTCACAGCTGCCAGCACCAGACTGAAGCAATCATCTGTTTTTTTAAACCATTTATATAAAAAACAAAAACAAAAAAAAACAGTACTCTCTCGACAGTACTTACATATTCCTCGTAGTTCTCGGCGGCTGCAGCAGTGTGTTGGTGGGGTGGCATCCTCTGGGGTAGCCCGGCAGCTGGCGGCCTGGCACGGGCTGCTGTAACTCCCCTGGCAGATGCAGCGCCGGGCCCTCCTCGGCCTGACGGGGCACCCCTTATTGCACTGCCTCTGGCTCCGCGGGCAGCTGCCGCACCACGAGGCAGCATTCCCCTTCCCCTGGGAAACAAGTCAGGAGAGCATCCCTGATTATAGACTCAAAAAACTCTGTCCTTGTGTCACTCTCACTGAACACGCCTAGCCTTACCTGTGCAGTCCAGGGGGGCCGCCCCGTCCCCGCAGTCCTCTCCCTCTGCCTCCATGCTCTTGGCCTCCGTTCAGGTAGCTCATCTCCATGAATTGCTCTTGGCAAATATCATCTGTCACATCCTGTGTGTGGAACAGAAAATCACTGAGTGATGCAGGGAAGCAGTGACCGACTAGAAAGAAACCCTGTAGAGTGCAAACCCCAAAGTATGGTGTAAGAGGTTGTTGGCCTGGGCTAAAGATTGCCCATGTAGCTTTGCCCTGACTTGCATAATAGAGCTATAAAAAAAAAAATCCACCAAGTTAGGAAATACAATGAAGTGACACCATCAGTTCTAAAAAAAAAATGGTAATTTTCAGTAGTTGCAGTAATCCTGCAAACTAACAAACACATGTGAGAGACAACAAAGCTTCTGTGGGAAAATAAAGCCCTCCCTGTGTGACTGCATGAACAGAATACGTTATTCACAAAAAAACGTCGTGAGTGGATTAGCAAGGCCGCTTTCCACAGCAGCACAAATCCAGCAACACAATCCGCCTACTTCCTTTGGGGAGCAATTTAGAGCTCTGCCTTGTGACCCAATCGATTCTTTTCACGCACACGACCTGCGCGTAAAATGGAGACTGAGCTTTAATGACTATGAAAGACAGCATACTGGAATATGTGTCACAGATGGGAGCTTTCAATTACTTAAAGCACGAGTCGTTTGATGACAAATTAATCTATGGCGACAGGCAGTGTCACTGCCCCAGCATCTAACAGGCCAGCTGGGTGACAGGTCTTTACACCCTAAAGGTGTTGGATGAGGCTGGTGATCACTCTGTAGAAATTATCAAATGTGCAGTGCTGTGTCACCAAACAACCTACAGACACATGCTTGAGAAGGCAAAATCCTGCATGGAGGTCAGCGGACTAGAAGATATCCAACTAAAGATGTAAAAACAACCCCACAAACCATCAGAAATGCATTAAATTACACCTGGAATACACATTAAAGTCATAAAACAAACTACATGCGTCTAGCAGATCTTATGACTCGTTCATCATCTCCCGCTTCAGAATTTTGCACCCCAATAAAAATTTGAGGCCTTCTGCAAACCCCACAGCGGAACATTGTTAAATAAGTTGCATGAGCTCAAAGCAGATCTAGGACCTCAGCATAAAACCCATCCAGTAAGTGCTGGCAGTGCAGCTGTCTTAGGGTTAAACAACTCTATTCGACAAGACACGACCCGACGATAGACAAACAGTGCTACCATTATTTCACACTGCTATTCTAGAGGTGGAATGGGCTTTGTTGTTACGTGCAGTGCTGAATCAACATTTGTGCAGGAAGCAACTAAAACGACAGACGCGAAGCATTTTAAAAACAGCCTGTGGGTTCAATCCTGATGTTGTCATCATGCCATGCACAAGTCAAGCAGCAGGATCTTAAAAGTCTGCCACAACTTTCCGTAAAAGGGAATTTGCGGAGAAAAACCCACAGTCAAGGTCTAAAAAAAACAGGACTGAATCTGTGTGTGTTAACATTTTCTCCACAGCCTAATTCAAGCAGGAAAGGTGTTGATGGAGGGATAAGAATGTCTAGACAAAATGTCTGATGACAAATAGACTGTGACTTTTGACTAAAAACAGTCCTGTGCAAAAATGATGTGGACTGTTAAATTCCAACATTTGAACACTGACTTGAAATTATTCACAAAGCTCAATGTGCTCTACAACAGCTCAAATAGTTGGGCATTAAGCCAAATTGACATAAAATTGAGCAGATATCATTTAAGGGGCTGAAAAGCATGTGGCTTAAAACACGGCCACCATCAAGCAGTGTTATCATGCCTACTTGGCAACTAATTATACATAGGTCATTGACCATTTGACTAATGCTTACAAAACCTTCATTATATCTGTCTTGCATGTACATACAATATCAACCCAAGTATTTTTAGCATAACCCAGCGCTACAAATGTCATTTATAGTCACGTGTTCAAATGTAAACAGTTTTTAGCATAACTCACAGGGAACAGGAACTTTTTGACTTCTTCCATGGCGTGGGCCATGCGCAGGTAGGCTTCAGGCACTGGGGCAAACACTTCCACAAACACATGCAGCTCCATGGACAGATGGGCATACTTTGGTTCGCCGCCATTCCTTAGCTCCTCCTCCTTTAACACAGATAGTGTTCACTTTGAAAAAACTGCATACAACAGTTATTTTATTTCAGGTGGCACCTGTAATAGCCCGATAACTTCCTAAATTGGCACACAACCTGTTAAAGACAGATGTGCAGTGACTAGGCTTTTGTAAACTTTGCCATTGGGACACATGAACCAGATGTTTAATGGCTGCAGGAAACCCCACCCATAAGTGCCCAGATGAGCAAAATTTCTGTTGTACTTATATAATATATATAATAACCTATAATATACCTTAGTTTTGTCTCTCATTGAGCCCTTGCCCAACACGGAGATCTTTGCTCCGGTCTCCTCCTGCAGACGTTTGATGGTGTTGCCTTGGGGTCCCAGAATCTTGCCCACAAAGTTGAACTTGACAAACAAACAAAACACAGGGTCAGTCTGACTGGCAATGAAAACAAAAGGCAGGAAAGCCAAGGAGCAATCACTGTCAAGGGTCTTGTTGCGCATCCTGCAGCCTTTAAGTAGTGTATTGACCCAGGGATGGGTCGATACGAACCCCTGAGGGCTGTAATGCCATCAGTGACTGGTCGCTATAATCAGCCGATCGCCGAGCAACATGTGATTAAAAAGTGCCAATCTCCACCTGCGCTAGCTTTGAAGTAGATGATTGCTGCCATGACAGTTGGGGTGAGGCTGTCACATGAATTCTGTGGGTTATAAAGTGGAGCTTAGAAAAACACAACTGCCGACCCTATTTCAGTCATAAGCTTCTCCCAGAAATGCATATATAAAAGCAGTGTTACAGAATCCACTAAAGTTTACAGAACAAATATCCAGTGTGTTTAGTGTCTCCAAACAAAAGTAATATAGCAGTTACATTAACGGACATTTTTCAAAGGTGTTTTAAAACATGTCACTGTACTCTAATCACACTATGGAGCTTTAAGATCAAGGTTAAGATGAGTAATTTGGTACTCCGACTAACCTGGCGGCTGAGCGTAATTGAAGCTCAGAAAGATAAGGTAAGTCACAACAAAGGCTCGGAAGACATACCTTGGGGTACTGTTTGACAGGTATGAGGATCCGCTCCTTAAGCTTCATGTGCTTTGTTGCAAAAAGATCCAAGTACATGTCAGACTCTTCTTTCTTGGGTTCTCCCTTTTGGACCCTGTCAATTTCTGGAAGGGGCAAAGCAGTGTGATTACAGACAAAGAAGGCAGTCAAATCACAAAATACTAATTATGAAAACTTGCAAAGGTTTCTAGCAACTGTTGAGACGCAGAACAATACCAAGAAGCAGAAAATGGGTAAAAAATCAAGTGATTTACGTCACATGTGGTCAGCCTAGTGGCTTTTCAAACCAAGGGCTTGGAGAACATTTTCGGGATTGCATAGTTCCGGGAACGTTGGGCGGGTAACTACCCCAGAAAAAACTAACCTTAAAAAAGGTATGCTACACATTGGACTAGTCACCATGTAAATACAGGGGGCATTCATGGATGAACAAGCTACACAAACGTCATCCATGTGAAACGCTACACTCCTGCCATGCAAAAAACTTCATCCTTAATCTTTAGTCGATGCCGATAAATTGTACTTATATATGTTGTACTTATATAAGTACAACAGCCTTCATGGTGGCGTAAGCATGTCTCGTTATCCTAAGAGGTTTTATTTAATTTATTACGTGTTAAATACGACTTAATACGCAATTCATCTTAGGATGTTAAGGGTTCATGGCACGGCTATAATCGAGTGTAAATAAAAACAGGAAGCAAAAGTGGTCCACACCCTGTGGACTCGGAGCAATAAAGCCTTTAAGGCAACGCAATACGTCTCCGCCTTAACTTGAACTCACTTGTAGGACCATCAACCCCCAAGATTCAAAGGCTACGGCGTGGGGGGACTAACTTTTCATTTTGGATGAATAAGAAAAATTACGCGACAAAATTGGAGCGTAGACGACATCAAACGAACGTGTGTTACGAAATGAGTGGCAGGAAGTGGAACTACAAATGGAAGTTTTTTTTAAGTGTCGCCATAATGGCCTCGTAACTTCAAAGAACAACGACGCACGTGAACAGTGTTACAACATGGCGCTCAACGGATTTTCCAGGCATTTATCAACACTTAACGCGACACAAAAAGGCTCCTTTAACACACAAAAGTCGCTTTTACCTGCGTTTAAAAGTTTCATGGCGTGTGTGAAAGACGAGTCCAGGCTGTCCTTTTCCGCCAGCAGCTCGGGGAGATATTTGTTGTCGCCGTTCTCCATTTTGAGTTGAGAGATAAGGGAAGGATTCACTTCGAGTTTAAAAAAATCCAACAAAGGAGGTTAGGGGGGGAAAAAAGTAGTCCAGTTATGTAACTAGAGATTTACTCTGAGCAATAGCCGGTACTTTTTCTTTTTTTTTTTATATCGTCGTACTTTGAGTGCTAGTTGTGCGTCCGTCCGTCGTGTCTTCTTCGACTGGAAAGAGAGAAGGACCGCCCGGTAAGATGACTCCAAAATGCGGATGTGACGTCACGATGATGTCACCGCCCAAGCAACGCCCCCTGCTGTTTTCTTGCGTCTTCATTAAAAAAAATATATATATAAAGCCTAAAATACTAAGAAATAGCATTTTAAAAGGTACGCATTAACGCAAACTAGAATTATTGTGAAAATAATTAAAAATAGATATTTTGTGTCAATCCACCACAGGTCACACGAGTACATTCAAAGACATTAAAGTTTCTTTAATTTTATAGTTTAACTTGTAACGGCAATTCGATGTTACGGGGTTCACTACATAGTAGTACATAGTACTAACGACTGTATGTACTTGTGTCAGCTAACTTTTCTACTGCAGAATCACTGCACACAAAAGGGTGTAAATAGCCATTGACAATTTGTCTATTGTATGATTGAAAATGGAATTGAAAAGGCATTTGACTGTAAAAGAAACAATAGTGCTTTGAACACGATGGAAGTTTTATTCAAGGCTCTTTACTGCCCCTCGGTGGCAGTGTGGATCATAACAGTGGGCTCCATCAAACTCAAATTGGGTCCATCAGAGGAAGAAGCCCTTTCTCAGTCCACACTCGCCCTTTTCCTCTCCACTAATATCGATTCCATACACTTAGTGAATGTCTGGAGCGGACCTTTCAGGGATTGATTTCTCTGGTCTGGACGCTCGTAATGAACCTGTCACGCCGTTGAGTGGCGCACACAAGAGGTCAGATGTTCAACTTGACCTAATGCATACAAAGTGAACGCCGGCCATTGCTCATGTATTGTGTGTTTTCGGAGATATACAGTAGCATCTGGGCCGGCGGAGGCTGTATGAACCGCCGTAAAACCAGCAGGCCATTTGTCAGCATGCCGCTTGAGAGAAAACCAATTACAATTAACTGCAGGTGCATCCGGGCGTGCATCTGATCACAACAAATGAGCTTCAAAATCTGTCTGCAACAAACACGTACGGCAGGTTGGAGAACAGCTCAAGCTCACAAGCAGCGCTGAGTGTAATCTATCTATGACCTGTTATTAGTACCCGGTGGCTCGCAGGGCTGTCCTGACTCGTCTTGCCCATGACGGAATGTTTAGCCTGTGAGCTGAATTTCAAATGAGCTCATAAAAGGAAGAGTTAGTCCTTGTGTCAGGTGGAGGAGCTCCAATTTGTTACATTGTGCACTCGCTCGGCTGCTTAGGTGGACTCCTGAGGTTAACAGGTGCAGATAAAAGGTGGGTGTAATGGAAAATTATTAATATTGCTATTATTATTCTTCCTATTTCTCCTGGTGTTCTCTAATACCAAATAGCTTATCTTGATGGACAGAACATAGAAGATTGTGGGGCCACACGGCTCAGGTAGTAAAGGGATTTCACCCAATTTACATGGTTAACAAATTAGAAAAAAAATAAAAAACAGAAATATAAATACCAACAAAATTTAAAAATCACGTAATAAGTGAACAAATAATAGTAGAAATAAATTATAAATGCATACACATCAAATAATATGAAAACCTCACTACATTTACACTATGCAATAACAACATAAAATAGCCATAACAAAAAGCTATTTATTTATATTAACTACATGCTAAACTATGTACAAAAACGTTATTTGTTATCATTTGTAGGAATATTAATTGGAAGTTAATAGTAATAAATCGTTGAGGTGATTTTTCCCATTTTTTGGTGCCGCCGACTCTGGGTCAGTGCATGCTGATTTTTTTTTGCTGCAAAATGGTTGTAGAAGCAATTATTACCACATTGTAAACATACACTAATCTGTCGTTTATCGTGGTTAATTGGTTCCGTGGCCCGACCATTACAAGTGAATTTCTGCAAAGTAGAATTCCTTATTCATAAATGGAATACTTTTTAGTAGAGCATAGAAAACCTATTCACAACCTTCTAAATGCACTTTTTTAACATTATTAGAGCCCTTTAGACATGAAATGACATGAAAAAACCACCCCATAGTCACATTTTCACTCGTATTACCCAATAAAGTACAAAAAATAAGTCATAAAATAAGACTCGTGCTTGTGTGTGTTGCTATAAATGTGTTTTGGTGCCAAAGCAGCTTAGTGGGGTGCAGACAGGAAGCGATGTCGAGTTTGGGGTTTGAGGTTGGCATGGGGTTCTTATTTAGAGATACTACTACTACTACTACATTACTGACACCTAGTGACCAGTGTGGAATACTACATATCATTCACAGCATCTTTGAATGCGTCTTCTAAATGCCTTATACTTATATTTTGGTTCATTTAACTATTATTAAACTTGCAAATGCTAAATCAAAATATGTCAAATGTGCATACATATGCATATTTTTCACTAATAATAGGCTATATTCGGCTCAAACACAGCATGATTAATATATTTTTAAAAATTGTGATTGAGTCAAGCCATAAAAATCAAAGCGTAAAGTGGTAAGGTATTACTGTATTATAATTCTTTCCTGAAAAAATAATTCAGTTCAAATTAATCATAAAGGCCCCAAAATTTAAATCATTAATTATTTCAACATGGATCACTTTATGAGTTTGTCATCCTATTGGTGTTTGTGTGTGTGTGTGTGTGTGCATGAAGCATCACAACATTCCTGTAAAGTTAAACAAGTGGGAGACTGCATTCTTCCACAGCCGTAAGATATTCACAACTGATTTACGATGCGGGGCCGCGTTCATTGCACCCAAATGAAAAGCCAATAAGGTGTTTATAGATACATATATAAATATATAATATCCTCACATAATACCCTGCAGCTTGTTAGGATTTTATAATCGTGGTCATCGATGGGAAATAGCTCAGGAGGCATTCAAGCATAAGAGTAAGCAAAGGACTGCAAAGAAGGCGGCAAATACTGTATAAATGGAATTCAGTAATCAGAATACTTTATTTGTATATATTATAAACATAACGGATGCCATATATGTTTCATAAAACAACGCAATATTAAGGAGTGAGACACAAACTCTGTGATGGTTACACTTCTAACATAACATTTTCACAGCAACATCCTGCTAAGACAGCCTATTTAGTGACGATTGATAGGCTTTACTTTGAGATGTGCAGCGAAGCCTGCTTGAGGTGGTATTCATGAGGAAGGAGGTTTTCCCTTCATATACTGTATCCGTGTGACTCTATTGGTGCTTGCACCTAAAATGTCACCCCCTCTCTTTGTTGCAGAATGACGAAAAATAATCTTATTTAAAGCTCCTGTAATTACAAATGCATTAAAGCCTGTAAAGGTGGAGATCAGAGGCCTTGGTTGGGTGTTTAAAAATATGTCAGGTTTCTCTATCCTCATTTCACCTGCTGGATTTACAAAAATACTGCCGTGCCTCATTCCGTATTTTCTAATGGTGGCAAAATGATATACAGTACATCCCCTTCATAGCGCTTCTTAAAAGCTGTTTTGCTCTAAAGCAGGAGACGGATCGACTGTACAGCCTTCGCTTTGATCAACCTCTAGTAGGGTAGGGCTCTCCGAAAAGGACGCAAGTGCTAATAACAAGAATTCCAACAGGAAACCACAGAAAAGCATCATTACCCTTCACCGTGAATGCACTCAGAGGTATGCAATTTACCACCTCTTTGCCTCAACGCATTTTTATAGGAATCCGTAAGTCCATTTTCCTGTTCATTTAAGAACAATATCCAACTGTGCTTCGACTCAGCTTTTTTCCGCAAGCGATGCATCTCAGCATCGCAAGGTGGAACGTCCCATTTGTCTTTTTTTTGTCAGTGAGGCAAGGATAAAGTTGAGCCAATATAGACATTTAGCACTCAATACGAACTTCATTTGCATATACAGTACATGTATCTGGAACATACGTTTTCTATGTGTAGAAAAGCCCAAATAAGACCATGCAATAACAGCAGACATGCATTACTGCCTAGGTTCCCAAAGTGGGGTACTGTGAATGCAAATAAAAAACAATTAGCCTGAACGCCTCATGGTGCAAGGAGACAAGGTATGTGAAGTCGTTCATTGCTCTGTGTGCATTACAAAGACAAATAATTAAGTTTGCTGATCATGTTCTGCATAAGAGTTTACATTTTGACGGTTTCCCTCATATTGGTGTATATTACTGCATAAGGTATCCAGATTTATCAGTACTCACGTGAAGCTTTATCAAAATGTGTACGCATTTTTACACGGAATTGCTGTAAAATTAATTATGTTCTATATTTCCAGTTTATGTTTTTGGAGTGTGGAGGAGTTGGGATGTCTGAAGGGGTATTATCCTCTACATTATTTTGAGACCATTTTTTTGTTAATATAAATGATGTTCCAACATTGCCTAACTCTCAGTTTCTGATTCCGATATCAACCGATACCAATTCCGATATGTGAAACATCACACATCTCCTGTCTTGGAATTACCACATATCTGTTCTGAAGCTCATGGTAACAGCATCAGCAATTAGCTTCTCAAAGTGGTTGTAGACTTTGTGCAACTGTGTGCAACACAGCGCATTTTCTGTCGAGGAGTCTCCCGCAGATACTGCAGCGTCTGCCTGCCACTATTTCTATTTTTTTTTACATTCCGGCTACCCCATAGACATGTAATGAATGAATGAATGGATACAACGTTTTCCACAACGTCGGCAGGTGATGCTTTCAAAACAATGTTATAGTAATGCTACATCATGCAGTCTGTGGGACAAATTCTATGAAAGGTAATTGTTAAGTCTTACCTGTGAAAGGTTATGGTGAGCGGACTCGCTGCCGCATGCACACGAGAGTTCCAAGTCTATACACTGATAAACTTTGCATAGGAACACGCTCAGAAATGTTGCTCAGATTGTATTTACCGATGTCCACCATCTCCCGGTGTGAAGTACAAATAACATTGGCAGCCAAAATAAAATGGAACCCTCGCTTTTGGAGGGAGTGTGCTGTGGGATGCATGGCTGTGGTTACCACAAACATCTCCTCATTCTCTATGTTTCACTCTGATGCAGTCATTCTGTGACGGCAGAGTAATGTGAACTGCTGCCGTTGTGTACATTTTTTGCAGGTGTCATCTGGGTTGTCATTGTTCATGAGGTTCTGTTTTTCTCGTTTTTCTTTTATTATGTTTATTATTAGTAGTATGTATGTACGTATGTATGTACGTGTGTATGTGTGTGTGTATATATGTGTGTATATATATATATATATACAGTATATGCACACAGTAGGTGTGTGTATGTATATACATGTGTATGTGTGCAGTATGTATGTACAGTATATACAGTGGTGTGAAAAACTATTTGCTGACTTTTTATTCTTTTGCATGTTTGTCACACAAAATGTTTCTGATCGTCAAACACATTTTAATATTAGTCAAAGATAACACAAGTAAACACAAAATGCAGTTTTTAAATGAATGTTTTTATTATTTAGGGAGAAAAATATCCAAACCCCATAGCCTTGTGTGAAAAAGTAATTGCCCCTGCACCTAATAACTGGTTGGGCCACCCTTAGCAGCAATAACTGTAATCAAACGTTTCCGATAACTTGCAACAACTCTTTTACAGCGCTCTGGAGGAATTTTGGCCCACTCATCTTTGAGAATTGTTGTAATTCAGCTTTATTTGAGGTTTTTTTTTTAGCATGAAGCGCCTTCTTAAGGTCATGCCACAGCATCTCAACGGGATTCAGGTCAGGACTGACTAGGCCACTCCAAAGTCTTTATTTTGTTTTTCTTCAGCCATTCAGAGGTTGATTTGCGGGTGTTTTGGGTCATTGTCCTGCTGCAGCACCCAAGATCGCTTTAGCTTGAGTTGACGAACAGATGGCCGTACATTCTCCCTCAGGATTTTTTGGTAGACAGTAGAATGCATGCTTCCATCTATCACAGCAAGCCTTCCAGGTCCTGAAGCAGCAAAACAACCCTAGACCATCACACTACCACCACCAAATTTTACTGTTGGTATGATGTTCTTTTTTTGAAATGCTGTGTTACTTTTACGCCAGATGTAACGGGACACGCACCTTCCAAAAAGTTCAACTTTTGTCTTGTCAGTCCACAAGATATTATCCCAAAAGTCTTGGCAGTCATCATTTTGTGTTCAATTATGTTATCTTTGACTAATAGGGAACTATTTTTTATGAGCAGAAACATTTAAGTGTGACAAACATGAGGAAGGGGCCAAATAGTTTTTCACACCACTGTATGTGTGTATATATACTGTATGCAGTGTATTTTTATTTTACTATTATTATTATTATATATTTTTAATCTCCTTTTCTGTCTTTTTGTCCATTTTGCTGATCCTGTCCATCCTGGTCAGACCCAAATATATATATATATATATAAATATCATGTCCCTCATATAGAGGGTTGTGTCAGGAAGGGCATCCGACGTAAAACTTTTGCCAAATCAAAACATGCAAATCAAACAGAATACAATAATTCGCTCTGGCTACCCCTGTTGGGATAAGCAGGGATAAGCCGAAAGGAAAAGAAGAATCTTTTTAGCAACAATGTATATTGTTTTATTTATTGTTAATAACTGGGGGAGAAGCAATCCCATTAATTACTGGGCAATAAGCACCCCCTGTACTTTGGCTTTGTGGACTATTTTGAGTCATTGTGTTTATTTATATTACCATTAATAATTGGTGGGAGGAGCAATCACATTATTTCTAGAACACGCCGAAGTATACCTAGCCTGGTCCAGCCATCCCGCATTCTACCCGGCTGAATGAAGAGTTGATAGCGCTAGACATCGCGCTAAAAGCCCAAGCTGTAAACTTGGTGTCCAGCGCAACTCGTAAGGCATCAGAGAGTGAGTTTTACCAGCGTACTTTTACACAGCTACACCAGGTGGCATCCATTGCACCGGCACAAGTCGTGATTTGACCTTATGGACTATTTTGAGTCATTGTGTGTTAATAGTGTGTGTTAATAGTGTTCAAGGTGGCGGTCAATAACTGTATAGTGACTGGCAAGACAAACAATTCCATTAATTGCAGGACATATCTATGTCAACAACAAAGATAAAGCTCACCCAGCAGGAACCCTACCTCATTTCCCCGTCTTTCAGGATAATCAGGCAGGTTGTCAGGTCCTCCCCACGTCCGGGTTACAAGGTTCTTCGTCGAGTGTCGAGTTCAATTTGTCTTCTTTGGCCTTTGAGTAAAAGTATGCAGAAGCACAAACCCTGCAGGGGAGGGGGTGTTCACACAAAGACAAGGTGAGGCCTCTTGACTCGGACGACACACAATCCAGACAGGTGGTCTGATGAGGTGTGATGTGTCCTGGAGTCTCCATTCTAAATGGACCTGCCTCAGGAAGCAGAAACAATGTTGTTATCTGTGAGCAGGACTCGGGTCATTTTTCAAAAATGCAGAAATCTGAAAGACACAAATCAGGGAAAAGTGAGAGGTGGCTGATATGAAGGGTAAATATGAACTTTATGGAACTTACTGGGGCATGGCTGAAAAAGATCACATTCAAATGTTTTGGGTTTTTTGGGGGGAAAAAGGACATTCATTCATTTTCTATGCCACTTGTCCTACTAGGGTTGTTAAATGTGCTAGCGTTGCTAGTTTGATTATGTTTTGTGTATATGCTGTATAAATACAGTATATGCATGTGTATGTGTGTGTGTATATACAGTACATATATGGATATGTATATACTGTATGTACTGTATGTGTATATACGCACAGGGTGGGCCGAAAGAACAATTTTACTTTCATCAGCCCACAAAATGTTCCTCCATTTCTCTTTAGGCCAGTTAATGTGTTCTTTGGCAAATTGTAACCTCTTCTGCCTTTTTTTAACAGAAGGACTTTGGGGGGCATTCTTGTAAATAGATTAGCTTCACACAGACAACTTCTAAATGTCACAGTACTTTGAGGTAACTCCAGAGTGTCTTTGATCATCCTGGAGCCAATCATTGGCTGAGTTTTTGCCATTCTGGTTATTCTTCCATCCATTTTGATAGTTGTCTTCCTTTTTCTGCCACGTGTCTCTGGTTTTACTCTCCATTTTAAGGCATCGGAAATGTTTTTAGCTGAACAGCTGTACCTCTTCATAAGTTTTCCCCCACTCCAATCAACTTTTTAATCAAAGTACGTTGTTCTACGGAACAATGTCTTCAACGACCAAGAGAAATGCCTGTTCAACAAGGACTGGTTTCATCCTTACATAGGGGCCACCTGATTAAACGGATCCCTGATTAAATGCCACAGTGCTATTTTTGAATGCTGGGTCTTGTTTGTTTACTGGTAACTTGTAGCAAGAAAAATATAATAACAACAGTACTTAATGTGGTTAGTCACATTGGACTGCTGTTATTGAACACTACTGTATATGTGTACACAGGGCGGGCCAAAAGTAGGGTTACAGTCAACACTTTTTTTGTGAGATGTCGCAAAACTCCTTACATTATGAGCATTGCACTTCTGCTACTTCCGTGTTCAGAGCGCATGCTGGCTTTGCAACTCCAAATTAGTTTCGGATATGACTGTTTACTTAACAGGACAAGCAGTGCACACAAGGGAAAAAATCCAATGTATGGCTAATCAATGTATTTCCTTTCAGGTACTCAAACTCAAAGAGATGTGTTTCCAGCAACACTAGCATCTGATCGGACGTAAGTATTTTATTTTCAAAAGATCAGTCAAATAACCTTTAGAGAATTGAAAACCTGTTCCTATAGTTCCAGTATCACTTGATACCTTTATATCTGTGCAGTAAGGGATGCACAAATGCTGTAGATGGAAATTAAATGATGCATTTCCACCCAATTTTTCCTATGTGGAGGCAAGCTGATGAACGGAAGTTCTCTCTTTTTTTTTTTTTAATGAATTTTTCTTCCTCTATGCCCCGTTGGGGGTAGAATCAAATAGTATTCGGTTTTTAGCCATTCTAAGATTTTTGTGACATTTCTTTCCTCTATCTGCAGCAAGTGGGTTGATTTTAAAGGCAACATATTGCTACTGGTTTAAGTTAGAAGAATCCCGCCTTGGTTGAGGTCTGTGCTCTACTCTGTTATTTATTGTCTAGTTTATCCCGTAATGTTCAATCTCCAGTCGGATTCCAATGAGACATCCACCCACCACCGTTCTATCTCGGTGGTTGTGATTATGACGAGTTGAAGAGTTAATAAGCGTATTAATTACCTGTGTAGGTGACCAGGCAGCTCCCATGGTGAACTCACCCCCGCCTCTGTACACTCCCCTCTCCACACACACACATTAACAAGTCGCAGTCATGTCCTAGTGAGCCATCCTTACCCGACTGTCTCCAAGGTCGCTGTGCTTTCAACACCCCTCGCTTCATACTCTGGAAAGTCACACGATAATGAGCTTAATTAGAATAATTCAAGGTCAGACAGGACAAGAAAGATGGGCATAAAAAGATGAGGAAAAGAAGAAATGGATACAGCTTATTTGGCAGTAATGATACAGCATATCATGCATTATCACTACACATAAATGTGTGATTCCTGAATATAAACACAACTAATTTAATCCCCCGCAGCAGCAAAGGTTTATTGTTTGATTCTAACTTCATTAAGCAGCAGAAGGATGAATTCATGCACCGTGGCTGTTTTATCTTCATGCTGGTTTTGTGTCTCTGGCACGCTCATCTGCATTCACACCACACAGGCCTGGCCATAAAAAATGACAAAAGCCAGGTCGTAAAGTAATGGCCTTTTCCATTTTTTTTATTGAAAGTAATAATAGACGGACGGGGCATATTTATACATATGACATGAAAGGGGCAACGTATAAAGAATTATGTGGCAAATGACATTTCCTACACACACATACTTATAAAGTGCCAACACTTTAGAGGAACCTATGGACTTTTTTTCTGTGATTTGGACTGTGATTTCTTTACAAAAGAAGGAAAGTATATACAAAATAAAAGTACTGTGTAAACATTTTTCGACACACGGAAATCAATTCAAATAAATACATTTTGATTAGAGTAGATGAAAAAATATATGTACTGTAATAATACATTTATATACAAATATTTGAGTTGTGATGTTTTTTTACATTTAAAATCTAAAACAAAATTTAAGCTTATTTCCAAATACATGATATAATATTTAAAGTCCTGATTTTGTTAATTTGTTTTTACAATTTTTATAATTTTTTATTAAAACCGGTAATTTTTTTTCTCTTACTTTTTAGTTTTAAAAATTGTTTAAGACTGCATAAAGTATGTATTTATATAAGTATTTATATAAGTATGTTGGGAGGGTTTACAAAAGCTGAAATTTATAAAGATAAAAAAGAATCGGAACAAATATGAAAAAAATGTCCCGTAGATTTTAACACCTGCGATAGACGAGGGATAACTGGACTAGTATAATAATTATTAGTACTTTATATTCAAATTAAAATGAAAAATGACATACATTTTATATACATTTTTGTCTTCATTTAAAAATACATGCAACATAAATTGGAAAAATGTTTTGACCAATTCTAAATGACACAACCATAAAATGTTTAAAAACATTTTAACTGAAGATGGTTAAAACCCTTTAATATGCTAAAAATAAGCTCCAGCATACCCCCGCTACCCTCATGGGGACAAGCGGCATAGAACATGGATAAATTGATGTTAAAAATCATTCTAACTAAATGTAGTGATTTTTGCTTTATTTCATTGTATACATTTTAAAATTCACTCTGGATATGGGATACTTTGATATGTTAAAAAACCACGTAAGTGGGCTCAATTCGGTCCAGAGCATTTTCTGTAAGCTTTGGCAAGTGTGCTGAAAGTTGTGAGAGCCCGGCGAGCAGGAGAATGTTCAAAAATGCGCAGAGGAGAGGTCTCTGAGGAGAGTTGTGCTGCTTTTATTTCAACCTGCTCGTGTACATCGGAGACGTCATTACACGGAAAATAAGGGATGAGCGGGAAAAGGGTAATTTTTGGACATACCTATCTGGTTGGGAGACAGATTCAGGCCACTACTTGTGTGTGTGTGGGTGTCTTTTGAAAATAGAAACTTGGTGTGAAAGGTTATTTCTCATCTAGTGTCCCCCTTTCAAGGGCAAAGAGGTTGTGAGTCCAGTGCCTGTGTGCCTCCTTCTTATATTAACACTCCTGCCTTTATCGCCATGTGTGCACCGTCACTGAGTCAGGAAGGACACTTAAAGGAGTGCTTGCAATGAGACAAGACGGAGCAGTTAATAGATTGCCAAAGGGAGGAAATAAAGTGCTTGTAGGAATAAAATCAAAAGAGGCCAAATCAGCAGAAAAGCCCAGTAATCAAACCACGTAGTAGTGACTGCTGCTGCTGTCCGAGCAGCCAAGCAATAAGCGCTGACAAATTGAATTGCTTACTTTTCATGCCACATGTGTCATTGGGCTTCTTGAGGGTTGGCTTAAAGAAGAAAAAAGGCAGTGGATGGTCTGTGTCGTCAGCACAAATAGGTGACAGGTCATGAATTCTGTTTTCAACTAGGAGGGGGAGGGGGGGGCATTCTAAGAGGAAATGAATGATAGAAGAACCACTTTGGTGGAACATCCCTCTCCTCTGCAAAACTATCAACATTTAAAAACTCTTAGCTTACAGTCTGTGCATACAGGATGGAGACTACTGTCAACACACCCCTAACTCACAGTCCAAGATGAGCTATTATACGGTAGTTCCTTCTAGTGCTAGGCAAGAACTACAACTGCGGTATATCCAATTCTTCTTTACTGTTTATTGATTGAGGGGGGAGGGGGGCATGTCTCTGTTCGGCTCTGGCCGGTGGACTGCAACAAAGTAGGTGTCCAAGAGGAAAAGAATGCAGATTAACTGCACTGCACTGGGATCCAATATCATTTCAAAGCCCCTCAATAAGCAGGATAGGGCCCCCTTTAACAAGACGTGTAAAATGACAGGGTGGTGCCTTCTGTCGCACACGTCTTAACACATGTTGCAACCTTTAGCTAATGGGTGTGACACAAACGTGGTCAGTGAGAACAAGGTTGCGACGTCTGTCGGCACACCTCTAACTGACGGAGCGACCAGAACTAATATAGTTTTACTAGAACTAGGCAGCAGACCTCTTAACTAGGCATGCAAATTGACAGAATGGTGACTTCTGTCAGCACACCTCTGATTTGATGCAAAAAAAAAAAAGGGCCGCTCTGTTTGTGTGTGTATTTTTGTCCATGTTTATGCACGCGATAGCCCTTCAGGGCGAATGATTGTTCTTCCTCCCTCGCGTGACGCTTTAAATCACGCCCGAGGCAAAACATAATTCAGCCGTCTAACGTGATTCGAACAAGATCGAAGCGTAAACAATGACACAATGTGTTTTTTGGGGCTGCACAAAGTGTCACATCGACACACGCAAACACGCCTGATCCGCTGCCGGAGGCCACTGAACGCACCACATGCCTTTTACGCCCTGACTGCAATTTATGGAGTTGCGGGCACAAGTTCATTTGACTTGCTAATAATGGGGAGGCTAGCAGAAAAAAATACAATCGTTTGACATGAATCACATTAATTGAAAGCCCGCTGATGTGCGACTTTGTAAGCTTAAAAAAGTGTTATTATTAGACGACCTAGCGAGGTGTCATCGTTTAGTCTTTTAAGCACGCATGCATATGCATATTCATCCCGCTCCTGCATACATATTGAAAAGATCATCTCACAGGATGATTTGCAGGCTAATTAGCGTATTAAAAACATTTGGAGTATATTGCCGTGTCAGATTTTGAGCCTCAAGGCCAAACCTCGTGATGCATCCATGATATGAGTCATAAAGTATGGTGTCTCTAAATGCCAAGTTTTCCCCCAGAGAGCTGCATTGTAAGCTCTGTGCACCATGCACGCTGCTCAACTACAAATCTCTTCACCACGGTTTTTGTCTTTTTTGAAAGGGTTTGTGTTGGGAAATCTTACAGACCGGCCCTCAGCCTCAACGTACAGCATGTAACATTGTATACACACACACACGCACAAAGATCACAAGAGCTGCACCCCTTTCATTTACTAAACGTTGTCCATTTAGCACATTTACAACCAAACTGGCCTTTAATCATCTCCTCAAAAAACATGCAGTTGTAGGTGTCATGAGGTTTTATGTTACACTGGTGCCATCTAGTGTTAAGAAATGGGCTGCAACCGGTAAGATTATTGTGTTCTGTATCAATAAAATCTATTATTACAATTAATAAGGTTAGTTTGTATGTTGTGAAATACATTATGTACATTTATTGTAAAATATGTGCTTACAACAAAAGTATGTAAATAGTTCACCTCTGGATTCCTCTTGTCTCATTGACATGTTCCAACCCTGTCATTTACATATTCCACCTGTGTCATTTACATATTCCACCTGTGTCATTTACATATTCCAACCCTGTCACCTACATATTCCATTTGTATCATTCACGTATTCCACCTGTGTCATTTACATACTTCATTTCTATCATTTACATATTCCAATTGTATCATTTACATATTCCAATTGTATCATTTACATATTCCACCTGACCATTTACATGTTCCAACCCTGTCACCTGCATATTCCACCTGTGTCATTTACATATTTAATTTCTATAATTTACATATTCTACCTGTGTATATGTACACGTTTATTACAAATGTGTCATTTACATGTTCCACCATATTCCACCTGTGTATTTCACCGGTCCATTTACATACCACCCGCTTAGCATTTACATATTACATAGAGTATGTGTCGCTGAAATATTTCACCGGTGTATTTTACGTAATACACTTCATATTCCACTCATATATATGTGCACATATTCCACTTGTCTGTTCCATTTGTGTCATTTACATGTCACTTGTCATTTGCATATTCATTCAACATGAGTTGTTCACATATTTGACATGTCATTTGTATATTCCACTTGTATTGCATTGCCTATTCTATTTCTGTATTGCAATTGCGTTGTTTGAATATTCCACCTGTGTCTTTTACATGTTCCACTTGTCTCATTTACATACTCCACCTGTAATTAACATATTCCACCCTCCATTTGCATATTCCACTTGCGCCATGTACGTATTCCACCTGTCATTTGCATATTCAACGATATTTCACCTGTCATTCACATATTCCACTTTTCTCATTTACAGTTATTTATATAACGCACTTGTCATATTGCATATTCCACTTCTGTCATTCATCCATCATCATTTACATTTCACATGACATTTACATTGTATATGTCGGACATATGCCACCTGAGCGTTCACACTGCAGTTGCATCGCATACATATCCGCTTTATATCCACCTAGGAGACCCGAGTCGCATTTTAAAAAAATCAGAATTGTGCTGTTCACACTAACATGAAAAAATCAGATACAGGTCACACATGAGCAAAGAACTCGGAAGTGACCTGCCGTGTGAACATAGAGCACAGCATTTCTGGAGACACACCAGATCTTTGAAATCTTTCACTCCAAGATTCAGTCAACGGCACTCGACAAAAACTGCCCTACCAGAGGTGTCTTGTGACATCATGTCTGCCACCTCTGGAAGAGCCACGGTCCTAGTTCTTTTGGCCTTTGATACAATGGACTATTCTATCATGATGGACAGATTAGGGACGAGGTTGGGATGTCTGGTCCTGTAATGAAGTGGTTCCACTCCTACTTGACTGGTAGAAGCTTCAGGGTATTTACTGACATCATCCAGTCCTACCCAGCTGCAAGGCACTGTCCTGGGGCCACTCCTGCTCCTGCTATATGTTCTCCCCCTTGGTCACATAATACAGCAATTTAATGATGTCTCTCACAGACGACATCCAGGTATACTTGTGAGTTCCACAGCTCCCTAACGAACTGCCTATGAAAAGTCAAGCAGTGTCTAAATGACAACAGACTTCAACTGAACTCTAATAAAACAGAGACTCTTATCGGCCCAGGACGGTGCCATCTCAAGGATTAAGCAGCATCTTGGTGACGTAAGAAGCCCATCCATCTTCTATGCACCTTATCCTCATTAGGGTAGCGGGGGTATGCTGGAGCCTATCCCAGCTGACTATGGGCGGCCCGAGGTAAGAAGTCACTCAGCAAAAAGCAACATAGAGACCTGGGGGTCATCTTCAACCAGTCCATTCCGAACATCTTGTGAAAAACTGCTTTTTACTTGCACAACATCTCTTAACTCAGACCCATGGTGTCCAATAAAGAATAAGATGATCATTTGCGTACGTGTGTCTTCCCAGGTAGTCTATTGTAAAGTATTTTTACATGTCTGAACAAGAGGGAGCTAACCCGAGTACAACCTGTTCAGAACGCTGCTGTGGGGCTTCTGACCCGCACCAACAGGAGAGCCCACATCACACCCGTCCACAAAACTCTTCAGTGGCTACCTGTCCAATACTGTGTTCATTTTAAAATTCCTGTGCTCACTTTCCGAGCCTTTCATCGCCATACGTTGCTGCCTGATCCAGCCCTACAGCTCGACTCGTAGCCTGAGGTCCGTCGGGCAGCACCTGCGGATGGTCCCTTGCACCTTTTTAGCAAGGGTGTATGCCGGCTATCGCCCAAAGTCACCTGGGATAGGCTCCAGCATACCCGCAACTTTGGTGAGGTTAATCGACATAGAAAATGGATGGACGGATAGTTATTTTACTATTAGCTCAGTATAAAATTATGCATTTAAAAAAATACATTTTAATTGTTGTTACCTTACCAATTATAATCAATAAAGGAAATCATTTTTTGTCTGTAAATTTGTAAAAAATTTAAAAACAGAAAAAAGGTTATTTACTGTGTTTTTTTCTGCAAGAAAATGAAAGGCAATATTTGATTTTTCTGCAAAATACGGACACACTGGACAGAAAAAAGTTACAAGAACAGGGTTCTCAAACTCGTGCCATGGAGGGCCAAGACACTGCAGGTTTTCCCTCCAACCGGTTTCCCCAACAGGTGATTTTAATTGATAAGCTCCTTCCCTCAAATTGTAGGAGGTGTTGATCATTAAAAACACCTGCTTTTGGGACTGGCTGGAAAGAAGACCTGCAGTGTCTCGGCCCTCCATGGCACGAGTTTGACACCCCTGCTAAAGACAAGTGGCATCTGACAGACATTAAATAAGACATAGCAAGTCCATTGTTAACAATATTTTTATTGTTGCCCGCCGTCAGATAAAAGCATATATCAAGGAGCATAACAATAATGATAATAATCGTCTTTTTCACCCCCCGTCACTGACATAAATGCTACAGGACAGTGTATCATGAAGGGTGACAAGAATGGCTTATAACACATCCACCGTTCAGATCTATTCCTCTTTAAGAGTGTTGGCTAGTGTTGGACCGAGCATCATCATCGTCATCCATACCTTTGGCATCAATACAAGTATACTACAAGAATCTTTGTTCATCTCATGAACAAACTCCACAGAGGTTGTCTGCTAGTTCAAGTTTGACAATTCTACAGTATATATATTGATTTCTTTTTTTGCTAATGTTAGTCTGAAGAAAAGCACCCATAAATGCTGTTTATCCTCTGGGTTATGTACACAAGCATATTTTTATTCATATTAGAGTGAGGCTCACTTTGAAGTGCGGGATGCGGAGCTGAAGCTTTTAGCTTATTCCAATACGGAAGGGAAGAGGACGCGGCACGATTTTCAATCACATTTACGTGTCTTTTAAAAAGAAGCTTCACAGGCTGACTTCAGCTTGAGAAAATGAGGTTAGATGAGGGAAAAAAAGAGCAAAGACAGCAGCATTGAGTTGAACAAAGACATGATGGATAGTCCTCGCTTTGTTCTACTAATAAAAAAACATGTATAAATAGAACATCCTGTTTGGATTGAGAGCAGATGAAGATGAAGCGCGCGCACAAACACACACACACACACACACCCTTGGCGCACTTCTTCCCCATCTTGATCCATCATTGTTGGATTCCCTGAGATTCCAGGCGTCCCCCAGGGTTTTGCAAACATTGATAGAGACTTGATCTGTCGACTCTGTAAGGTCGGAGGCCAGCACCAGAAAAAAATCACACACACACACACACGCAAACTAGATTTCTGATAGCGTCACCTGACCTGCAGGCTTGCGTCACATGACCACTCAGTGCCAAAAGAAAGCATGAAGCAAAGAATACAAATGTTTAAAATGGGTGAGGTATCCTTTAGGTAATTCTATGGAATTTAGGCTTCCTAATACCACCTTGGAATGCACTAGATATTGATATATGTTCAAGTATATATTCATATATGTACTGTATATTGCTGTTAACATAAGCGTGATAACTTTTGATAAATATGGCAGCCTCTTTCCAGTCAGCTCTTAGCACCCTTTGATTTTTTTAAGGGTGTCTTCAGCCCCCCCGAGGTAGGAAGCAGACCCTTTTTACATTTTTTTTGTAAGTATTTTGATTAAAATTCAAATGAGATCACCAGTTTTGGTCACTCTTCATCCACAGTCTCCCTTTTTGGTTCCTCCTCTTTCTGCTCCAGCGCCTGTGGGGTGGGGCAAGAAAGGGCGTCGGGGGTCACCCTCACACAGGGGTCTTGTTGGGTGGAGGCCTCTTCCTAGCAGCAAAGGTGGCTTTAAATCAACAACACTTCGGTGTGCTCCTCATCTGCTTATGCGCCGGCTTACCTGCTCAGAGAAGCGGTGATTGACCTGATCGGCAAACTCCTGCATTTCGGCCTCTTCACCGTTTGAGTGGCAGCTCGGACTCGGAACCTCGATGCCGTGGCTTTCCAAAATGGCGGCTTCTGTACATGTACATAAAACAGAGCACGTAAATATTCTCAGACGTGTGTCTCGCAGCCTTCTCACCGATGTTCGCTCTCCTCTTCATCTCCTTGCGGCGGTTAGCAAACCAGTTGTACACCTTCAAGGCCGTCACGCGCTCAAACTCGGACAGCTTGCAACCTGAGGGGTGAAACAACGGAACACAAAGACATTGACAAAAAGAAAAAACGTTTTTACTAGAATTCACTGGGCAGAGCGGACAGACTGTCAAAAACAACAACAACAAATGAAGATGAAAGAGCTTTTGCAGCATCATGCTAAAACAGTCGTGACGGTGCATGGTATGCTGTGAAAACGATTTAGAATGGCAACTTGCAGTATTATGCTGGGACAGTCATGAAATAGGAAATAGTCATTCTCTGGAATAGCCATGACAGTGCATGGCGTTCAATGAATTTGAAAATAATGGTAGATTGAGTCGAGGGACCATTGCCGTATTTTGGTGAAGCACTTTGCGCCTTGAACATCACGGCTTCACTCTTATTAATTACAATTTTCTAAACTAAATGAATAAACCAATGCTGTTTTTTGGTTGAATACAGCCTACTGCTAGTAAAGAAATGTACACATTTTTAAGCAAATGTTACATCTTTTTGCCTAACGTTTGGCATTTTCAGGCGTAAAAATGGTCAAACTGACTTATACAAACCTTTGGGATGATATATAGTTTTCTACGCTGGTCACTAGGTGTCAGTAATGTTACATTGGTGAGACAAAAACCACCACAGAAAGAACTGTCCACAACAGGAAGTGAAGAAAAACAACAACAAGGAACTCACACTGCTAACATGTAAGTTATCTTATGTCTCATTTTCTCACATTATGTCTACTATCTTGGGTAATACCAGTGTAACGGTGACTATAGGGGTGCTATTTCATGTCTAGGGGGCTCTAATAATGTTAAAAACTGTATTTAAAAAGGAACAGGTTTTCACCAACTACAAAAATATTCGATTTATAAAGGACTCCTACTTAATAGAAATTCACTTATCACGGCCTAGTCTGGAACTGCGATAAGCACGGCATTACTGTACTAAAAGTTTAAAAATTAGAATAGACTCAGTCAAGGGCCGTTTGCAAGATTATGCCGGAATGGTTATGACAGTACATGGGAGAAAATCGGGATACATTTGGTTGAGGGTCACTCAACCACTCAACCTGTGTACCCCCCAAGTGCCTTTTTGCTTTTTTGCACCACCTCAATATACATGTAATACATACGATTCTCCAAAAGTAGAATGTAACGCCAACTGTTATGATTTTTGCTTCGCTGTGCCACAAGTTATGGTCTCCCTGGGGAAACTAGTTGTAGCAGACGTGTTCCATTTTATTGTCTGGCTTAATATGAAATGATTGAGCATTACTTATCCTGGAAATTCAATGTTTCTACATACCCCTTGCAGTTTGCTAATGTACCACTAGGGGTATGTGTACCCGTGATAGGATATCACTGTATTATGGAACACTTAAAATAGTTTTTTCTCCATCAACCCTTCTGAACTAGCCTCTATGATCTCCTCCTCAAACTCCTCAGCTTGCAAGTTAGATCCCACCCCCACTCATTTGTTTAAGGATTTTATTGCACTGGTCCACATAGCTTTTCTGAATATAATCAATGTGTCAATAGTGACAGGCTATAATCAAGCCACTTCATAAAAAAACCTAACCTCAATCCACATGTCCTAGCTAATTATAGACCAATATCCAATCTTTCATTTTTCTCCAAGATCCTAGAAAAAGTAGTTGCCAATCAATTACACAATTTCCTTCAAAACAATCATCTACTTGAGGTCTTTCAGTCAGGATTTAGGATGCACCACAGTACAGAAAGAGCTCCTCATCGGCTCAGACAAAGGCCTCGTTTCAGTATTAGTTTTACTAGACCTCACACCAGCATTCGACACAAGTGAGCACTAAATTGTAATACGACAATTAGAACTCACTGTTGGTTTTAAAGGCCCTGCATTAAAATGGTTTCAGTCTTGTCTGTCAGATCGCCTGCAGTTTGTATCCATTAGTAATAAAGAATCCAGACGCGTGAAGGTCAATCATGGTATCCCTCAGGGTTCTGTGCTAGGACCAGTACTATGCAGCCTTTACCCTTTAGGTAATGTCATCAGAAAACACTCAGTTAATTTTCAATGCTTTGCAGACGACACACAACTGTACTTATCAATGAAACCTAACCAATCTAGTCAACCATCCAGACTCCAGGCGTACCTAACCGACAAAGAGCTTTACTTCAAACTTTTTACTACTAAACCCAGATAAAACTGAAATCATAGTCCTTGGTTCCCAGCATCTCAGAGACAAGCTTGGAAACAACATTACTGCTCTAGATGGTCTTGTTACCCCCAACAATACATTTAGAAACCTTGTTGACCTTTCCTTTAGTTCCCAAATACGACAAGTGTCAGCATTTTTCCATTTACGAAACAAAGAAAATCAGAATATTCCTGCCACAACCAGATGCATAAAAATTTGTTCAAGCTTTTGTGACCTCCAGGTTGGATTATTGTAACGCTTTGTTAATAGGCTGCCTTTCAGTTCAAGACCCTTCAGTTACTCCAAAATTCTCCCACACAAGTCTTAACTGGAACCAAAAGTAGAGATCATATCTCGCCTGTATTAGCCTGCACTGCACTGTTACCAGTACAGTTTAGAATGGTCTAAGACTAGGACTTCTGGCTTGATCTTCCATGTATCCCTCTATTATTTTTATATCTCAGCCCAACCGGTCGAGACAGACGGCCACCCCGCAGAGCCTGGGTTCTGTCCAAGGTTTCTTCCCCAGAGGGAGTTTTTCCTTGCCTCCGTCGGTAAATGCGTGCTCATGTGGAATTCAGTTGGCTCTCTGTGACCTTTGTGTGTAAAGTCCCATGTTATTATGACTGCTGTTGTGATTTGGCGCTATACAAATATATTTGAATTTAAATTTGGAGTGGCCAGGATAGTGAATGGTATGCTGGTTGATATATTCTGCATGCCACTAAGTATTACAAAATCAGGAGGAGAGTGAAATGCACTGAAATAGTCACAACTATTAGTTTAAATTCTACAAACTTCCGCATACTGTATATTTACTGGATCTTACATGGATTAAAAAGGAGCATGTGGACAATAACACACTTCCCACAGAGGTTTAAATGTCTCTTAGCACCTGGTTTCTGGATGACTGAGTTGCAGGCGTTGGCGATCTCCTCACGCCTCGCCTCGTCGGGATACTGGTTCTCCACGAAGAAACTGTAAAAAACCACACATGGCTGTCTTACATCGACGTTCGTCCTTAAACTAACCCCTTGGGATCGGTACCACAGCGGTGTTATGTCATGTGGTGGCACTGATGCTGCTGGTGAGCGGGGAGTCCGGGTGCCCCGTGTGGTCTTATTACTGTGAGTGCCCCTGGTACTTACTGCACACTTCTAATGGGCAAATCAATTGCACACAGTGGGTGGGACTCATGCTACTGTGTCAGCATCCTTCTGGGCAGCAGAGAGAGAAGTCGAGTGTGTTCCAGAGAAGCAGAGGTAATAAAAAAAACTGCTTAATAAAAGTGAGCGCTAAGAGGCAGAAGCAGCTGGTCCCAAATGTACGGCACTAAAATAAAAGACATATAGAAGTAGTCATATTTGCTCACCTCTCCATGATGGACTGACACTCCTTCCTCCATGTGAACCTGCTTCCTCGCCGCAGCCTCAACGGCGCACCAACGATGGTTGCCCTGTCACCGACCATGATGCCCGTCCGCCAGTCTGGCTCCTCCTTCACCAATGATCGCATCGATAAAGTAGCGCCTGGAGAAAAAGAAAGACACGATCGGATCTATGACGAAATTCCATCTTCCCAAGTCAACGCGATCAACACGCAGGAGTCTCCTGCTGTGATCCAGTTCCAGGGTGTGAGGGAATCCAGGGTTACCTGGCTGGGCTGCAGCAGTGTACCACGGCAGCAAATGCATCAGCAGCTCTCTCTGCCTGCTCCACAAGGGGTTGGAGTTGGGGTTGAGGTTGGTGTTTGGGTTCGGGAGGCTGCCACTCGCCCCCGCCACCAGCCCGTCTCTGTCCCCTCCCCTGGCCCTGGGACTCACGCTGTGCTGGCTTTCGCTCCACCTGGGCCCTTCAGTCGGGACAAAACCAAGGGGTCAGGCGGGCAGCAGAGTTAGGATCGCAGACAAATGAAGAGATTTATATGCGCGTTTGCGAGTGTGCATGAGCCAATGAGAATTCACTGCTTCTTTGTGCCGCATCAGCCAAGTGGATAGCAGCTTTAATCAGAAGCAAAGCGCTGTGGCCGCGTTGGATGGCAACCACTGCAAAGTTGTTATTGTTAGTATCAGCCCGTTTGTAGGAGGGAAAACCAGCACCGGAGTATCTCATATACCTCAGCAAAGCTTGTGAGGGGTCAAGCAAAAGATGAAGGGAGAAAGAAGCAATGTGTGCGCAGGACATTTTCAGACCAACTATCATCTTCCACATGCAGGAGGATGTAGAGAAAGTATTGTGAGATCAAACTGAATAATAGCCCCTTTTATGGGTTATTACCTGGGTTATTTCTCTCCAGCAGGTACCAGCGGTAGAAAGCTCTGCGTTTGGAGTCACTCATCTCCAGGCCTTGCTGCAGCAGCCACTGGGAGATGTAACTTTGGCTGATGCCTGAGGAGACCAGGCAAAGAATGTCATCTTGCACACCTTACAGGAACTGTCTGCCTTGTTTGGGTACAGCATAGCGGGGATAATCCTCAAAAGTGTATATTCCTCTCACTTCCTGCTCCAAAGCTGCGAGCCACACCCCACGTAGCACAGATGCACGCTTAGCCATGTTTATTGTCAGCTAACAACAGCATTTAGGCAAAGTTTAGCTATCCATGTTAGCTACCGAATGTATTGCCTCACATGACCACATAATGACTCCAAATTGTTGGTCGCTTCTCTGATGCTGCTGTTGTATATGTTCACACGTGTAGGACGTATAAGTGAACACCAGACAGCAGACAGTGATAGCCGTGCAAGCCAATCCTCTTACTCGAGATTTTTACAATTTCACTTCAAATTGTGACAAATATAGACATTTATTTGTCCAACCTGTTGCATTGCTAACATCTGCTGGCGAGTGGAGGTGTTGTTATAATTTTTTGGTTGAAAAATAAGTGGCCACATGGTGGATGAATGGGTAGCATGTTGGCCTCACAGTCAAGAGACCAGGGTTCGAATCTCCGTTGGTCATCTCTGTGTGGAGTTTGCATGTTTTCCCCGTGCGTGCGTGGGTTTTTTCCGGGTACTCCGGTTTCCTCCCACATCCCACATTACCACATTAGGTTAATTGGCGACTCTAAATTGTCCATAGGTATGAATGTGAGTGTGAATGCTTGTATGTCTGACCTGGCGACCAGTGCAGGGTGTACCCCGCCTCCCACCCAAAAGTCAGCTGGGATAGGCTCCGACATAGCCGCGACCCTAATGAGGATAAGCGGTATAGAAAATGAATGGATGGATGGAAAAAAAAGCCTAATTGGGAACTGAAAAGGGACAGCACCTTTAATTGAGCGCTTGGATCTACTTGAAAACATTAAATCATATAACACACGTATTATATTATAATATTCAGTATCTTTCTTGGAACATGCTCTCATATTATGTATTTATTGCAACAAAGTTTCAGTTTTAATTCTCACGATGCTGTAAATAAAACTAAACACAGGAGGCATAAACATTAAATGTCCCTTATTACACAAAAGTAACATTTTAATGATGTTCCGCCACTAATATTTGTCCCCAAAGTCTCTTAATGAGCACAAAAGGTGAGAAAAATCTATCATCTCAAAACAGTCGCTTTTGTACGTTTCAAAAAAAAAAAAAAACTGGACATGATACCGCCCACCTCTGACACCACCCACCACTACCAGCCCATAACTTCGAGGAGGACAGACTGAAAAAAAAGAAAAAAAGGCTTTTCTTAAAATAAGGTCCTCTAAAGCCATTGTAGGTCACATAGCTATGCTATGCTAGTGTTGTTTGTGTGCTTATGTCTCACTCCATAATGTTACATTGCTGTTACATGAATATATGGCAACTACTATGTGCAGCGGTGTTACGGTGTATATGTAAAAGCAGCACTTCTTGGAGCCACACACTAGGACAAACATAGCTTATCAGCATTAAAACTACAGACGCACACATTTTCTATATACTATTGCGGGACCTTTGAGACTTCTAAAATTGTGCAACCCCCCCCAGAAAACTACACTCCCCCTTACCGCTTCGAATTTTGCAGCTTCACTATCACTGTGTATAATACAATATAAAACATACTAACTAATAAATCACGCTGTTTCATGGTTAAATACACCCTTTTGGTAGTCAAGTAGGCATTCAGTATCTAAACAAATGTTACATATTATTTGGTTAAATTAAGCATTTTAAGCATAGAAATGGCTAAATGAACTAAAACACAAATATATAGCATTCAAAGATGTTGATGTGCAGTATTCTTCATTTTTCAATAGGTGTCTACAATGTTCGGTAAGACACTTAATCACCAGACTTGATCACTGGAACAACAGGTTTTTATTACAGGTTTGAATTATCGCACAAAAGGCACAATAATCCCTAATAATCAAAATAATAATAAGAAGCTTTTGCTGGGGCCATAACCCACGTCAAGATGAAACTCAACTCAGAACCCCCCTAATGTCACTTCCTGTCAGCCCCCCTAGGTAGCACATTTATAGAGACACACAACTATTATCGGGTAATACGAGTTGAAAAGTGCCGATGAGGTGTTATTTCATGTCTAGATGGCTGTAATAATGTTAAAAAACATATTTAGAAGGTTGTAAAATAAGTTTTCTATACTGTAACTATTAAAATACTCAATTTATAAGTAAGGAATCCTACTTAAAAAGGGTGATTACTGTATACTACAGGAACTTTAATGCCAATTAGTACCTTGTCTTACCTGTAACCTGCCCCACAATTGCCTGTGAGATCCTGCGGTTGTTGAGGAAGGTTTTGATCTCCTCTTTTACCAGGTTGCTATCCCTCCTGTGAAAGTCAAGAGAGGAACTTTTACACGGCAAAACTAAACTTATTCAGTCAAAGCCTTTTTTTTCCCCAGCTATCCCAAAACACCTGACCTGAATTAACTACATTTTTTATTATTGTGGAGGTACTAGCTGCAGCTCTGGGGAGCTCATCTGCCATTACCTGATGTTATAATAGTCTTCGTCTGTTCTTTTATTCCCTCCCACTCATCCTCACTCACTGCTAATTCCTCCCTGACCTTCCTCACCTCATGTATTCCTCCACCTTCTCCTCCAGGTCCCATTCCTCCTCTCCGACCATGTCGTAGCTGAACGAGCGCTGCACGGCCACCGCGGGGGGGTAGAGGGGCGGGGGAGAGGCCTCAAAGCTGTTGCTGGGGGACAGGGCGGCGCCGTCCAACCCGGAAGTCTGTGTGGTGGCCGACGCCAGGGACAGTGATGAGGTGGACGACGAAGAGGACGAGGTGGGAGCCGGGGCGGCTGCGGCGGGCGTGCTGTTGTTGGATGGAGCAGGGTGGGAGTCACAGTGAGGTGCGCGGTGGTCCGGGTCGAGCCTCTCCAGGGACTCCAAAGCGTGGAGGATCTGAGGTTTGGTCATGCCTGAGAGGCGCAGACGCTGCAGGAGATCAATCTGCTCGATGGTGTAGCGCGGCTCCACCTCGCAGCACTCCATCCTGGCATCTGCACACATTTATATGTTAGAGCGGTGCTTCTCCAACCCGTCACACTTCCCATCACCATTTACATTTTAACGTGTGGTTTGTACTTGCAGGGAATTGGCTTGTGGCGTTTGGGGTGTTTACGCTACCCATTATACTACACACACACTGCAACTCCTGTGCCCCCTAGAAGGTCGGGTTGATTTTATGCACAACGGAAGTCATTAAAAAATACATTTCAGATTTCCAAGATGGTTATTACACAAACTAAATAACTCTTATTTATTGTAATAATAATCCCTAGAAATAAGCCTTTTTTATGACCCTTTTTACACAACAGTATAAATTTTGTCTCTATATGACCCAACCTTATTAAACTTTCCAGGTTATTTTGATTTGTTATACAAAAGGTGACTGTTATCAGTGGTTCCCAAACATTTATTTAGAGGTGCACCCCTGCCAGGATTCAATTCGGATGCCATAAATAGATTTGGCAATACCTGTTTGCCCTTGCTCATAAACACATCATAATGGGACTGTTTGTGACTGCAGCTTGTCGTTCCAACTCTGTAGAGTAGATGGCATCGTAACTCCGCTTCCTAACGCGCATGGTCTGGCAGAGCATAAGAAGATGTAAAGTTGCCAACTTAGCATCCAGACCCCTGTATAGATTCAGTTTTTCAAAAAAGTGACAAATCTTGCGACTTTCTTTGGGTGTTTAAGGACACTTTCAAACAAAGTAACAACAGAAAAGAAGCTCATTTATTATTATTAATAATATCGGGTCTTCCACGCAAGTGGGGAAAAGCATTCTTTGACTCAGAGAGGCTATGTGTATTTTGATGGTGTCCCCGCCCACATACTGTTTCAAACAAAAACAAACTTCTGAGCACCACTGGGTACTAGAAGTTCACATACCACTTGTGTGACTCGTGCCACAGTTTGAGACTCCACATTAGGCACCCCTGCCCAATGTAATGCACTATTTGGCTTGACACTATCGAAGGTGAAATTGATCATTGTTAATGTTGCATGATTATTAGCGTGCTTGTAGTTTGCGGTCTTCAAAACGTTTTGCACATCTCAAGAACTGAAATGGGGTAACCGAAATAGTAGAAACATCTCCCAGGATGCTGCAGTGCGGTTTCTATATTAAAAGGATTATTATTATTAGATGGAGGCTGAAGAAAGAAACATGAAAGCATGCATTCCAACACTTCCTTTGACAGCATCTTGAAGGCAATGAGACAAGCCTAATTACGTAACGGCAAAAACTTAACCAAAAGTTAACATTGATCCGCTTATGGGGAAGAAATCATTTGTAGACGAGCATAGACAAAGATAGTCGTTAAGTTGGTTATCGTGAGTACATTTGAGTTCATCTTCCCGCAGGCGTTGACCCAGCAATTCCCAGCCCGCTTGCTTACCTGACGGAGGGGGCGACAAGGAGAGGCGCCCCGGGAGTGGCTCCGTGCTTCGGGTCGCAACGGGGACACACCACTGTCGCATGGCTCGGCGGCTCGGCTTGGACCCCTAAGAGAGACAGCCACAGTGTCTCCGCGATGGTTAAGCGGCGGATGATGACTGGCCGGAAGGCTAAATGGGGCTAAGTGGGCTAAGCTAACCCCGCTAACTCCGGCTGGCTCCCTAGAGCCTGCTCTGGGTACTGTTAAGTTAGACACCGCGAGTAAAACAAAACACGGAAGTCGTGTCGCGTTGTTTCAAAATAAAAGCCCCCGCGAGTGTCAATTGTTCAAGCCATAAATTCCCGTCTAGTTATATTTTGAAAAACATCGGAAACCAACTTGTTTTATGGTTGACGCGATGGAGACTGTCTCGTCTTGGCTAACTTATCGAAAACTTGCACATTGGGTGTTTAAAAAGAAAGTATTACGTTGGTATAGTAAGTAAATATAGGAATAAACAATGTATATCAACGTAATGGCTGAGAATGGAGATTGTCATTGGCGAGTCAGCGACGAGCTAACTAGGCTAGCTAACCGCTAACTAGCAACCGGGATGGTCCCACGGCAGAAACCGTCTCCTACCTCCCCCTTGGCGGCTGTGGACGGGCAGCTGCAGCCGGCTGGGTGAAGACGGAGGGCGGTAGGAAGTGTCAACAAAGTGCCCGTGACCCGGGTCCCTTTGTCCCTCGGTTTACCGTCGGGTAAGGAGCACCCGCCGCTGGGTCATATTGTCTTTGGGCTATGCAGCAATACAGTATGCAAATATTGTACAGTGCAAGCCAAGGAGTCTCAATTTATGACCCCCCCTCACCCGACAGCGCTGCCGCCGAGAACGTCTGGATTATTCGGACTTCCGGTTCTGATGTAAACACAACATATGATCAGAGGATTTACGGACAAAAACAGTGAAAGCGCCTAAAAAGAAATAGTAATCAAGCAAGCGTGTACAAATGAAGTAGACTAAGGCATTATGCATCCATATAATGGGTGCTGTTGCGCCCAGTCTATTATAATGTCAACCTATTTAAAGATAGCAGAAAGCCACTGTAAACACGCACAACATCTGCATGCACGGATGCTTACATGGATTATGAACGGCAAGAATGACACAAAAACATACACAATGCTAAAGTTTTTTCCGCCGTTCTTGTAATACTAAATATCTCCGCTAGAGGGGGCCAAATACCGCACCTATGTTATACAAACATTGCTTTGACGATGTTGTACGGAATATTCAGTTATGATTGTTTCCTGTAATGTCAATCCTTTTCAATCGAATTCCTTTATAGGATAATACAGCATGATGAAACAACATTTGCTCAAGTGATGATATCCAGCCACCCAGCTGTTTATCGGAGGTTGGGCTGCGGGCCACCCCCCCCCCCCGGCTCCATGACATCACCGGAAGTAGTATGACCATGACGAGCTTGTGCACGCAAACGTTATTATAACTACAAATGTATTCATCTCTCATCAGTTTGTTGACTTTTGCAAACCCAAACTCCACCCCACTTACCTTTCCTAACCACTGACAGCAGGCGCGCCGTCAACACGCGCACCTGTGCTTACCTGCTACTTTAATTAACCACCGACCACTTGGCAGCGGGGCTTTCAAAATAAAAGTGCAGAAAGCAGCACACCTATGCAAAAGCTTTTGACGGAATTGGACCACAGGTGCACCTTAAGAAACAAGCGTAAACCAACACACTAGCACTCACGGCCAGCTTCACTCGCGTTTAAAAGCACTGTCTCTAAATATGGGACATTTTATCTTGAAAACCATGTCCAATCGTGGACATGCGTTGCTGCCAGACAGGCGTGTGGGACTTGTTCAGTTGGACATGGAGAGGCCGTGAGGTCTTTCTGATAACGTTCTGCGCTCGGGTGGGTCAATGTAAACTAATGGTGATTTAACAGAGATGGCCAGAACAGGTAATCAGCATTTCTACTTTATTTTTATTATCTAAAGGTGTAAAAAAAAAAAAGTTTGTAAAAGTGTGTTTGGGTGTGGCCGGAGGTGATGAACTATGTAAACATAGTTTAAAAGCACCTACACCGGTGAGACATTAGCATTTGGCACATTTCTAAGTAATACAGAGCATGCCGCATCTAGCAAATTGCACGCGCGTGACATGTTGATGCCCTTTAAAGTGTCTACATTGGAATAGTTTGTGAAAATTCCCCCAAAAGTTTGACAAAACAAGAACAAAATGACCCTCGGAAGACATTCATTGTTTACCCACGATTCCTCCTTTAAAGTGTGTCCATTTATGCATGTTCTTATTTTTACTTCGTAGTCAAAATATCAGTTTCACAGCCCCTCGGCCAGTACGAGCAGTCCATGGCTGTATTAATGATTCATGGCAGCAACATCTGTGCTGTGTTTGACCTGGCTTCCGTGTCTCCAGTCGATACCACAGCGGGTCGTTGAACCTGGACGGCAATGTCTGTGATGTAACACTGCCTAAAAATCATTGCACCTGTCCTCCCCTCTGCAGGAGTGTGTTGTGCCAGCCTGGAGGATCCCAAGGTCCTGATGAAGATGGGTCTCAGCGTGGTGCTGGTGGGTCACGTCAACTTCATGTTGGGAGCGCTGGTGCACGGCGTGGTGCTCAGGCACATCGACCTCCACAAGCAGGCCGGGGCCAGGGAGTACACCGTCTCCAACGTGGTGGCGCTTGTGTCTGGTCTGGTGGTGAGTACTCCTGTTTTGTCTTGTACGAATATTTTTCAAAAAGGATGGAACGTTGTGAGTAACGCCGACCGTAGCGGAGGTTTTTGAGGATGCAGCTCCGCGATGTTAAGGATCTGGAGTGCATGAGAAAGTGGAAAGGAAAATGTAGCTGAAGAGAACCGCTTCATACGGCGGATGAGTTTGTTGTAAACGGCACGGGAAGTGTAAGACGCATGACTTTCACACCAACAGCCGATTAGCCACATTTTTAAAGCGTATGCAGAGGTAGATGCAGCTGCTCATCATACTGTGATCAGGAGGTTGCTCTTTGCTTAGGACGCTTATTGCTCCGCTCATTGAACGTTGGTGTTAGTTGGAACATTTACAGTAGGTTTTGATGTTTCTTTTCTTTTCTGCAAGAAGATTGAAGACCACACACGTCAGCAATTAGATTGCTGTTGCCATCCCCAGTCACTAGGGGGCACATTTGCACGGGACTGCTGTGATATGCTGTGAGTTGCAGTTAAACAGCAGGGTGTGAGCGCTCAGCCAGTCACAGCGCATGTTTGAAAAGCGCTTGCAAGCGTGGTCACGACACAAAGGTTTCCTCCTGTTTTGCTTAACTTTCTGCGAGGGGTTAATAAAACATATTTTTACGAGGCCTTGAAGTCGCCTTTCTCTTTCCTGCAGGGAATCGTGATGGGCATTCTGGCGATCGTCCTGTCCAAAAACAAGAGGCGGAGAGGCCTGGTTAGTAGCACGTCTTTTATTGTACGGAAAGCTTTCAAAGAATATAAACAGGAAAGAATGTTCGCTATGTTTTTTTCCAGTATTATCAACGTTTTCCTGACACTTTTGACACTGTGTAATATCTCCGGTGCAAAAGTTTCTCAAAAGTTTCCTTTAATAACCTCCACGAACACAGTTGTTTTCAAATACATGCTTTTGTTTATTTTTATTTTGTAATTTGAAAAATGTTTTGAGGACAATCCGCTCTTGTTTATGTCATGAAAGTACATCATCTCTATGCTTTTTCATGAGAAAAACCTGAAACAAATGTATCTCTGGCCTATCTTGTCTGATTTGAACACACTAGGTAATTTAATCCAGATCTAATTCAGATTGCCTGTTTACATACGACATGTAAAATGAAATTTAGCACTTCATCTCTACACATCTCTACCCACGATTGTGTATGTAATGAAAGTAGCAAAAACCGCAACGTCTGTGTGCTTTTTAATGTGAAAAACAAACTAAAATTTCTAGCCAATCTTGTCTGATTTGAATACACTAGGTAATGGTAAAAGTTTAAACCAGATCTGATTCAGATTGCCTGTTTTACATTTGACGTGTAAAATGAAATGTATCACTTGCCAACAGACAGGTTTCAACAAATCAGGTTTTATTTTATTGGACAACGAAACAAGACAGTGGCGTAGTTCTTCTCGTCTTCACAGTCTGCAGTCGGGCTGCTCCGACGAGACTGGATGTGTGGAACTGGTCTCGGGAAACCACTCCCTGTCTTCCCTTTTGTTAGTCTGCGCCAGCCTGAAGTGGGACGATTTAGTCTCTTGTTAATTATGCAGTCATCACAGAGCATCAACGTTATTATTATAGCTCTTGGCTTTGATCTCCTGAGGAATAATGGTGTGTTTGTTTGCGTTTATATCAGAAACCACTGTGCTGGTGTCCCTAATGTAATGGTCTGTGTGTGTGTGCGGCAGACGTGGTCCCTTTTCAGTGTGAGCTTGGCCTCGTGCCTCATGGCGGCCGCGTCCACCGTCGGCCTCTTTGTGTCGGTGGTGAGGGCCATCATCCAGGGCGGGCGCAGCCTCCTGACGCACTGCCGCTTCCCGGACGCCAGCGGCTACTCCAGCATCACCAACGAGTGTCCTTTCGACCCCACGCGAATCTATGTGAGTCACGACCTCTCACCTATGACCTACTGACAAAACAGAACCCTTGAGCGCTAATGTTATGTTAACACAGGCGTCGCCTTTGACTGGAAAAATCCGCTCCTGTCATATAGAGAATTTTTGAGTAGCAGTGGGTCCTTAAAAACAGCAGCACACTCCTACCAGATTCCTGAAAACAGACAAAATAGTCCATCCAGTACAGTATTTTTGGAGTAGACTCTTAAAAACAGCAGAGCTCAGCTGTCAGTAGTAAGAGCTTTGGGTGCTTTTGCGCTATATCCTTAAAAATAGCCGTGCTCCTCTAGCGTTTATACAGTAGTAGTAGGTGCAGTAGTGCACCTAAAAACAGCATACATTGTTCTTCCAAAAACAGCAGAGCTCTCCTATCATACTGCAGATTGAGTAGTGTTTTTGCGGTAGGTCCTCAAAAACTTCAGTGATTCTGTCATATGTAGGATCTTTGACTAGCGTTTTTGCAATAGAACCCTAAAAACTGCGGTTTTTGTGGTAGAGCCCCTAAAAACAGTCCATCATCCAACTAGCTCTTATGCAGTCGATTTGTAAGTGCTCACCTGTCATATGTAGGAGCTTTGAAGAGTAAGTTGTGAAAAACAGCAGCCCACTCCTGTGTTAAATAAGATCTTGTGTTTTTGCAGTAGAACCTTAAAATCAGCACAGCACTCCTTGTCATGTGGAGGTTTTTGCAATTAGTCTTTAAATAGCAGTCTGCCCCTGTGACATAGAGGATCTTTGACTAGTGTTTTTGCAGTAGGTTCTTTAGAAACAGCAACACTTCTATCACATAAAGGACGTTTCACTACGTTTTGTGGGAGATTCCTAAAAATAGCATAAATCTTCCATTTAGCATATATGCAGTAGATTCCTAAAAAAAAAAGAGCTCTCCTGTCATATGTAGGATTTTTAACTAGCGTTTTTGCAGTAAAAACGGCAGGACGCTCCTGTAATAGAGGATCTTTGACGAGCATTTTTGCAATAGGTTCTTACACAGCCGCAAGTGCCTTTTTTTCACTTGCGTTTTTGGTAGATTCCTAAAAACAGTCCATCTATCTACTAGCTTTTATGCAGTTGATTCCTAAAAACAATGCGTGCTTGTCATGTGTAGCATCTTTAATGAGTGTTTTTACAGGAGTTTCTTAAAAACAACCGGCTCCTGTGATTATAGAGGATCTTTGATGTTTTTGCAGTCGGTTCTTAAAAAACAGCAATGGTTTAAAAACAGCAATATCACATAGAGGATTTTTGTGTTTGTGTTCTAATATAAATCTAGAACAGCAAGATTCCTAAAAACAACAATGTAAATTTGTCGTGTGTAGGATCGTTGAAGAGTTTTTGCAGTAGGTTCTTACAAACAGGCACCCCGCTCCTGTGATAAAGAGGGTCTGTGACTAGCATTTTTGCTGTAGCTCCTTAAACAGAAACCCGCTACTGTGGGTGTAGAAGATCTTTAACTAGTATTTTTGAAGTGGGTACTTAAATAGCAGAGCCCTCTTGTGATATAGAGGATCTTTGACTAGTTTTTGCAGCAGGTCCTTTTTAAAAGCAACAAAGTGCTCTTATCATAATGAGGGTTTTTAACCAGCACCTTTTGAAATTGTACCAATCCTATAGAGCACCACTCTGATCCTTTGGGTGCCTCTCATCGTGACATGTGTGGTCCAGCTGATATTTTCCGCCCGCTGTTTGTCCGTCTGCGTGTCCTTCCTGGGCCTGCCTTGTTGTTGTTACTTGCAAAGGAAGCGTCCCAGAGAGACTCAAGCGGTGAGATCACCACTTCCAACCCTCGTCGCATCCTTTTTTTTAAAAAAAAAAAAAAACAGTTTAAATCAAGCCAGCCTTTTCCGTAGATCAAAGCGGTGAGGCCGCTTGAGGAACAGGCGGCGTCTCGCGTTACCAAACAGCGGTGCCACTCGGAAACGCCTCCGAAACGCTACACGGAAGCCCCGAGGAGTTACAGCGAGCCCAGGATGCACGCGTTGCAACCGGCGAGGCAACCGCGGCCCCAACACCCACCACCGACGGAGTACAGGAGCCTCCCGCCCGCACAGAAGCAGCCTTTTTCCCAGCACCCTGGCAGGGAAAGGCCGCCGAGGCCGGACCGGGCGCAAGGAAGCCAGCAGAGGTCACTGGAACAGCACCACCTACTGGAGAGAGGGACTCTGGAACGATCCAGTTTCTGGATTTAAGTTCGGACTCGGACTGGGAGGTTGCTCGTATTTCACCGTGAACCTGAACTTCAACTTGATTGGCCGCATCATTAGGTACCTGCACTTTTCTCATTAGACCGTGCAGGTGTACCTAATGTTGTGGCCACTGAGCCTTACGTGTGTGTGTGTTTATTACACCAAGTGGCATCACTTTCGTGGTGGTTATATATTTCATTAAAGGGCGTTTCAGTTTCACTTCGAACGGTGACAAATGATGTCGGCGCATAAAGAGAAGAAGGGTTTAGTTTTTGAAAGGACCCATGAAATACTGCGTGAGGGTGTGTCTTTGTTGTGTGTCTCTGTGCCCGTTGGTGTGAAAGCAACGCCAACTGTCTCGCCATTCAATTTTTATTTATTACATTTTGCAAAATAAACTTTTTACAACATCTTGTTGTTCATTGCAGAGCTGTGTGTGTGTGTGTGCTCATGTTTGCTGACAGAGTGGTGTGACAGGAAGGACTGGTTATACACACACACACACACAGACTTAGTTTTGGAATTATTAGCAAACAGTGTTTTCTTCTGGAGAGAAGACACTGCAGCTGGCAAAGAAAGGAACTTAATGTGATGGTAATGATCCCTGGTGATTGCCGTCATTACTTTCAAATGGTAAACACGAAGGCGATTATGCAGTTTAATTGGACAATGTTCCTGGCCCCACATTTCCATGCAGGAATTTGATTTTAGGAGCCTTAATTTGTCCCAGAAATGGCACAATTTCCGCATAACCCACATAATTGTTGTTAATGTGTTTTTATTAATTGACTTGCCAACATGGTGCATATATTTTCTGCTGTGTTACAAAAAAAATGTTTTCATGCGTTTTATCAAAATGTCCACACACAAATGGCATACTTGGAATATTTCAAATTTTTCTATATATTTTTTTGTTGGAACGTTAGGACTATTTTCATAAGTGTGCCCTTTTTCATTCAGTTTTATGTAATTTTTTTAGGGCTGTCATTTACGCGCGTCCTATTTGACCCGGGGCCCACACGGTAGTTTGATGAAAGACAGCGGTGGCAGTTGTTGTGAAGCTAGAAGCGGGAACAAATATTGAGCAGAAATAGGCAAAGAAAAGGCTTTTCTGAACGCTGAGTTTAGGTTCAAAGCTTCAGCAGATGGCTCACTTGACAAGACCAAAGTTATTTGTGTCGCTGTGACTTGAGCAACACAAAGGACGTCGCCTCTGGGAGAAGAGAGAAGTTACTGTCACACTGCAGGTATTGCCATTCATACAGCGCTATCTTGGCATGTTAAAGAGCGATTTTTAGATGCGAGCTTTCAACAGATTTTTTTTTGGTTTGGAGCTGCTAGTTACCGGCATAGCTGATGGTAGCTATTTGGGTGCTAGTGTCAATGACAGCTTTAGCTAGCAGTCACCGGGAAACATTTTCAACACATCAGTAAAACATACGCACATTGTAACAATCTATTTATTATGGAAAGTGAAAAACAGGAACAACATCAAATGAAAAGCACTAAAGGAATACAGAGGCACCAGCCAACAGTACGAGCCTGGAGTGTTTTTTCAGAGAGGTTGTGTATCACAAATATGCACATTAGCGCCCAATAACGTCATCAAATTTTACCTTTGTGCATTCCCTCAAAGTATCAGCATTTGGGACCAAGGTGAAAGAAAAGGGTACAAACTCGGTACGCCGGGGAGTTCGTAGAAGGTGCATTCAATGGCTGTCTAACAGTGGGACAAATCGCTGCTCGCGTTAAAGATGCAAAAACTGTGGGATCAGTTTTGAATAAAAAGGCTCGTATTTCCAATATTGATATCCTTTTACATACAATTTCATGTAGTTATTGTTGTAGTTATGTATCAAATCATTGACAATGTCATTTATTATAGATAAAAAATGTGCTATCTGTGATTAAATGTGATTAATAATCAGTTAACTATGGACAAAATGCGATTTTGATGGAATACTTTGACAGCTCTCATTGTTTTGAATTATGACCTTTTTAATTTGTAGTATTATGACTTTATTATCGTAGAAGTATTTTTTCCCTTTATAAAATTGCATCTTTATTTTTGCAAACCTACAATTAGAACTCATAATATCCATCCATCCATTTTAAATGTGACATTATCATTACATTTAAATTTTAAGTGTGTACATTGTTTTATTTTGGGTATTTATTTAACAGGGCCCAAAATTCATTTCATTTCTAATTTTTTTTTTTTTTTGGCTTCACACTCACTCCACGCTTTCCAGATATGACTAATTGGACATTTACTATTTAGTACAGTTTTTATTGATAACCAACACACATAAAATTAAAATCAGAAACCAGAAGAGTCCACACATGCAGATTTCCAAACAAGTATTTCTATTTCAGGTCCAGTAGAACGAATATCCTCAAGTTATTTTTTTCCCCATGCAGAAAACACAAAGTCCAGGAAGATTAGGTTGCAGTGTAGATGGGATGGTGAGAAGGAACACAAGAAAACCAGTTCATTCGAGGAGGCTGTGACAATAGAAAAGAAGGCCCAGTCTCTACCTTACTTCCATGTTGTACTTTATCCTACCAGCAGGGGGCAGTGGTGCCTCCCCCCAATAAGAGCAAAGGAAAGACGCGTCAATGCAAAGACTCATACTTGATGTTACAAATTCACTCCGAGCTAGATAAGTCTTGGGCTGTACAATCGAACAATTCCACTTTTATAACCATTAAATGCTGACAATGGAGCGGTAATGTTGTGATAAAATAATTGTCATTCCAACAAGAATGTCAACATTTCCACACAAAGTTGCAAAATGTCTTCATTAAAAGTCAGACAATGAGCAGAATAAAGTGATTGAGCTTTAAAAAAATCAAAATGATATGATTAAAAAAAATGACTTTCAGGGCCAGAGTAAAAAGAGAGATGTTGTGAAGTTTAATACTAACGTTGTGTAGTCGAAATGTTACCAGAAAAAAGTCTGAAAAAATATCAAACTTCGCCCACATGATTAAAAAAAAAAGTACAGTATTTTCACACTCTGCAACAAAAGTTGCTACTTTATTCCCCTAAAACGTGCACAATTTATTCTCTGGTAATATAACACCCCCAGTTTTTTATTTGTATATTTATTTTTGTAAACGTTTTTTCTTTCAATATTTCCGCTTTCTTCTCCTAAATGTACAATTACAACAACAACATCTTTTTTCTTGTGCTATCATGACTTTATTCTCATTATGCATGTATGTTTTTCTCATTGGCTTTACGTAATATCTACACCTTTTGGACATTTTTACCACGCATTAGTTCCCGTAAAATTCCAACTTTTTGATTACTGCCACGGTATCTTAGGTTGCGTGGCCCTAATACTAAACAGTGACGCTGCTCTCACACCGGCTCAGCGTTGTGTAGTATCAGCCTGCAGCTTGTAAACACAGCCGTTACCACACAATGGGCGCCCTAAAAATCCTAGAAACAAACAAAACATCCAACCCACGACTGCAGTTATCTTGTGATAACTGCCCGGTAACGCAGACTAATCCGGGTGAGCCCTTTGTGAGACAAATCATTGGAGACCACCGTGCATAACGTTTACGGGTTCATGCAGTGCGGGTGGGATACACTATCATCCGCTTACTGTACGTGATAAGTATTCATCTAGTTAGTACTGGTAAAATCAACTTCAAGCATTCCATACACTGCACACGCACACACACACACACACACACACACCCATAAGAATGGTTGCAAACACAGAGCGTCTCAAATGAAGTGTGCTACTGTCGCTTTTATATCAAAAGCATGAGATTTGAACAAACCTTAACTCGCATTGTGTCTCTCGCTGTCTCTCTCCGCCACCCTAAACTACAACTGTTCCGGATAAAATGACACGAACGGGGAGGACATGTACAAAGCAACAACAACAAAAACATAACAAAATGTAAGAAAAATGGGAGAAAATAATACTACGAATAATCACAGGAATAAATAATAATACAGTTCTAATAAATTCAATGAAAAGTCTATAAAATGTAATAATAATAATAACAAAACGGCATCTAAAATGACATGAAAAGCCACCCCAGAAACCCTACAGGGTTCCGCTACATAATACTGCCTTGCAAATACCAAAGAGTGTGTACACAAAACCACCAGTGAGCTTCATAGTATGGTACACGTTAGACATATATAATATATATATATATACATGATATACACAGTGTGTGTGTGCGCGTTTACTGGACGAGACACCTCTCATGTTCCAGAGAGAGAGAGACAGAAAGAGAGATTTCGGAACAATCTGTTGACTCGGTAAAACATATGTCCCTTTCAAAACAAACAAAAATAAAGAAATCGTAACGTGGGATCGTTAAGCCTTTTGCAGACGTTTAAGTATAATAATATTCATAAAAAACAGTGATATGAGAGAAACCATCATGCATTTATCTGCAACAAAGAGGCTAAGGGGGGCGTTTTTTTTGTTTTCTTTTTCCCTGTTCAGAACTGGGAGGCCGAGCTGGGGTCGCACTGGAGTAGCCGAACGATGGAGGGGTCGCTCTTGGCACCTTTGATGAACTCCTCCAGGGATAACTTGCCTGCGGGGTCAGACAGAAGAGGGGGTAGGAGGAAATGTTTTTATTTTGAAGGAGACTGCTGATTTACTACATTGAATGACGGATATTCATTCAATGCAGCGCTTAGTATTTTTTGCCATTCAGTGGAGTAGGGGTAGGGAAGCTAGATGTGGCTGTTTTGATGACCACGCAAGTTCCTAAACCCCATAACATGTATTTATTTTAATTTAGTTTTGTCCTAAAATATATGTAAACTATCTTGCTTTACAACAGGGGTGTTAAAAAATAGGTCTGAGTGAATAATTTGCCCGCAGCACAATCTAAAAATACAATTTAACAAAAAACTTTTAGGAAAACACCATCTAACCAAAAACATTTGTAATTTTTGGAAAATTAGGTTGTGAAAAAGGTTATAATTAGGAGAATAAATCAAAATATTACAGGAATAAAGTCATAATTATGAGAAAAGTTGAAAAAATTGGAAAATTAAAAAAAACAGCAGAGATTGAAAGAAATGCTGTAATGTTTAAGTCAAAATATTAAGAAAAAAAAGTCACAATTTTACAAGAATAAACTTGTAATATAAAGAGTAAAAACAATGTCATTTTAGTAACAGAGTTCATTTTTATTTTTAAATGTCGCAATAAAAGGGAAACAAACAAAACAATACAAAGTTGTCATTTTTGGAATACTAGGTTGGGGTGAAATCAATTTGAAGTAAAGTTAAAATATTGTGGGGATAAAGTCATTATAGTACAATTAAAAATTCTATTTTTGTTTTATAGTGTATAATGTTTTGTGTAATTTTTTGGCTGACATTTTAAAGTAAAACATGACAGGAAACACAGTGTTAAAAACAACATTCCAAATATAAAACCTTCTCAGCACTTTCATCCATCCAATTCAGAGACTATTACCTTCTAAAATTGTTGTTCACTTTTTAAAAAGTAGAGTATGGGGTTATAAATGTGGTTTGTGGTTCATGGCTCTCCTTGCCCAAAAGGTTCCCGACCCCTGGAGTAGGGCATAGCCTTTTTCATTGAACCAATGAATTCTGCATAGCAACAAGTGACCGCAACAAGAATTTCAGCAATTATTAATAGCAAAATGTTATAATAAACGTTTATTGTCGTCCTTGCAATAACAGTACCATTGCGACAGACACTCCTAATACATTTTTTATTATCATTTTGCCTTTATATACCACAACGTGTGACTTTGAAAATATTGTTTAGCATGTATAGCCATTTTGATTTGGATAGTTGATATGATTGTAACCAAATTGTTTAAGACGTACTTTTATATTTTAGAAAAAGTCCTAATTTCAAAAAAGGATAGTTATGCTACGAATATTATGAGGAAAAAGTCATCGTTTGAAGAGAATAGTATACTTTTTATTTTTTTAAAGGTACTTATTGGCTGCAAAAGTTCTCAACCTACTTAGGACGATTAAGGTCACACTGCAAACTAAAAAAAATCCATCAGACATGAGGGAAGCAATCGAATTACCAGAAACAAGTTGCAAGAATAAAGCCGTGATGTTATGAGAACAAAGTCGACGTAGCTGTAATGTTACAACAACAAAATCACGAGAATAAAGTCGTAGCATAACAAGTAAGGGTTTAGGTTTAGATTTTGCATATTGAGTTTATAACATTATGTAAAATTACCGTGAATTCCGGTGTATCAGACGTGTCCACGTCATAAAATGGTTGCATGAGGACCTGGTGTCATCTTAGAAAGTAAGCTAAAATCATCACACAGCAATTTAACACTCAAAAGGTATACTTGAGAAACATAAACCAGTACGACTTTAAAATTAAGTTTAATAAAGTTTTCCCCTAAGGGAATTCGGCTGAGCAAAACATTTAATTGGAGGACAAGCAGCATAGAAAATGGTGCTACAAACTGACTCTGTCCGCCAGAGGGAGCCAGAGGGAAGCTGACATCATTGCAGCGCCCCAATGGAGGACTGTTATCTTGTTATACTGTTAAATATGTTGACCTCCCGCGATTCCCAGTGGGTCGATACGCTTGTTTTCAAAAAAGAAGCCAAACAGGAGCTACTGTTTTCTCACTGACTCATGAGCGGCACATTATTTACAATTAATTAAACAATTAGTTGTAGTTCTGAAGTAAAGGGGATTTTAGGGAAATCGGATTTTTTTTTCTTGTAATACTTCAACAGTATGATTTTTTTGGTAACATTTTTATAGGATAAACACCATAATTGTTTGGTTTCAAAGGAAATCTACACCTAACTGTGTTTGGGTATTTTGACATTCATGCCTCACCGTCATTATTGAGGTCCATTTGTCTGAAGATCTTATCCGTCCTCTTCTCGGGCGTGGACTCGTCCTCTGGCATCTTCATCACGGAGGACACCATCTTGTAGATGGCCTGAGGGACAGAGATTGAGAGCGACGAGGGTTTGAGTAGGATCTGATGCAGCAGAGAAAAGTCAGCTTACTGGACGCCAGTGAAATGTTTTTCTGCAGGATCGTCTCTCCTGGCGTTTCTTCGGCAAATGAGGCATCATCCGTGGCAGAGACGGAGGTGTGTGTTTATACGGCATTGATCCGGAGGACCGACAAGACTGCCGCGCTCCCCCGGTGACATTAAATTAACCTCTGCCATTGAGCCTGCAGCGCAAATCTACAATTAGCTCGCATAGCCATTAAGGCACCTCCTCTGGGAGTGCAGACTGCAAAATGGACCGTAGACCAGAGCGACCACTCAACTTAGACCCTCTGTGATTTTATATACAACACAGCAGCATTTAGAAGCTACAAATTGTTGATTTAACGGCTCGGAAACGAGCAGGCGCACACAACGGACGCCTCTTCTCTTGTCTCAAAGAGCCCGGAGATAATCCCACTACCGTATTGTGTACACTCCGGGATAAAGTCCAGTTAAATTGCACCTTCTAACTCGAGCTCACAGTGCAATACTTGCAATAATGAAGAAATCATAAATCAGCAGCGGGTCATAGGGAATATCAGAGGTGCTTTTCGGCACCACTGTATTACTACTGCTTTAAAAAAATCTCCACACACAAATCAAAGACAAAATGTCAGCATTTCTTTAACATATGCATGCCATCCATCCATTTTCTTCCGCTTATCCGAGGTCGGGTCGCGGGGGCAGCCACCAACGCAGGGAAGCCCAGACGTTCCTCTCCCCGGCCACTTCGTCTAGCTCTTCCCAGGGGATGCCGAGGCGTTCCCAGGCCAGCTGAGAGACATAGTCTCTCCAAAGTGTCCTGGGTCTTCCCCGAGGCCTCCTACCGGTTGGACGTGCCCTGAACGCCTCCCCAGGAAGGCGTTCGGGAGGCATCCTAACCAGATGCCCGAGCCACCTCATCTGACTCCTCTCAATGCGGGGGAGCAGCGGTTCTACTTTGAGTCTCTCCCGGATGACAGTGCTTCTCACCCTATCTCTAAGGGAGAGCCCAGCCAGTTTAAATACCTCTGGGTCTTGTTCACGAGTGACGGAAGGATGGAACGCGAGATGGACAGGCGGACTGGTGCAGCGTCTGCAGTGATGTGGACTCTGCACCGATCTGTCGTGGTGAAGAGAGAGCTGAGCCGAAAGGCAAAGCTCTCGATTTACCGGTCAATCAACTCTCTTGTAAGAAACAAAATAAAAATCAAATAGAAAAATAATAATGTTATAATGTAATAATGTTCAGTCAATTTCCAAGTATTAATAAGAGAAAAATTATTTTTACTCCCTTGTAAAAAAAACAAAATATAAAACACTTTCCATGGTAAGTTTAGAAAGTAGCAAAAATAACAAATCATTAAAAAAATAGAAAAGTAATGAAAATAAAAAAGAAATGAAGCAATAAACATATAGAAGTAATATTACCCCCAATTTTCAGTCTATAGCCAAGTATTTTTTATGAAAAATAATAGTACAAATATTTCACTAAAAATAAATAAATAATAGAATAGAAAAATAATAATAATGTCCAAATAGTTGGATCTAAAAAAGCAAGAAAGAAAATAACTGTACAACTATAACAAAAAACACTTACATTTAAAAAGACTTATCAATACTCTCTGATGCATGAATTATGCTCCGCTTTGACTGATATTTAGTTTTAACTACCAGAGGTATTAATTAGCATTTAGCAAACAATATGTTTTATTATTGTGCTCGTAGTCTAATGCGCTGAGCAGTTTTATCGGAATTTTCCATACAGCTCTCGGTATTGCTTGGACCCCACAAGCTGGCACTGTCCCTTTCCTATCAAGGGAGTGGCGCCGTCACCTGTACGATCTCCAGCATCTCCTCGCGGCTGATGTACCCGTTGCCGTCCAGGTCGTACATGCTGAAGGCCCACTTCAGCTTCTGCTCCAGCTTGCCCCGGGACGTCACGCTCAGGGCGATGATGAACTCCCGGAAGTCTATTGTGCCGTCGCCGTTGGTGTCGAACGTTCGGAAGACGTGCTCGGCGAACTTGGACGCGTCGCCGTAGGGGAAGAAGTTGGCGTAGATCTTCTTGAACTCCTCCACGTTCAACGTTCCACTGGGACAGTCCTTTAAGAAACCCTAAAAAGGGGAAACATTATCGTATTAACCCTTACCAAAAATATTATCAGACTTTTGTATGAAATATACATAACACATATTCATTATATACCTTTTAAATGCCAGTAGGACTACAATGTTTTTTTAATTTAAAAAAACTACAATCATTTCCATAAAGTAAATACATTTTGATGATATTTAAAATAATTATCATTATTATTATTAAACTCTGGTATGGGTGAATGATTGGCAGCTATATCAATTTTCACACATTATTTTTCCAGCATCAGGTTTAAAAAAATGTTAGCTTCCCCAAAAACTGCTGTAAATATATTATATATATATATATATATATATTTTTTTTTTTTCCCCCACATCGCAACTGTTTGAAACTACTTCAGCCTGAAATATAGTAATTATATTTTGGTGTTTTTAACCTTTTAGATGCCAGTATATTTTTGAAAAAACATTTCCTGCATGCTTTGTGTAGGAAAAAGAGGCGCCATCCGGTGGACAAATATAAAAATGAAAAAGTGAAACAGTAACAAAGAACTGTTTGTTTAAGATAAATATGGGGTTATAAATATCTTTTAATGGGACATTTTAGTCCCGAGGAACAAATGTGTGAGTTTTTTTTTTTTAGCTTTTTTTACGCTAATTTTAATGAACTGAAAAAAACATGTTAAAAATAAATATCTTCAGACCTTTCACCTGTATTTATTCAACAATAATGATAACAACAAACTAAAAAAAGTGGCTTGTATTGACTAATTATAAAATTATTTTAAAAAACATAATTTTGTAATTAAAAAATGAATGAATTCTTTGTTTGATAAAATAAAATTTTACATTGATTGATTACTGTATATCGTTATTATAAATGAAATATAGTTATGTATGTAGGTGTGTTCATTTGTACAACATTTTTATACAATTACATAAATCACTGCATTTTTTATAAATATTAAATATAAATATTTTTTTCAAATTTAAATATATTTTAAAAATTACCTTTCCAAATAAAGAACCTATACTTGTTGCTGTAAGATTAATTAATAATTATACATTTGTCATTCCCCCTGAGTCACCACCTTATCGTGGTGGAGGAGTTTGCGTGTCCCAATGATCCTAGGAGGTAAGTTGTCGGGGGCTGTCATGCCCCTGGTAGGGTCACCCATGACAAACAGGTCCTAGGGGAGGGACCAGACAGAGAGTGGCTCAAAAGACCCTAATGATGAATGATACAATTGGACTTTGTTTTTCCTTGCCCGGACGTGGGTCAGCTGGGGTTCCCTCTGGAGCCAGGCCCAGAAGCGGGGCACGATGGCGAGCGTCTGGTGGCCGGGCTTGCACAGCCCGAAAAGGTAACGTGGGCCCCCCCTCCCATAAGCTCACCACTCATGGGAGGGGCCAAAGGGGTCGGGTGCAAAGAGAGCTGGGTGGCGGCCGGAGGCAGAGGCCTTGGCGGTCCGATCCTCGGCTACAGAAACTAGTTGTCGGTACGTGGAATGTCACCTCTCTGCCGGGGAAGGAGCCTGAGCTGGTGCGTGAGGTGGACAAATGCCGGCCAGATATAGTCGGACTCACCTCAACGCACGGCAAGGGCTCTGGAACCAGTCCTCTCGAGAGGGGCTGGACTTCATTCCACTCTGGTTTTTCCAGCAATGAGAGGCAACGAGTAGGGGTGGCAATTCTTGTTGCCCCCAGGCTCCAAGCCTGCATGTTGGAATTTAACCCAGTAAACGAGAGGGTAGTTTCCGTACGCCTTCGGGTGGGGGGAACGGGTCCTGACTGTTGCTTGCGCTTATGCGCCAAACGGCAGTTCAGAATACCCACCCTTTTTGGAGTCCTTAGAGGAGGTACTAGAGAGTGCTCCCTCGGGGGATTCACTTGTTCTGCTAGGTGACTTCAACACTCATGTTGGCAATGACACTGAGACCTGGAGAGGTGTGATTGGGAGGAACGGCCCCCCTGATCTTAACCCGAGCGGTGTCTTGTTATTAGACTTCTGTGCTCGTCACGGATTGTCTATAACGAACACCATGTTCAAGCATAAAGGTGTCCACATGTGCACTTGGCACCAGGACACCCTGGACCGCAGTTCGATGATTGACTTTGTGGTTGTGTCGTCGGACTTGCGACCACATGTTTTGGACACTCGGGTGAGGAGAGGGGCGGAGCTGTCAACTGATCACCACCTGGTGGTGAGTTGGCTCCGATGGTGGGGGAGGATGCCGGTCAGACCTGGCAGACCCAAAGGCATCGTGAGGGTCTGCTGGGAACGCCTGGGAGAGTCCCCTGTCAGAAGGAGTTTCAACTCCCACCTGCGGGAGAGCTTTGACCATGTTTTGAAGGAGGCAGGTGACATTTAATCCGAGTGGGAGATGTTTCATGCCTCCATTGTCGATGCGGCCGATCGGAGCTGTGGCCGTAAGGTGGTCGGTTCCTGTCGTGGCGGTAATCCCAGGACCCGTTGGTGGACACCAGTGGTGAGGGATGCGGTCAAGCTGAAGAAAGAGTCCTATCAGGCCGTCTTGGCCCATGGGACTCTGGAGGCAGCTAAAAGGTACCGGAAGGCCAAGTGGTCAGCAGCTCTGGTGGTCGCTGAGGCAAAAACTCGGACATGGGAGGAGTTCGGAGAGGCCATGAAAAACGACTTCCGGATGGCTTCAAAAAGTTTCTGGACCACCATTCGCCATCTCCAGCGGGGGAAGCAGTATACAGTCAACATCGTGTATGGTGGGGACGGTGTGCTGCTGAACTCGACTCAAGATGTTGTGGACCGGTGGAGGGAATACTTTGAAGACCTCCTCAATCCCACCGACACGCCTTCCAACATGGAAGCAGTGCCTGAGGTCTCGGAGTCGGGTTCGCCTATCTCTGGGGCTGAGGTCACCGAAAGCTCCTTGGTGGCAAGGCCCCGGGGGCGGATGAGATCCGCCCGGAGTTCCTTAAGACCCTGGATGCTGTGGGCATGTCTTGGTTGACACGACTCTGCAGAATTGCGTGGACGTCGGGGTCGGTGCCCCTGGACTGGCAGACCGGGGTGGTGGTCCGGCTTTTCAAGAAGGGGGACCGGAGGGTGTGTTCTAACTATCGTGGGATCACACTCCTCAGCCTTCCCGGTAAGGTCTAATCAGGGGTTCTGGAGAGGAGGAGCCGCCGGATAGTCGAATCTCGGATTCAGGAGGAGCAGTGTGGTTTTCGTCCTGGTCGTGGAACTGTGGACCAACTCTATACTCTCGGCAGGGTCCTTGAGGGTGCATGGGAGTTCGCCCAACCTACTACCTGTGTTTTGTGGACTTGGAGAAGGCATTCGACCGTGTTCCTCGGGGAATACTGTGGGGAGTGCTCCGGGAATATGGGGTAATTCCCGGACCTAATCCAGGCGGTTCGTTCCCTGTATGACCGGTGTCAGAGTTTGGTTCACATTGCCGGCAATAAGTCGGACCCGTTTCCAGTGAGGGTTGGACACCGCCAGGGCTGCTCTTTGTCACCGATTCTGTTCACTACTTTAATGGACAGAATTTCTAGGTGCAGCCAGGGCGTTGAGGGGTTTCAGTTTGGTGGCCGCAGGATTTAATCTCTGCTTTTTGCAGATGATGTGGTCCTGTTGGCTTCATCGAACAGTGACCTTCAACTCTCACTGGATCGCTTCGCAGCTGAGTGTGAAGCGGCTGGAATGAGAATCAGCACCTCCAAGTCCGAGTCCAGGGATCTCGCCCGGGAAAGGTTGGAGTGCCATCTCCGGGTCTGGGATGAGGTCCTGCCTCAAGTGGAGAAGTTTAGGTACCTCGGGGTCTTGTTCACGAGTGATGGAAGGATGGAACGGGAGATGGACAGGCGGATTGGTGCGGCGTCTGCAGTGATGCGGACTCTGCATCGGTCTGTCGTGGTGAAAAGAGAGCTGAGCCAAAAGGCAAAGCTCTCGATTTACCGGTCGATCTACGTTCCTACCCTCACCTATGGTCATGAGCTTTGGGTAGTGACCGAAAGGACAAGATCGCGGGTACAAGCGGCCGAAATGAGTTTTCTCCGCAGGGTGGCTGGGCTCTCCCTTAGAGATAGGGTGAGAAGCACTGTCATCCGGGAGAGACTCGGAGTAGAACCGCTGCTCCTCCGCATTGAGAGGAGTCAGATGAGGTGGCTCGGGCATCTGGTTAGGATGCCTCCTGAACGCCTTCCTGGGTAGGTGTTCAGGGCACGTCCAACCGGTAGAAGGCCTCAGGGAAGACCCAGGACACGTTGGAGAGACTATGTCTCTCAGCTGGCCTGGGAACGCCTCGGCATCCGCTGGGAAGAGCTGGAAGAAGTGGCCGGGGAGAGGGACCTCTGGGCTTCCCTGCTTAGGTTGCTGCCCCCGCGACCCTTCCTTGGATAAGCGGAAGAAAATGGATGGATGAAATTATGAATGTATTGTCATTAATTTGCTCCTGTGGGACTAATAAAGGCATATCTTCTTGTTAATAGTATTTTAAGAACAGTTTTAATTATTACTTGACTCGTTGCCCTAAAAATAAATATAAGTCATTACTTATGAATAAATTAAAAATTCGGTTGATGGTAATGTTTAATAAACAAGTATATATCCAGCATTTCTACTTGAGAATAATTTTGTTTAATTTTATTTAATTTAAGTAAATTGAATTACATTTTTCAGTGAATAATTTAGTTTAATTTAAGTAAATTTAAGTACACTTAATTACACTTTTCAGTGAATAAACCAGCATTTCTATTTGAGAATAAATTACATACATATTTCTGTGAATAATCCGTCTTTTCTACTTGAAAATAATTTCATTTAATTTAAGTAAATGTAATTACATTTGTCAGTGATTAACCCAGCATTTCTACTTGAGAATAATTTAGTTTAGTTTTATTTAAGTAAATTTAATTACACTTTTACATCTTTTCTACTTAAAAATCATTTCATTTATCTGACACTGGGCGGGAGGCGGGGTACACCTTGGACCGGTCAAAATTTCATTTATTTTAAGTATATTTAATGACATTTTTCAGTGGATAATTTAGAATTTAGTCAAAGACAAAAAAATTACAATAAGTGTAATACACCCCAAACTTCAAATAATTTTTGCATGAATCTAAAGTGTTTTTTTAACATAAAATTGTATTTTATAAGTAAAATGACACTTTTTTGTATGTTTTACAAAGTAAAAAGATTGATTTTACTTGTGTATAAAGTGTGGGCCGTGCGCCAAAGAAGAGCACATCAATTTTGGTGAGAATCTGGATAAAAGTGCAGCTCCAGTAACTGGGTAAACTTCATTTTTCTTCATTTTCCTGTCATTTGTGCTTTTAATAATGCATGAATCTTAACGACACAACCCCTGTATCCAGTAAAGGAGGTCCTTGGCATATCACAATATGCAGTATTTGTGATGTATATTATATACGGTATCTGTCATGTATATTTTATACAGTATTTGTCATGTATATTATACACAGTATTTGGCATGTATATTATATACAGTATTTGGCATGTATATTATACAGAGTAGTATTTTCATGCAGTATTTCCCTGCATGTGGTCTAGCAGGCGTTACCTTGTACCACTCCTGCAGCTCGTGATCGGAGAACTCGGTGTTCTCCCTCAGGTCCTGCAGCATCTCCGGTCGCAACTTGCTGTTCTGTTTCCCCATGGCGACGGCTGGTGGGAGGGGGACGGGGGGGCGGGGGTGTGTCCTTTTTTTAAGCTCGGGCAGGCGACAACAGCGGCAGGCCGCTTTTCACACCTGTCAGTCAAGCATGAACACACACGGGTCAGCAACAGTTCAACTCCAATGGCTGACATCAGAAGTAGAGGGCCTTGAGGGGCAATTTCAGATTTCTTTCTTTCAGATGAAATAAGTGGATCGTTTTTGCCTGCCAGATGGCGAGTCCTTATTTAACTCCAGTCTCATTTTGTTACAAAGAAATGGCAAGTGGCTGGGTAGCCTTTTACAGGACAGGGAACCCTACTGGGTAACGTCCCAATATAAGGCAGTAAAAGCAGTTGATTTAGTGAAGAAAGGAAAAAGTTTTAATGAAATACAAGGATTAAGAGCAAATTAAACTGGTATAGCATTTTATGAAAATATAAACATGGTCACAAAAAGGTACTAAAGTTAAAAAATGGCGCACAATGCACGACAAATATTGCATATTAGAAAAATTAGAAACACATTGTTTTATTGAAAATGTTAAAAAATTAAAAAACAATGTACTTTTTTACATTTTATTTTAAATGAATGCAACATAAGTACAGTCTGTACAGTAACTATTCATTTATAAGGCAAAAATCAGGTAGTGACATTTTGTAATTAAATATATTGACTTTTTTTTCAAATGTAAATAAAGTAAAAATAATAAAACATGTATTAATTATACAAAATGATGTGTTGATAATACATTTATGAAACATAAACGTTATTGTGACAAAATAATCCAAATGTTAATAAGATAAATAAGTTATTTATGACGGTGCCTTAACGGTAAACTGCTAAAAAAAAAAAGAGTAACAGTTGAGTAGAATTCTTCAATCAAAATCTACCTCGGCAAACCGACGTTCCTCCTAATCCGCTCGGCACGGAATGTTATAAAACACCACAAACTGCATCATCACATTTGCAAAAACATTAAATAAGTAATCCCAAGGCCTGTTGACATCACACACACACACACACACACACACACACTTACTCAAACATCACATCCGCTGCGTGTGTGTGTGTGTTTGTGTGTCAAATCAGCTGTGTGGATGTGCCTGCGTGCATGTGTGTGTTCCTAATCCTCATGTGAGATCAACAAAACTAGCAAACCCGCCCCCGTAAAATGACATCACTGGCGACCATCAAGGGAAACTAAATGTTCTATTCAATGCCGGACGGCGGCCATGTTTTGCAGCCAATCTTGCTCAAATTTGACAGACACGTGCTTGACAGGCCGAATTTCACGGTGATCCGACGAAACTCCTGAAAGTTACAGTGGGTGTTGTGTGGAACGCATTGAGCTGAGTGAGAAATTTCAAGTCTGTTCTGGGGTCCAACTGGGGGGTTTTAACACAAATAACACAAATACATGGACTGTACTACTTTTTTCTCTAGATATTTAAAGTCAAAAATAATTTTGCATGATGAACTAAGTAAGAAATAAATATTGTTTTTATTTTTTTAAATGCAAAAACTGTAGAGTTAGAAAAAAATGTAAACATTTCACATAGTGAAATAACAAATAAATATCAATATTCATAAAAAAATCTATATAAAATCTATAATGTAAATATACAGTTAAAAAATGTAAAAAAAATAATTTGACATTAAAAAATAACAAATAAATATCAACATTAATTTCAAAAAATCTATTTTTTATTTGTATTTTCTAAATGCAAAAAATATAGTTAAAAGAACTGTAAAAAATAATTTCACATTATACAAATAAATAACAACCTTAATTACAAGAATATAGTTTCTATTTTTATTTTCTAAATGCAAAAAAATATATAGTAAAAAAAACTGTGAAAAGTAATTTCACATATTGACAAATAAATATCAACATTAATTACAAACAAATAATAATATTATATAGTTAAAAACAATTATATATAATACATCTCTTTCTGAAAAAATGCCGCAGAGTTTCTGAGCGTTGCATACATTTCCATGTATGTGTAAATTAAAAATTGTAATCTATTGTATTGTATTAATATTTATTTCAATAATTACAAATTAATATTTAAATCAAAATATATAGTTTATTATTATTATTTTTTTAATTACCCTCATTTTTAAATAATTCTACATATTTTTTTAGCTGGAAAAAATAAAGTAGAAATATATAGCACTAGGAGACAATTTCATTTTAATTCTCAATCAGGCTCTTCTGTGCTTGTTATTGATATTTTCTGTATGGTATGCGTCAATATTATGGACTGACATGATATAAATGATCAGGTATGGCACACATCAACAACACGATATGTTTAGGCACAAATGCACTGCAGGATGTGATGCATTCTTAGACGCCAGCTAATAATAAGGTGATATACTATACATATTAAGTCACTCCTTCTGGTAAATGTTGACACTGATGCCTGTAGCCATTTGTCAAGCCACCTCAGGGAGTGCTGCAGCCATCAATTATGATTTAATGGCCTCGTTTTTGCCCTTGAACGAATCCCACCGTGTTTCAAGTAAGGGTTTTGCAGCAGCACACTATAGCTTGCAGGAGAGGACGCCTTTTAACTGCACAAACAAAGACTTCCTGCATGCTTATGAAAAGTTCAGCAGGCAGCTAACTTTTAGCTTAATTGGCTCGCATCTAAACTCCAACTGATTTATGTGGAACACAACGATGAATGATGAGTGCACTAAAGCAAATGGGGAAACATGCATTGTTTTATTTCTTTAATCCGCTTTATAGTCCAGCGATACGAAGTTCAGTCATCAGTAGTTTTGCTTTTGAGGCTGCACGGCTAAAAATGACAACTATAGCTCAAGCCAGGGGGTGCCCACAGTACAGCCCAGGGGCCATTTGTTTTTTTTACTGGCCCTGGGGACATTCTAAACATAGAATTAAACAAGAAAGCTAAACAAACAGCAGCAAAAATGAAAAAAGCAGTAATTTGACATGAATAGAGATTGAGTGATTCTTCAAACTAAAATAGCACACATCATATATTACCGGACACACGGAACCCCTACTGGGTACAGTAAACAGAAGACGATAACAAGATAATATATGTATACATACAGTAGTGTTCAAAATAATATTTTAGTATTAGTATATTTTTACTGTCACTGATTACTGATTGAATGCTACGCTGCTATTTTTTAACACCCCCTTTCAACTAATTGCCCAATTGCACAGCCTTAAGAGCGTGCATATCATGAATGCTGGTTATTTTTGTTTGCTGAGTATCTACTGCACCCACTGGTAACTTGTTTGCCATGTAGCAATAAAAATATACTAGTAACAGCGATTCATCTGGTTAGTCACGTTGCACTGCTATTGTTTTGAACACTACTGTATATATGCGTATATAAATACATATATGAAGATGAAATATTACACAATTGAAATATTAAAGACATTTTTTTATTGAATAGGTTTAAAAAATTATCAATTTTTTAAAACAATATTTATATTGCTTTAAAAATGTGTATATATATATATATTATATGTGTATATATATATATTTTTTAAAATAGTAATAAGATGAGAAACCAAACATAAAATGAGAATAAAATTGTAGTTTTAGGTTGGGTTATAATATTATGATAATAAAGGCAAAACATTATGAGAATAATTTAAAAGGAAAACATGTATGATTAAATATTTAAAAACTTTTCTTTAAGCGCAAAAAGTATTTGTTTCTTTTTTTCCTTCCAACCCATCTCCCCACTCCTTTCCTCGCTAGCCTCTGTCACACTAATCCCCCACCACCCACCATCGTCCTACAGACCCCCCAAACCCACTCAATATCCCTCCGTCCCGTAATCGTTCATCTCTCCATCCTGAGCCACAAAGCTGTAATCCAAGTGCCGGCTTCTGGTTAGTAGTTGCTGCGGAGGCTCGGTTGTAAATTGAATAACACACACACACGAGAATACTTCAACATCTGTTCTGGAGCAGGCTAAGAAACGGGTCATCTATTGATGGCTCCTCACATGACTGACGTACTGAGGATCGAACCGACAACCTTCAGGCTCGAGTCATGCTGCCCCCTAGTACTTGCCCAACAGAACCTCTTCAAACCTGATTTAGAACAGTGCTTCTCAAATAGTGGGGTGGCCCCCCATGGGGGAAGGAGTGAGAGGTTTGGAGGACTTTCAAAGTTAGTGCAGACCTGCCAACGTGTACACATTTATTGTAATTAACGTGCGATTTGACTCCTGAATTTTGTTTCCTGCTTTCAGTTTCAAGTTCAGTCTGTAGAGTACAGACATAAATGGATGTTATCAGATTTGCAGTAGTATTTCAAACTGGGGGGGGGGGGGGAAAACATTTCTGTCCCCTGGGGGGGGCCTGACAAAAAATAACCACACAGATTCAGAATAGGATTCAAATCTTCATCCCTTCAATCCAAGTCCTTAAAGTCTAAACTACATCTGAAGATATATTTTTGTCATTTAAAAAAATAAATAAAATAAAAAAATATATATACAAAAAAAAGTGCCCTGCGATTGACTGGTGACCAGTCCAGGGTGTACCCCGCCTCCCGCCCAAAGTCAGCTGGGATAGGCTCCAGCATACCCGCGACCCTAATGAGGATAAGCGGCATAGAAAATGAATGAATGAATGAATATAAAAAAATTATATATATTTTTCCAAAGAATAAAAAAATCTTTTTTTAAATTTTTAATTTAAAACAATAATTTCCTTCTGATTGATATTCTCTGACAACTCTATACTATAATTTTATAATCATTTTGATCAATTGTATTTATTTACTTTTTTAACATTTTCCCTGGAAAGAACTAGGCGACCAAAATGCATTCTATTGTTCTTCCTCAAACGTTTAGATTCAAGCAGATTGTAAGGACTATCAAAGTATAGCTACTCTACCTAGTCGTGAGTTTGGTTGTTACAGTTTTGCTATCCACCCTTGAAAATGACGTCATTAATTTGTTCCAAAAAGTCAGACAAGCCCGGGTCATTTTTCCCATCAGGAATAATGTTGGAACTATGACAGGAAAAGGTAGAGAATTAGTTGACATGACGCAGAGAAGGAAGGTAGACATATTGTGTGTCCAGGAGACCAGGTGGAATGGTAGCAAGGCTAGAAGCTTAGGAGCAGGGTTCAAGCTGTTCTATCATGGTGTAGATAGGAAGAGAAATGGAGTAGGGGTGATTTTGAAGGAGGAGTTTGCTAGCAACGTCCTGGAGGTAAAAAGAGTGTCAGATAGAGTGATGAGCCTGAAGCTAGAAATCGAAGGTGTGATGTTCAATGTGGTTAGTGGGTATGCTCCACAGGTAGGATGTAAGATGGAGGAGAAAGATAAATTCTGGTCAGACCTGGATGAAGTGATGCAGAACATCCCTAGAAGTGAGAGAGTTGTCATTGGTGCGGACTTCAATGGGCATGTTGGTGCAGGAAACAGAGATGATGAGGAGGTGATGGGCAAGTTTGGTATCCAGGAGAGGAACGCTGAAGGACAGATGGTGGTCGACTTTGCAAAAAGGATGGAAATGGCTGTAGTGAATACTTTCTTCCAGAAGAGACAGGAACATAGGGTGACCTACAAGAGTGGAGGTAGGAGCACACAGGTAGACTACATCTTGTGTAGAAGGTGTAACCTGAAGGAGGTCAGTGACTGCAAAGCAGTGGTAGGTGAGAGTGTAGCCAGACAGCATAGGATGGTGGTGTGTAGGTTGACTCGTGTGGTGAGAAGGATGAAGAGGGTAAAGGCAGAGCAGAGGACAAAATGGTGGAAGCTGAAAAAGGAGGAGTGTTGCGTGACTTTTAGGAAGGAGTTGAAAAAGGCTATGGGTGGCCAGGAAGTCCTTCCAGATGACTGGACAACTACAGCTACTGTGATCAGGGAGACAGGTAGGAGAGTACTTGGTGTGTCATCTGGAAGGAAAGTAGATAAGGAGACTTGGTGGTGGAATGAGGAGGTGCAGGAGTGTATACAGAGTAAGAGGTTAGCTAAGAAGAAGTGGGACACTGAGAGGACTGAAGAGAGTAGACAGGAGTACAGAGAGATGCAGCGTAAGGTGAAAGTAAAGGTGGCAAAGGCCAAACAAGGGGCTTATGATGACTTGTATGCTAGGTTGGACAGCAAGGAGGGAGAGAAAGATCTATACAGGTTGGCAAGGCAGAGGGACAGAGATGGGAAGGACGTGCAGCAGGTTAGGGTGATGAAGGATAAGGATGGAAGGGTATTGACAGGTGCCAGTAGTGTCATGGGAAGATGGAAAGAGTACTTTGAAGAGTTGATGAATGAGGAAAATGAAAGAGAACAAAGAGTAGAAGAGGTGACTGTTGTGGACCAGGAAGTAGCAAAGATTAGTAAGGAAGAAGTGAGGAGGGCATTGAAGAGGATGAAGAATGGAAAGGCACTCGGTCCTGATGATATACCTGTGGAGGTATGGAAGTGTCTAGGAGAGGTGGCAATAGAGTTCCTGACCGGGTTGTTTAACAAGATCTTAGATAATGAGAAGATGCCTAAGGAATGGAGGAGAAGTGTGCTGGTGCCCATTTTTAAGAACAAGGGAGATGTGCAGAGTTGTGGCAACTACAGAGGAATAAAGCTGATGAGCCATACAATGAAGTTATGGGAAAGAGTAGTTGAAGCTAGACTAAGGGCAAACGTGAGCATTTGTGAGCAGCAGTACGGTTTTATGCCAAAAAAGAGTACAACAGATGCAGTATTTGCTTTGAGGATGTTGATTGAGAAGTACAGGGAAGGTCAGAGGGAGCTGCATTGTGTTTTTGTAGATCTGGAGAAAGCTTATGACAGGGTGCCCAGAGAGGAACTGTGGTATTGTATGAGGAAGTCTGGAGTGGCAGAGAAGTATGTTAGAGCGGTGCAGGACATGTACGAGGACTGTAAGACAGTAGTGAGGTGTGCTGCAGGTGTGACAGAGGAGTTCCGAGTGAAGGTGGGACTCCATCAGGGATCAGCTCTGAGCCCCTTCTTGTTTGCTATGGTGATGGACAGGCTGACGGACGAGGTTAGACAGGAATCTCCATGGACTATGATGTTTGCAGATGACATTGTGATATGTAGTGAGAGCAGGGAACAGGTGGAGGAGAAGCTTGAGGGGTGGAGGTTTGCCCTGGAAAGGAGAGGAATGAAGGTCAGCCGCAGCAAGACGGAGTACATGTGTGTAAATGAGAGGGACCCAAGTGGAAGAGTGAGGTTACAGGGAGAAGAGATAAAGAAGGTGGAGGATTTTAAGTACTTAGGGTCAACAGTCCAGAGCAATGGAGAGTGTGGAAAAGAGGTGAAGAAGCGTGTGCAGGCAGGCTGGAATGGGTGGAGAAAAGTGTCGGGTGTGATGTGTGATAGAAGAGTTTCAGCTAAAATGAAAGGAAAGGTGTACAAAACTGTGGTGAGACCAGCGATGTTGTTTGGTTTAGAGACAGTGCCGCTGAGGAAAAGACAGGAGGCAGAGCTGGAGGTAGCAGAGATGAAGATGCTGAGGTTCTCTTTGGGTGTGACCAGGATGGACAGGATCAGGAATGAGCACATCAGAGGGACAGCACATGTTAGAGGTTTTGGAGATAAAGTCAGAGAGGCCAGACTGAGATGGTTCGGACATGTCCAGAGGAGAGATAGTGAATATATTGGTAGAAGGATGCTGAGTTTTGAATTGCCAGGCAGGAGGCCTAGAGGAAGACCAAAGAGGAGGTTTATGGATGTAGTGAAAGAGGACATGAAGGTAGTTGGCGCAAGAGAAGAGGATACAGAAGACAGAGTTAGATGGAGGCAATTGATTCGCTGTGGCGACCCCTAACGGGATAAGCCGAAAGGAAAAGAAGAATAAATCCATTTCAGACATTTTATGAACAAAAATACATTTTATAAAGAGTAAGTATAGTTTTACATGCAGAAAACCATGTCACATAATTACAAATGAGAAAAGGGACTCGCTACTTTTTGCGGCCCCGTGGCGAGTTATTTAGCAGTCACGGGCAATAAAAAATGTATCGGCAGTCGGGGCGGACTTACTATTAGGTAAACAGGCAGTTTCCTTGGCTCCACCATTTTCATGGGCCCCCGAATATCTCATAAAAACTGCTTATTGTTTTTTTTTCTTGGATTTAAAGTACATATTACTATTTTAGTCTTCATTCACAGGCTTAAAATTACATCCAAACGCGTAATCCACTATCATGATCATTTCGACCGCTGCGCCTCCCTTCTCATGCAATGGACTATTCCATGCTAATGAGCATGTGCACATTGATTCGGCAAGACGGGAGCGAAACAAACGTGTCGGTGCGGAGTTTTCTCCAGTGCAGCGGAGAAGAGGAGGAGGTCAGAGGAAAAGAGATTTTTATCAAAACTCCAGAAGATGTCCACCAGAGCGTGACGCTTTTCAAAAAAAAGACGTGAGTGGACTTTGTCTAGCTCAGGAAATAGAATTTTCTCATCTTCACACTTATTAGTAGATCATAAACAAGGGGGAAACTAATTTTTTTCAGCCTACATGCGTTTATTTTCTTATAAGTAAATGCTACCCTCCAATCCTAGTCCTTTTTAACAAAGACAAAGTCGCTGGCTATCAGTAAAGTCTCGGGATCAGTTCAGAACAACGGGATGAAAAACTGTTCCCGGTGGAGGTTTGTACTTCAAGATTGCTGATTTGCTCATTTCACTGTCAATCAAAAAGGCAGTCCGCCTCGGGCAGGTCATCCAATCATCAGGTAAAAATCGAGTGTCTGGGCCAGGTCACTGACCTATAGACCCCCCAGAGATATGGAGCATCTATCACAGTTACCTGTGATAAGTAGCTGATCCTGAGCAAAAGATGGAAGGCATTCTAGCGCATGTTTAGTCCATGAAATGTACACACAGCACTACACATTTCACTACTTTTTTCTGAGCTTCCCTTGCACTCTATGAGCAATCGCCACCGGCTTAAGTGTGTTATGTATAGTTTGTAATTATGTTCTACATTGATCCATTTTCAGAAGCGAGCGGTAAATTTGCAGAAAGGACAATACATAGTTCTTGGCGGCGGCACCATGATGAGTACTATTTTTCTATACTATCACTCAGCTGCACAAACGTAGCGGTGTATGAGGCAGAAAATATTTACAGTGATCGCAGCAAACATCGAGTGATGTGCTTTTCAAGAAGAAAAGAAGGGAGAAACATCTAGATGGACTTTGGCATGGAGATGGAGATTAAATGCAGAATGGTAACTGTAAATTACTATGGAGTTTCTTACCCTTTATAGCTGTTATAGCTTTTTGTGTTTTCATATTGTTTTTTTTTTTCCCCCACTGTCAACATGTTGCTGTGAAAAGATGTTTATGTAACACGTATAATGCTTGGCTTGTCGCTATGGTGGAATGTGTGGAATTGTGTTTAGAAGACTTTATGCAAACAAATCATGCCTTTCTCTGTTCTGTGGCAACTTTGATGTCATTCTTTTTGCCTTACTTTTCCCATCAGGAATAATATCCTTTTTCAAAATGCGTTTATGCCGTACGTCCAAGCCAAATGCATCTTCCAAAGGTCTTCCTTCATTGCAGTCATCAGTGAAATGAACACCGCAAAGAACAGAAGTGGAGGTGTGTATCCATTTGTCTCTTGCATTGTTCGTAGTAGTCTTAAACCTTCCTCTTTTGGAAAGGAAAACAAACTTAAAGTGTCGCTTAAATACTGCAAACATCCAGCAGCAACACAACGTTTTGGGATGACTACTATTTTGATGAAAAATATACTGAACAAAGTTAACAAGCTTGTTTGTATACTCGGCTTGAGCCACTCCGCTGATGTTACTTCCGGAAATGACACTTTCCTGCGACGAGTTGAACTATAACTGGAATTTTTGCAGATTTACAGTTCGCTTTCAAAAAACTTTGATGTATGAATGCATAAATTTGACTGCCAGGATGGAAGATTATGTGCCCAAAATCACCAGAAGGTGACTTTTCCTGGAGAAGGAAGGACGGTGCAAGGAGGGTGTGTACTTTCTATACGGATAAAAAGGTACGAATAAAAATGTTTTTCAGTTAATTAAAAATAATAATAAATAAGACACAAAAGTATGTGAAAAGAGATTGAAAAAATGTTTTCAAACTGTCAAGGTTTCAGGAGTCACCGCCTTCCAGCCATGAACCTCATTGACCCCAAGGGACAGAAGTGTAGTGAAGTCAACATGATGGGAGGTTCTGGCCATAAAGGGCTGGGTGAGTATTGACGTCACCGCTTCTCAGATCGCCGCCATTACCGCCACGCACCTCAAATTGCGCCACGTATAATTACAGTCATCACCAGCGGACAATGCAGAGCTATCACGTCTTTTTCCGGCGTGACGCAGGCGACCCGCGTGGAGGTTTTTGTAGAATATAAAAAGCCCCCGCACCAAAAAAAAAGTGGAGCAGCAATGATGTGAAATTGCAAGCTGGAGGAGAACAAAAATATGGATGAAAGGTGCGGTCGTCTCAGGTGGCTTCTCTGATTGCTTTGAGACGAAGCAATGGGAGGCTGCGAGGGGGAAAAAAAACATGAAATCAATGGTGCCTGTCGGTGTTCTTTTCCTCGTGGCACCAGCTCAGTCTCCTTTGGAGCTGCATGCCACCGCAACGGCACCGGGATCACACAAGCACCTCATCCTTTCCGTCGTTATAACTCACACGGCGGCAGCATCTCTTCTGCTGGCGGTGAAGTCTGGCTGCTGAAGCCAACATCGTAACGGGAATCGAAAGTCCTGCGACCAGGACCAGTCAATATGCTTTCATATTTCTCAGCACTGCCCACAGAAATTACAGTTGGAGTGTCTAGTGATGTGCTGTAAGCTGCATCAGGTGCTTTTCAAGGTAATAGAACCATTACCACAAGAGCCTAACCATTATTGTAGTAGGACCTAAACGACAACAACCGACTTGAAAAGTGTCAATTTTTTGCCTCTTAAAGTATCAAATATGGTCCCAAACACTGATGAAGTAGCTAGGAGAGTTTGTCGCATATGCTATAGTGGAATATTTCAACAGTCAAACCCCGGTTTTCCTGGGAGTTCTAGAAGCTTGCTTAAATACTGTATGTCATTATATTGTTGGTAATATATATGAAAATATATGTTTGCAATATATTTATATATTGTTTGTAATTATATTCTACATTGTTTGTTTTTTGAAAGCGAACTGTAAATCTGTGAAAATTCCAGTTATAGTTCAACTCGTCGCAGGAAAGTGTCATTTCCGGAAGTAACATCAGCGGAGTAGCTAAAGCCGAGTACACAAACAAGCTTGTTAACTTTGTTCAGTATATTTTTCATCAAAATAGTAGTCATGCCAAAACGTTGTGTTGCTGCTGGATGTTTGCAGTATTTAAGCGACACTGTAAGTTTGTTTTTCTTTCCAAAAGAGGAAGGTTGAAAACCACAACGGACAAAGCAATAGACAAATGGATACACACCTCCACTTCTGTTCTTTGCGGTGTTCATTTCACTGATGACTGCAATGTAGGAACACCTTTGGAAGAAGCATTTGGCTTGAACGTACGGCATAAACGCATTTTGAAAAAGGATGTTATTCCTGATGGGAAAACTAAGGCAAGAAGAACGACATCAAAGTCGCCACAGACCAGAGACAGGCATGTTTTGTTTGCATAAAGTCTTCTAAACACAACTCCACACATTCCACCATAGCGACAAGCCTGGAAAGCATTATACGTGTTATATAAACATCTTTTCACAGCAACATGTTGACAGTGGGGGGGGGGACAATATGAAAACACAAAAAGCTATAACAGCTATGAAGGGTAAGAAGCTCCAGGGCAATTTACAGTTACCATTTCCAGAGGTAACATCAGCGGAGTAGCTAAAGCCGAGTACACAACTAGCTTGTTGACTTTGTTCAGTATATCAGTAAGCTCCATCAACATCCATTTCTGCAGAAGAAGATTATATTGTTGACCCATTTCGTGGTACCTAAGAAAGGCCTTTTTGAATATTTCTAAAATATACATAATTTTTCAGTTCTGGTTTTTAACCTCTGGGAGTTCACCACTTGATTTGCAGATTTGCAAATTGGGGTGTTCAAAAACTTTGGGGCAGTAGTAATCTAAATCCACATAGCGCATGTTGCAGGATTGCTGTTCATTTATGATCCATCTCTGGTCACGATAATGCTCAACGCCTTGGTAGTGTCCATAATTCATGTCCGTTGTGCAGCCTAAAAAGCGCCAAACCGAGAAGAGGGCGCTTTGTTGAAGGAAAAAGACATTAATGGAGTGGTTAAAAATAAGAATGAGGGCTGGTCCTCGGTGTGGCGCGCTGTCATCTCTCCTTCGCTTTGACATTTGTGGACACATCCAGATAATAAGTCTGTCAACGAGGGGGAGCTTAATTACACGTGCACTCGCACACCATATGCCGCTGAGTCTGCTGCTTTTATTCTAAGATAGCAGTGAGAAAAAGATGGAGCGACATTTAAGTACAGGAGGAAAATGATCAAACGAATGGGACAACCACGAGAAAGGATGTGAAATAAGGACACTCTGATGAAACAACATTAGCATTTCTCTGACTTAAGACGTCTACATTCAAGAAAAACCAGGACATGGGTCCAGTGTCTTTGTGAACTCCATGTGGGAGAAGATTGAGCTCATGTATATGGAGTGTCTTTTCCAATTGGATGACAAAAACAAGAAATGATCTCCTGCGTCTACAAGTGGCCAAGTCTATTAACTCCCTCTGCTTGGCTTCCGAGTCACTACGCAACGACGACTACGCTACAAGAACAAACATTTCTCTAGCCACTGATTGTAGATCAATCGTAAGGGCCCGGTCTCACTTGGTGGTCTGGAAGAATTCAATCCACTGACCCCACTGCCCTGTGTCTTCTCAAACAGAGAGACAGATGCAGCAGATGGATAGATGGACAACAGAGAGACGGACGGAGATACCAAACAGAGACGATAGATTGATCAGTAGATGGATGGTCAGATAGTTGCAGGGACAGACAGATGCAGGCTGGTGGATGGATGAGTGGCCAAATGAAGGGAGGACGAATGATAGACAGATTGACAGACATATGCAGACAAACAGATGGAAAGCTATATAAAGGGATAGATTGATGGATGTACGGATGGACAAACATGTACAGATGCAGATGATAGACTGATTAACGGGAAATGAATGGAAAAATACGAAGAAAGGAAAGAGGAGCGATACATGGACAGTTGAGGTGGACGGAAGGACAGGCAGACCAATGGAGGGGCGGAGATGGACAGTGGACGGATGAATGTACGAAGGAACGGACTGACGGACAAACAATAAATAGACGATGGATGAGCAAATGGATAAGTGAACAGACGAAGGGAGATCAGGCGACAGATAGACCGACCAACAGACATGTACTGTAGCTGAACAGACCGAAGGCCAGAAGGGGGATGGGTTGATGGACGAACTGAGAGAGAGAGACGGGAATGGATGGACGTACACACAGATTTATGGTTGAGGAGGATGGTTTCATTAATGGACGGATGGACGGACAGACGGCTATACCTGTACGGAAGGATGAACGGTCAATGGATGAATGACTGGACAGACAAGTCAATAGATAAATAGACAGATAGATACAAGGATGGCTAGATAGATGGAAGGATAGAAGAAGGTAGGCGTAGACAATAAATGGATAGGTAGAGAGGCACCGACAGACAGATCGATGGATGAATCCCACCCAGGAAAAATGACTTAAAAAGACATAATTGCCATACTTTGAAACAACGCTTAGATTAGGTTGAAAAGGGAAAGATGTCCATTTAAGTTTATATTTTTGGGCTATATTTGGACCAAATCAGTCGGACTATCTGGGCTAAATCAAGGCAGTGACGGACCGACCGGATTTAGCCCCAAAAACAACGTCCAAATGACGTCTCGTGTCGGGTGGGATCGAGGATGACAAATAGATAACAGGCAACCACACATGATTGATTTATGGACGGACAAAGGCAAGCACAGAAAAAAAGATGTAGGCCGGACGGACGATGACTGTATCACATAGATGGGCGTCTGGGCGGAGAGAGGGGGGGGACAGACGGTGGATGGATGAACAGATGGACTCGCAGTCGGACAAACGGACAGACAGCCAGACAGACAAAGAGACAAACTGATGGACGCACACCTACACTTTTAGAGATAGGCTCCATTAGATGCATTTAGTGTAGGTGTACGTGTGTTTGTGTATATTCTGCTATGCTTTTTAGTGTGAAAAAGGTCAGGGGAGGACAAATGTTGTTTTGAAAGAGACGCGCGGTAGTGGCAGCAGGGGAGCGAGCTACCTTATCCGCTATTGTCCACCATGTGTTAGTCACTGGGGCGGAAATATCACATAAGCTTTCGGCGCTGCAATATGACTGCAATATTTATGAAAATCCACCATGCCAGTTTGCAAACAATTTGACCTCTGTGGCAGTGATGTCCACACATCAGTTCCAGTTCTTCCAGGGCTATTTTTAGATGCAACTTAATACAACCCTCTTCTCCTCGCTCACTGTCAGGAAGTACCATCGCAGCACGATCACACTTTAGTGCAAACTACGCAGTCCCTCCAAAGCGATGCATTGTAAAGGCAAAGGTAACATAAACGGTGGTATCACAAAGCAAAAACCTTTTTTTAGGCAACACTTAGCATAAAAAAGTTTGGGAAACATTGTGTTAGAGTTTATTCAATGGCAGGACGGCTAGCACTGTAATCCCATGGATGTGTTGCAGATTATAGAGAGATTATTGGAACGGCTCACACCACTGATAATAAGCATGCTAAGACTTGCGCTTCACCTTATGCACAAATTTGCATGACAAAAAAACGTCAGCTTTCCAAAAACTGCAGTAAAATACAGCATCATACAGTTTATTAAATACGTTTCAAGGAGTATTTGCTTATAATCATTAATAGGCCCAGAGACGGATAATGTATAATTAGCAGCAAAGATCATTTTCATGCATCAATTTTTTCATTGTTTTCATTGTTTATTTTTCTACACTAGAAAAACTCAATAGTCCCAAAAAATGCTGAAAATGATTTTATATGTGCCAGAAATACACAAATATATTATCAAATATATAAATTATAGGCTAATATATAAAAAAAAAAAAACAAAAAATATATAAAAAAAAAAAAATATATATATAAAAAAAAATGAAAAAAAAAATAAAATTAAAAAAAAAAATATATATAAAAAAAAAAACAAAAAAAAAATAAAACAAAAAAAAAAAGAAAAAAAAAAAAAAAATAATAAAAATTAAAAAACAAATTAACACAAAAAAAAAAAAAATATATAAAAGAAAAAAAAAATAAAATTTGTTTTTGTTGGGTTATTGTTTATTTTCTCAAACATAACAGCAAAAAATTATTATATATCATATATATAGACAATTACAAACATCAATAGAGACAAACTTATCAGCAGACCAAAGGCGCCCTTACAAAAATGATAAAAACTGGTACATTTTGCTGCATGCCTTGAATGGGGAAAAAGTAGCGCCATCCTGTGGGCAAAAATAAAAATCACAGGTAAAAGGCAAGCAATCCAAAGACTTGAAGACTTAACATAAAGGATGTGGGGATCAAAAATTGCATTTTCAAATGGACTTTTTTGCCACGAGAAATGTGTCGGTTTTTGTGTTGTGTTGCCATTTTACGCTAATTTAAAGGAACAGAGGTGATAATTCAAAACTACAGTATTTTCTAAAAAGAATATCCACAGATGTCACCTTTTTGGCAGCACAAGCTAAGACAGACTGCTTTGTAACAATTTGGCCTCACAACTTGCAGTTGCGGGGGCCTGACCACCAGGCTAAAGGCTAGAGCGTGACTCAGATTCCATCTGCTCTCCTAGCAATCATCTTTCCTTATCATTCATTAGTGGTGAGTAACTACACATTGTACAATGGAAAAAATGTCAAAAATAGGCATATGTAAGGGTTATTATTCACAAATAATAACACCAATTATTTGCAGTTTTTGGCGTTCACTGTGCTGTATTCATTCAACACAGCCAAAATGGCTCGAAAATAAAATGTCTTCACGATGTCTTAAGAGTTAATCATCAGGTAAACTGAACTTTTTTAAAAACTTTTTTTTACTGGAGTTTTTTTGCCAATCTTCCACAATTCTTATGTGAGACATTTTGTGTGCGTCCTAAAGCTATAAAAAACAGCTACAAAAATGAGACACGCCAAGAACGCTCCATTAGATAATGTGCGACATTGTTATTATCATTGTTACTAATATTGTTATACCAAAGAACTATGGTATTGGCGTAGTGACACCTCGCTACGAGCTTCAGCGTGTCAATGTTGTGCTACTGAATGGACAACTACTGAAAAGCAATGCTACATTTGGAGGCGCCATCCCTGCTGCTCCTGTGCTTTTGTTTTTGAGTGCACAGGGCCTTTCTATGCTGCTATGTCAAATCAATGCACCCTGGAAGGAAGTTTGGAAATACTGTAAGTATTACATGTTATCATGAATGTGTCTGTTACTACATCATCACTGCATGGACATAAACCCATACAACCTTGTTGCAGGTTTTTGGAGGTGTTTTAATAGTAGGGTTTTTAGGCGAATTGGGTGTGTCCCATCACGTGCATCAAAGAGTGGCCTCTTTTGATCTGTTTTTATATCTTTAGAACGTACAGAAAATAGAAAGAGGTGTGGCATATGGATTGTGGATGATGGGCAAAATTCCAAAAAAGTGCACTTTCCACGTAAGGCAATCCATAGCATCCACACACGCATCCTGATTTATTTCCATCTTTAGCCACAATCGATGTGCTGACACGCAACACCTTTTTCTCTCATCTAGCCAGTTGCGTCCATCTTCCTTCCCCTCCAAACCCCTTTAAGTGTCACTTTGTTGTTGTTTTTTAAACAGCCCTTGATCGCTGCTAAACGCTTTAGGGCCCGCCGCCGCCCGCTGATCCCCTCGGTACCGCTGTTCCAAATCCTTCTGCCAACGCGTACTGGAAGCAGCACGGCCACAGATCGGCCCCGCTGGCCTTGATCCCTGTTACTAAACAACCCAAGGAGGCATAATGCCAGCCTGCCTGGCGGTGGACACTGGAGAAGGCAATCAATCTGTGACGCCTGCACCTGACAAATTAGTGCTTGGGTTTAATGAGGTAGACTGGCCCTCTGCATGCAGTCAACAGTACTCTTTCTTCGTATCGGTGCATTTTTTCAAATGTCAATTTCTCTCTAGTCTTGTTTTTGCAGCCTGTCGAAACTTTTCTTTGGCTTTTTAGCACAACATCACACGGCGTACTTGTTTTCGGTCTTTTCAGATGAGTTTGTCGGCTTACTGCTGCATGAAAAATGAAAACACAATTACATAACCGCCGGGTGCCAAGTCATCCGGTGTTTGGGGACCTTTGTAGAACTAAACAACACAGATGTGAGTTATTACGAAACTTCACAAATGACATTTCTGGGAGATGCTTTGCATTTGCCAAGCCATTTGTTACGCAAAAAACAACACAGGACTCATTTGGTCCAAAAAAACTAACTTCAAAATAAAAATCAAGCTCACTGCTTCTATTGCGTTTGACTGGCCACTTGTTGCTAGGCGGAGTTCACAAGGTACAAACATGGCTGCCTTATTAATAATTGAAAAAAGGCATGTACCAAGTAGGATGTCCTTATATGGAAACCACTATACACTTTCATACACTTTCATTTTGAAATCAAATGCCGACTCTGTATTCAATGCAAAAAAACAGTGCCCAAGAAAATGCCCACCACCGCATCCTCAATGCTTCAAGGTTTAGAAATGGAATCTACCCTCCTCACGGGACTCTCCAGGGACTGTCAAAAACACGGCTTTCGAGGCACCACAACTAAATTTAACTCAGCCCCGGTGGGACTCGGCAGCAAGCCAAAAAAAAAAGTACGCTGTGGGACACGCACACACACGCACGGATCCCCCAGATGGAGATGGTAATTATTATCTCAGCATCAACTTGCCTGCCTTTTTGAAACTGGAGGCAATCACTCACATATTCAGGACAAGCACCACTGCGGTGCAGAGAGTTGTAAAATGTGTGCATCCTGAAGTTTGGAAGAACTTTGAAAGATAAACAACCGTCATTTACATACTGCAGTTATGGAAATATTAAATGTTGCCGTTTCCGGTGTTGTTTTAGGTCTTTTTCCATGTTTTGCTCCATCAAACTTTGAGTTTTACGTCATAAAAATTCACTTCTGTTTTGATCTTGAAATTCTTTACTTATGATTTTGTCGCATTAAGATCTCTCATTTGCAACGTGACGCTTTGTTTACGTCAATTTATTGTACATATGTGTATAAAACCAGATATTCATCAAATGACTACATTATAATGATTATGTTAGCACAATAAAATGGACTTGGGTATGAAAAGTTACCTTAAAGCACCCATTCAAGGCATCATTTCGATGTCTACAACAAACTAGCAAGCTTAAGATGCTTCTGTTTGCACAATCCCTGTCACGATCCGGGTGTTGTTCTCGTGACACTTTTGGTTTTGTTCGAGTTGGTTTTCCTGTGTTGTTGTTATTTTCCTAGTTTCAGATGTTTTCCTTATACTCTAGTTTTTCTCTGTTAATTACACGTACCTGTTCCTCGTTTGTTTGCCGTACTATTTATGTTCAGGTGTGTGCGCAAGTCCGTGTCGGCTCATTGTCGTGTGTGCTTTGCTTTCGTGTGGACCTCCTTGGGTTTTTTCGCTGCTTCGCAGCATCTTCTATTAAAGATTTTTCGCACTTACCTGCCTGCCGTCCAGCTCTCTGCATCCTCGCGGTCGCTACACCATGCCATGCCGCGCAGAACGTAACAATCCCATCGCCTTCTTTGGAAGCAACCTCTTTGAAATATGAATAAGTCTTGCACTAACTTTTGGTTTCCCAATGACATATTTCATAACACGCCCAAGACTCCTTTTTTTGCCTTTAATTAGCCAAAGCTTGGCGAGAGTCGCATTATCAGGCCTGGTGAGCGAGAGTAATAAGTAAACAAAAAAGCAGGTGGTAGGGCTGGAAGAGCTGCAGAGCAAAGGGAAGTGATATTTAATGGTGAGAAAATCATACTAATTTGGCCAGGATTTGGTTGTATTTGTAAGGGGGTGTTTGGGAGCCATATTGCTTCATATCACACAAACAGCGCGTCATCAAAAAGTCAAATTTCTGATATCTTCAGTGAAATAAAGCACGCTACAATGTGGCAGGAGGGGGCATAAAACTACCTAAATGTCAAGCGCTAGTGAAGAAAGCATGGCGTCTGGCTGATAGAGCATGCTGCACGTAAGATGCTTCCTAAAGCTACCAGGCAGTCAGGAAGAGAATATACCCCATATGTGGGACACCAATAGACAGCCCGCAGTGGTGCATTGTGGGAAAATTCATGCATGCGTCCTTGCCCGGCTGAGGCAGAGAGATCAGACACTCCTCGCCTCCTCGCTCGCGCACCCTCTGATGCTTGGCTCGGCCGCTTTCCTCCTCCACCTGAAGGTTCGCCACTGAAGTTCTATCAAGGACTATAAGCATCCCACCAGGGCTGCTTAGCAACTATTTCTTTTTTCGCCCTGATGCTGCGGATTACAGCGGCTGAAGACGTGACGGTGCACTTAGAGGCTAGGAGATTAGGTACCCCTGCACACATCTAATGAGAATGCATCTAGTAAGAGCTGTATCACAGCAGAGCAGCTAATCATTTGTAAGTGTTGCAGAGTGAGACCGCCATGCTGTGTCTGAATAATGACACTTTTCTGCCTGCAGACGCATCGCGGGAAGAAAAGGCTGCCATGGGGTTGCTTCAGAAATGACTTTGCATTCGCTACACATAAATTTGTAAACGCACTCAAGCATTTGTGTTTTCTCCCTGACTGTGGAGTCGTGACTTTCTTCCACCCTGAATATTTTCTGTTGTCCAAAGCTAACGCCTCTCTCCTCCTCCTGTACAACAATAGAAACTACAGCAATCAACAACAGTCCTGAAAGACTGCACACTTTACATTAATAGGGATGTCCCGATCCATATTTTTTGGCTTCTGATCCGATCCAATTTTGTTATGGTCTTGCCAATCTGATCCGATCTCAATCCTTTTTTTTTAAATAATAAACTTTTATTACAAAAATGAATTTGTGGACTTGAATATGGTCTTTAAAATAGCTCTTCAAAGCATGAAACATAATGTAATTCAAAGTTTACATTAAAGTATTACATTAAAGTATTGTATTTTATTACGCAGCATGCCCGACAATATTGTTTGGCTTTTGTAATGACATGCAAATAAATGAGCAAATGAATTACAGCCATCCTGACGTGGAATTATTCAGCCACCATTACAATACTTTTAGGATAGGACTAATCATTTGACATGGTTACAGATTTAAAATATGACTTTTTTCAATAGTAATTTATTGATAGTCCCCAAGCAACAACCAGCGGTTAGAGCGGCACTTTCCGTGCGAGCTCCCGGAACCATGACAGAGGAGTCCGGGCACAGTGAGGGGAATCTACGGCTGTAACTACGGCGCCGACTATCCAGCGTCCAACATGAAACTAACTTCACCACGGTCCCCCCGCCGACATGCCTTGTGGCGGGAGTCAAGTGTCAACCAGCTTTGAGGCGCATTTACCGCCCCTCCCATGTTGGAGTGTGGCATAGAGTTATGGCAACCCGATCAGCCCGATCTTGCGGCGGTTCTGATCTTTTCCGATCTTCAAAATACAGCGGATTGGCAGCCGATGCCAAATCTGAAGACCAAATCGGGACATCCCTAAACATTATACACACGTAATATATGAATGGACATTTAACTTCATGTAAACAATACAATATTCCTGCTTCCGGAACAAACCTTAACTGACTGGAGAATCCACTCTAAATGGCTATAATGGCTGGGTACAAAGAACGATCAAACTGCTATTTTATTTATAAGGGGAGCCTTTTCAAATGGAGAGGACAAAAAAATGCGAGATGATGAAAGGCAAAGTGAAGAGTGGGCAGGAGGGGTTCTGTTGATGCAAAAGGAGGGAGGAAAATATTCCCTTCCCTAGTGGAGAAGGGGAAAATGAACTGAAGAGAGTAGTAATGCAGGGGAAAAGAGAAGGAGGCCACTTTTGAGATAGGATCGTAACAGAAGAGCATGCATTTTTGTTAAGTCGGGCCTCTATGCTAAGGAACGCGTGCGCGACACACACACTGACTGTTTTCTGTCCTCATCTCAAGCTCTTGAAGCAAATGGCTGCCCTGGTAGCGTCCTAATGGGTGTAGGAGGTCAACCTGCAAATTGCTGGTTTTAAAAAGAGTTCTTGGAAAAAACACCCAAAGCTCTTTTATATATCCTCCTTCATTGTTAGGGTTTATCTTTTTATGGTAGGTTTCACGTGCTCCTGCAGATATTCACTTTTTTTTTTTTACATATATGGCATCTACCTGCCAACATCTACACATTTTGACCCTTGATAACGCTCGTATGCTTTTTGGCTCTCCAGGTACGCATTTTGTTGCGTTTTGCCAGTTTCAGTTTGGAGTGTGGAAATTGGAGATTATGCTCGAGGCACCAGCATATGCTAAACCGGCTCAGTCCTCCCACTCGAAACTGGGAGTTTGGAGTGGCCAGTAAAATCTTAACCTCATGGATCATATAGGCTGTGATTGCTCAGACTGTGGAACATTATTTCCTGTAATGAAAACTATGACCTATAAGTCAAAACATATTGAAAGACAAGTCATATGTAGTATTCTGGTCACTAGGTGTCAGTAATGTTACATTGAAGAGACATTGCCTTAGATTACATTACCTTAACACTGCATCGAGTCGGGGCATGTCTGACATTACATAGTGATAAATTTTCCGCCCATTCCATGTGGAAGTGGTAAGTTTGTGGCTTCTTACTTTGTCCTCCTTACCCCCACTCCATTTGGCACCCTTTAAGTTTAGAATAACTACATTGGAAGGTAACTAATTATCTTAGTACAATGCTAATGCTTAAATCGGCGGCTGCCTCTTATGTGTTGTACAATGTGATGTAAATACTTAGTAATAGAGTGTAAAAATGACTATAGGAATGTTATTTCATGAGTTATAGAGTTTTAATAATGGTAAAAAAAGAAACTGTGTTTATAAAGTGATAAACAGGTTCTCTATGGACTAAAAACAAACATTTCCATGTATTTAATACTGAATCCTTTGCCGAAATTCACCGCAATAAATGTGGGATGACTGTATAGGCTACAACTCGTTCAGAGGGCGTATAGCCAACCAATTTCAAATGAACATCTTCATCAAGGCTGGCAAAAGAAAGTGTTAAAACACCCTCACGATTAACTAATGCTGCAGTCTCATGTAGTATTACAAAAACAAAGATCATTTGCAACTCAGGAAGTCGTAAATAAGAACCCTGAGGTATCCCAAGCACAGGATGCTATAAACTCTCTGGTGTCTTGTGTTGGATGCACCCGTTACAGACTAACTGATAAAAACAAGATGCAGTCTTATACCACAATGTCCAAAAACCTAGTCCAGTTTTAGATGATATGAGTTCAGTTCCGGATGCTTCTCTTCTCTCTCTCGGCCTCCTTCGGTCGATGTCGACCATGGAAATGCGCCTATGGATTGATCAGTTGCTAGTGGCTTCTGTGACTGATGAGTCTTATCCTTGATAGGCAAATTCTGCCGCAGTTCTCGATGCAGATGTGCATTAAAGGTGCGCGCTGATGCAGGCTTCAGTTTAGCCTTGCACCTTTCTTGTATGCTATTCTTCCTCCGGCAGGGAATCTGCTTCCTTCAGGCTTATCGCAGACTTTATCAAACTAGAGGTTTAACAGGCTCGAGACATCCCCACCCCTCCCAAAAGTAGGATCAGAGCAGATTATAGGCCACGGCAGCATGCATGGGAAAGACGCAGGACGCCGCTCCAACTCATTCTGGCCACACCCTTTTTCTCCCTCCTGCCTTCTGCATATGAAAACAATCACATGTGGGGAGGAATTACTCTTTTTAAATCCGCTCTGATTCTCACTAGTTTCATCATGCAACATTCGGACACTGACAAACCTTCTAGGGTCAATTTTATTTTTTTTTTACAACGATGAATTGTGGAGGTGCCCACAGACTCAGGGAGATGTGCTTACTCACGATGCTTCGCCTGTCGCCAGCTTGGTGGCTTGTTATCGACTTGACAAATGCATCAGACGTCAGCAAATGATAAAGCACTGATTCCCAGGCAAAATATGTCTCTACAAAAATAAACCAAGCCAAAAAGTCAGTCTACTTGTTTGACATTGCTATTCAGGAACACATTACCACCAAGCAGTTGGCATGGGATTTTTTTTTTCTTACAAGGGATGATGCTACAGAAAGTAAACGTGCATATTCTTAATAATAGCGCACTGCATAAGTGTTTTATCTCCTGCAAATGAGCCAACATAGCCATTATTTTCTAAATAACAACACAAATAGCAATTGTGTCCTATGTACAGTCAAGTTATGGTGGTTCCGGGGCTGCACGAGTGCTCCCAACACAGAGGATCTGTGATGACAGGAAACATGAATTCCAACATGTACAAGTTTCCATGATGTCAAGTGCCTTGCTGAGGAAGGTGATGGAGTGGCCAAATATGTCTTCTCCAGGCCTGAAGCCAATTGATGTCATGGAGGAGTGGAAGAAGATTCTGGAAACAACATGTGCACCTTTGGTGAATCCCATTTCCAGAAGGATTAAGGCAATGTGTGATGTTAACAGCGCTCACACTAAATATTGGCTCTTTGCATACCAATTATAGCTGTGTGTTGACTCATTTTCAGTGGAAAGTAAATGTATACTCCCGTACAAGCTGTACACAGACTACTCCAAAGTACAGATATAGATACAAAGATATCGCTCCCTTGCTATATCACGTTTTTTCAGAAATTAATAAAGCGTCATGTTTTGTGGTTAGGACTATGGTCTATTATTAGTCAAAGCATATTAAAATACAAGTTTGTAGTATTTTGGTCACAAGGCAGCAGTAATGACACAAAAACATTTGAGACATTACCTACACATTACCTTAATACAAAAGTCATGAAGTCAGCGTGGCACGTCAAACATGGTAGAATGAAAAATAATGTCCTCCTAGTCCGTGTGGAAGTGGTAAGATTTTGGCATCTTAAGTTTAGAAGAAATAGCTTGCTAGCTTGTTACTCTCGCAAGTCCCTGCAGCATACCTTGCAATGTGGTGTAAACAATGAATGAGAGTGTAAAGGTGTTATTTCATGTCCATTTGGCTCAGATAAAGTTAGCAACTGTATTTTGAGAGTCATTACCATGTTTTCTATGCTCTAACTATAAAAAAATATTCAATTTATTAACACTGAATCTTGGATCGTGGAAATTCATTTATTGCTTTCGGGTCTAGAACCTATTGACAGCAATAAAAAAAGGGACGACTGCATATTGATTGTGATTTTTGTAGTAATGGCCTTTGGCAAGATATAACAGAATAGTGGCGGGAATGTGAGGGCTGCACAGTGTACTGCTTTTTGACACCCTCTGTTGGAGTACCAACAGTATTTGTGCCTTATGGATGTGTTTCAGCATAGTTCCAGTTTGGGTTCAGCAAGTACAACATGCTTTTAAAGTAGCATATGCAGTGAAGTTGTAAGATTCTACAAACCCGTTTCCTCCACAGCCTTTACAAAACAAACTGCCATGTTCTCCAAAGTTTGAACAGCGAGCAATTTCTTTGAGCTGTTTATCCGCTCTCTGTCAAACGTAATCAAATAACACAGCAGTCAGCAGCCAGTGTGACATTAGCAGAGAACAATCATCTGGTCACAAACATAGCACAGCACATAGAGAAACATTTCAACCCATCGCCTGCTGGTTTTGCCAGCGTCTTTCCCACAATGTCTTTGGCGTCCGTCCTCTGACCTCTGAGGTAATTCCATTGGCCGTCCATATCCGTCATGCCGCCGGAGGGGAGGCTTTCTCCTCGGTGATGCAAACCTGCTGTTTTTATGCTCATAATCCAACACTGACCTTCCTATCAGGCCGAAACCTTAACTCAAAGTGACATTCCCAGCCATTTGTGCTGTCACATTCTGGAGAACTCCCAGCTGCATTAAAGTCAGCGTGGGCAACACGTCTCTCTTCATTCATGCCGGCAAAGGGCCTCGCTCAAACTCACCTTGGCTGCAGCCTTCCGCCTTCAAACCAATCCTATCATGGACAAAAATATGCAACGGTTGGTTTTCTGACCGAGTGAATAGCGCTCCACTTATCGTCTTATGTAACAACTAGATTAGCACAAGCAAGCTAGACACTGCCTCGACCCAAACCATGTCTGCTGCAGACCTCGGACACTTTCTAAGCAAGCTGCTGAGCACATGTTTTTGGCACATGAATCCCAAGATAGGCACAACTATCATACTCGTCTTGAGACTGCATTTTGCTTTGAACTGGACAAAAAAAAAAAACCAAGACTTTGGGTGCAGAGACTGATTTTTACAGTTCTGAGCGATTCATACCTTCCTGTGCACTTGGAGAACACGAGTGGGTCGCCTCATTATTATTATAATTGGCCACAAGCCCACCTACCAAATATCTCACTTTGATGTTTAGGAATGAAATTGTCCATTTACCAGCGGTCAAAGCAAGACATGCCGTAATGGTAGCGGCGACCCCATAACTGTCAACAAAAGGAAAAGGTCTTTTTCCTTTGTACATGTAACAGAATCACCGTGCAGGTGACTGCCTCGCAAGTGCTTTATGATGACAGCTTTGATGTCGTGAGATCTTCTCGCATGTACTTGGAAAAGCAGTGGACAGATGTCCATTAGCATCTCCACTCATGCAGTCTTCGGGGAAAAGTTGCATCCTTGTGCCCCCCCACCGCTTGTGCTAACCGTCCTCGTTATCTCGAGTGGAGCCGCCAACCAAAGCATCCAAGTGACAGGTGATCATGAACTATCTTCTCTCACAGCCTCCCTTGACTTCATTTGTGGACCCAAGAGTTTCAGGGCGTGACCTAACTCATCAGAACCCGCTTCTTCTAACTTGTCCAGGTCTTTACACGCCTGCAAGTGTGCCAATGCATCCCTAAAGTCTAAAGCGTGCCGCCACAATCGCACAATATATTGTATTTACAAATGAGCATGGTCACCATGTGCATTCAGAAAACATGTCTTCCTATAAACTTAATGCACTCTGTAGCAACACATCGTGTGTTAGTTTAAACGCCGTGTAAGGCAATATTTTGCTCGCTTACCGGATGCAAGGCGCTCTAGTGTGGCGGGAAGGAGGTCCTCTGTGCAAGGGCAGCCGGGGGAGAGATGCAGGGATGCTGGGCGCCTTCCCCCGATGCAGGAGGAGTGGGGGAGGGAGGAGGAGACCAAAAGAAGAAAGGCGCGGATGCTGGATCGATTTTAGTCGCGAATTCTGCAGCACTTCAGCGCGCACGTCCACGGACACCGAGTGACTCGGCTGGCTGTCCCCCCGTCCCTTGTCTTACAGGAGCCGTGTCCCACGGAGCATGCTTTAGCCTGCGAGCAGCGATGGTGCCGCGGCGTGACGCTCTCCTGCAGCGGACGGCGCCTTTTCGACGGGGTGCGCCGATGGAGTGGATTTAAACCGCGCGGTGGGGGGGTTGGGGTGGTGCTGTGGGGGATTACGCGGTTGGGTTTTAATTAGATAGCGCCCATTGGTATTGGCACCGACGTGGCGCACAGACCCTCCCACTTGGCTGTGAGAGTGTGCGTCACCACCGTGGAAGAAAGGCTCATATAGGAGCCTTTCCACAAACTCACCAGGCCACGAAGAGATTTTTAGATGTGATGTGATACTGCGCCGACATGCATATTTCATGGGGTCATTGTTTGTAGGCCTTCTTAGTGGGGTAATAGGGTCTTAGGTCTGACTTGTGGGCACGACAGGGGGGTTGCAGATTTCAAGGCTTTATTGCCAAATGCGTGCATTTCCTAATTCATTTTTTTCCCCTCGCAAATGATGCAAAGCAAAGAAAAATCAGTCATCACAAGATAGTGCATGATATGCTGCTGTCACCCTAGTAGGGATGTAAGGTGAAAATTACATATCACCATTACTGTGACCAAATGATTAATAGTATTATCACAGTGTTGTGGAAGATGCTCAAAATGTTCATAAAGCATTGATATACTCCCTGAAGCTTTAGTTCTAAGAATCACACCAATACTTTCCTTGGTCAAACCCAACGCACTTCTGAGTGCTTCCTGCTTACAGGGTTCGTGATGGCGCCCTTTTTTTTAAGAACAAGAGCTTTTGTTTACATCAGAGTTGCTGCTTTGAGCGAGAGATGCCAAACTGTTTCCCCAAGAAATGACACTCCATCAAAGGGCAGATGCCAGCCGTGGTTTTACAGTCATTTTAATTTCAACGCTAACGGTTAATCGCTAATTCCGCTTATTGTTACCTCCCTTCCACCTAGTCGTGTTTGCGACACATAATTAAGTCAATAACTAATCCAGAGTTGTCCTAATTGTTTAGCGTGATGGCGGCCATTTTTTTCAACCAATGTTGTACTAACATGTGCTGGTCAGGCCCCTGAATGTGTGCACTAAATTTATGGAATCACAGGAGTGGAAATATAAAGATTGTGGTCTTTGCTTTTTCCGTTTGCCTTTTCTCATTGCATTTACCGGAGGGCTCAAGCTAGCGAGTAAAAGCAAAGACAATACAATGCTGTGGGCGGGTCCTTCTGCCAGGGTGGCTAGTCCCATCCAGCCTGTTAGCCGCTTCTCTCGGCAGCTTCGATGTGGACTCCATCGTGTAAAGTGTAAAGTGGTTCCGGTACGAGCTTTACGTTTAAACATAGCTAATACATAGCCACTGCAAGCAGGAATCGCGTGATCAGGTATGGACCTGTCATCCTAGCAGAGGGGCTGCGGGCGGGCCCTTATATTGTCTTTGCTTTTACTCACCAGCTTGAGCCTTCCGGTAGATGCAACGACAAAAAGCACATGGAAAATCAACGACAAAATGGAAAAAGCATATGACTACATTTGTATATTTTGGTATTACTGATTTTATTTCTTGACTGGCAACCAGTCCAGGGTCTACCCCGCCTCCCGCCCAAAGTCAGCTGGGATAGGCTCCAGCATACCTGCGACCCTAATGACGATAAGCGGTACAGAAAATGAATGAATGAATGATTATATTTCTTGACTGGCAACCAGTCCAGGGTCTACCCCGCCTCCCGCCCTAAGTCAGCTGGGATAGGCTCCAGCATACCTGCGACCCTAATGACGATAAGCGGTATAGAAAATGGATGGATGATTATAACTCCACATGCATTTCTTTTTCATTTCGGCACCCCTGTCATTCCATACAAATTTGGTGGTCATTCGAATAAACCCCCAAAATTTACAGCGGGCGTTTGGTAAGCATCGACCCGGATGAGAAATTTCAAGTCAAGCCGGCTTATGTGTGTCACACTTTGGGGCTTATAGTAGCGGCACCGTGTGGTGTATTTGTCAGACAAACACGCCGCAGTGGGGTGCGTGTTTTGACACGGAGTAGAATTTAGTTAACACAAGTACCTACAGTCATGTGGTGTTGTCAGGTTTTCACGTGACCTTGTGTGTCATGTGATCAGTGTTGTTATGATGTGTTTGACGGCGCTACGCTGTTGGGCTCGTGTTTGAAAATGGTAGTAAAGCCGAATGTTTTGGTTCCCTCGTGTAAAGCAAATGCTAGTAGAAAGTGTCGCTTCTTACTATTCAAGGAAAAGGTCACGATTTCATGCTGGTGCAAGAAAAAAAAAAGCTCACGGAGGTTTGCCATCTGAGCCAGACATCGGGCATTGTCACACCTCATGGCGCTCGAGAGAGTTTTTTTTTTTATTAACTCAAAGGTTGAGGGATGACTCATAGCTGCCGCTCTCTCTACTGAGTCTCGGCCCGCTCACGCGAGAGACGACTAGGCTGGCCTGTGTTACTTCACCGACCCACAGGACAAATGAAAAATTGCAAAACCAGACTTGAAGTGAGCTTGCTTTAAAGATCCTCTGGTGCCCACCGAGGGTGATAATCGTGTAATATGTTCTCAGTCATGTGATGTCGGCTTGGCCTGTATATGTGATCCTGCTTTTCTTCATCTCACTCCTATACCACTTATTCCATTACGCCGATCATCACAGTTTCCGGGCCTCTCTTTTTTTTCCCTTTTAAGAAGCACACGGACAGTTGAACCTGCTGCGAATACAAAATCCGAAATTACGTGTGTGCGATCAAAAGGAATCATTTATGAATGTCTCCCATTGATGCGGGCCTGTTGATGAAGGAGAGAAGACAAATGCAGGCTTGTGATGCAGCAGCGCATTTGTAATTTTTGGGCACTGCGTGCAGAGGGCTGGCGCCACTGCATGATAATGGGTGACACTCCTGTTAGTTTATTGCACTGCTGGATAACGGAGAGAAGACACCCAGCATGGGACAAATGGTCACTCCAACTACAAGAAGCAAATAAGGCAGAAAATATGCTGGGTGTTCCTCTTTTGCAGAATTGCGAATTTTTGTCCAGAACAACGTACAAGTACTGGAACTGGAACAAAAAAATATCCTGGTATGAACTTGTTTTGTCATTAGGGCAGCTTTGCCCTAAAATGTTTAGCAAAAAAAGTTGGGAAATATGTACGGCTGCGTGCAGATTGCATTGACTAAATATGCGCTAGAATACCTTCATCTACAGTCAGACGCTGAGCATTAACTGACTTTGATGAGGAAGCGTAGAGTGGGTATTTGCATTGCTCGGAACTGGACGGTCATTAGATAATAGCTGGGCTTTGTCCCACCCATCAAACACTCAGCACCTCTGAGAGTCACACGGGCTGGCCCAGACGCTCGGCTTCTGCTTGATGATTGGATGATTCGTCTGAGGTGGAGTCCCTTTTTGATTGACAGTGAAATGAGCGAATCAGTGATCTTGAAGTATAAACCTCCACCAGAGCATATTTTAAGTTTTTCGTTTTCTTGTTCTGAACTGAGCCGCACGATGGCTGAATGGGTAGCCTGTTGGCCTCACAGTCAGGAGGTTCTGGGTTTAAATCTCCGTTGGGAATCTCTGTGTGGGGTTTGCATGTTCTAGAAAATGCATGGATGGATGTTTTCAACTGATTCAGAGACTTTACCAATTTACTGCCTTGACTTTGTCTTTGTTAAAAATGACTAGGAACAGAGGATAGAATTTACATGTAAATAAATAAAGACATCTATGATGTAGGCCGCCACTGAATTAGAGGCTATTCACACGGAAGCATTTTCAGAACAAAACGACTCAGCCTTTCATCCACATGGAAACGGCATTCTGGGTGACGTGAAATGTCAACATAATATCTCAATATTTCCGCTGGCATAACTCAGCCCAGTTAACATTGTCCTGATATTTTGATGTTTTATGTTTCAAAATGACTCACATAAGTAATTAAATCAACGTAAGCGCACGCGCTCTTTCTTTTATACAGTAAGTTTGGTGTGTCATGTGGTTCATGGGTGTCTGGATGCAACTACAGTGGGACCTCGACTTACACAACGATAACTTCTTTATAAGAAAAATTCATAATATCAATTGGGCTCCGAAGAAGCAGCCCTCCCATTGGTTATCTGGCTTATCTCCCATCATCCTCTTCCTCCCAGAATGGTGCTTTGGCACAGCATTATCCTCATTAGGGCGGGTACAGTATGTAAACTTACATATGATTTCTGCCGTCTGTCAAAACTTTTTTCCCCCCTCCTCCTCATTTCGACCTGAAAGGTAGTCATTTTTCCTAACAACATATTTAATAATTTTACATTGCTTTTATTATTGTTTTTTTTACATTCATGCGCAATACATGAATAATATACAATATTTACACTTTTTTACAGGGCTGGAACAAATTACGCCATTTCTATGGTAAATCTTGTCTCATAATACGAGAATTCCAAGACACGAAAGCCCCTCCGGAACGAATTAATTTCGTATCTTGAGGTCCCACTCTATTTACTAATCCAGTACAGTGTGGACGCACATTTTTGTCAACCCACCAAAAGCCAAAAATCCCAGTAACGCAGTAACTTTTCTCCCAAATAAGCACCTCCCCTTCTCCTCCGGCCCCCGTTTGCCCTTGTCTCACCTGTGCCCCCCCACCCTCGATGAGAGCGACAGCACACAGGACAAACCTCCAAGTCAGCGTTTGCTTACTTCATTAGCTACCCATGACTCTCCATCTCTGTCCTGTGCATCAGGACAGAGATGTGATTGAATTACCCCCCTCCTCCGTCCCTCTCCCTCTCTCTCTCCTTTTTGTTTTGTTGGTCACTTTCCCTCGTCTGAGTCGGTGCTGGGTGCTGTTGCTGCACTTTCTTTGCACTCCTGCTGGTGGGCGTCGCCTTGCCTCTTCCTCAGGCGGGGCGGTCACTAAACCCGACCTTCATTTTTGTTGTTCACACATCCATTACTGTGTAAACAGCTGGCAACACAAGTGAATGTACCTCACAGTGAATATGTCCAAATGGTGTCCTTGGTGTCAATATTTAATGTGAGCCATATCTAGCAGTGCCTTAATCCTCTTGGGCATGGTTGTTGCTGCAATCTTCTTTCTTTTGTCACACATGGGCCTTGTGGGCACTATTCTTCCCTTCACTTTTAGGTGCTTAACCGGGTTCAGGTTTGGAGGAGACATTCTTGGCCACTCCATCAACTTCAGCTTCCTCAGCAAGGCACTTATCATCTTGGAGAAGTGTGTTTGGGTTCTTTATCATGTTGGGAAACTGGCTTGCAGCCCAGTTTTACAAGGAGGGGATTTACTTCAGTACATGTTGGAATTCATGTTTCTCCTCAGTGAACCACAGCTTCCCGTGTCCAGCAGCACTCATGCAGCCGTAGACTGTAGGCGTGTGAAAAATTGTTGGCCTTCTTTCTGATAGCTTAATTTTCTGCTCACTTAAATGTTTTAAATCATCAAACAAGTTTAAATATTACTGACTAAACAATCCATTCATTCATTTTCTATACCACTTATACTCATTAGGTTTGCGGGTATGCTGGAGCCTATCCCAGCTGCCTTTGAGCAGGAGGTGGGGTACACCCTGGACTGGTCGCAAGTCAGACAATTTAGAGTCACCAATTAACCTAACATGCATGTTTTTGGAATGTGGGAGGAAACCGGAGTACCCGGAGAAAACCCACACACGCACGGGGAGAACATGCAAACTCCACACAGAGATGCCCAACCGAGATTCGAACCCTGAACCCCCTGACTGTGAGGCCTACATGCTACCCACTCATCCACCGTGCGGCCCTGACTACACAACTGAACACAAAATGCAGATTTTAAATACAACTTTTTATTATGAAAGGAGAAAAAACCTACACGGCCCTGTGTGCAAAAAGTGTTTTTTATTTGAATCATTTGACAGCCCATTAACTGCCATTGACTATTGTTTGCTTGACGATCTGAAACTTTAAAGTGTGACAAACATGCAAAAGGGTGCAACCACTTTTCACACCCCTGTTCACTTATAGGTGAGGGGTGCGCTACTTTTGTGAGACATTGTGTTCGTCACATCGGATTCCTCTTGGCGTGTCATTAGCATTCCCCGGACGTCTCCCGTAAAACGTGACCTTGTAAAGATGTGTCCGAGGTTGCCTTATGAATTTATTAAAATCATTCATCATGTCATGCTATCACACACGGCAGGTAACGTAAATGAAACTAATCAGCGGGGGAGACACTGCGCGGGCGGCTGAACCCTTTGAACCAAATATCGGTTAGGATTGTGTGTAAAATATGCATTCACTTTTCAGCAGGAAAACCTTGAATGTCAAAATATTTGTATTGATCTTGGCAAAGTGTGTCCGAAGACCCAAGCCCGTATTTTCTCTGTCAGTGAAAGCTCTACTCTGCTTGCTCCCGTCACCCGAGTGTTGCGGCGGTGCATTGTCGAGAAAGAACGGTGTGTCATCCTGACAGTGCGTCTCACCACTCATAGAAACACCTTGAAAAATGATGCCAACAGACAGCGAGCGAGCAGCAGCCACAAAACAAGTCCAGGTGCTCAGCAAGTGTTTGACCCATTCTAGCCTCGGCCTGTCGAGTGGAGGCGGGAACAGCAAAAACAGGGACAACAACAACACAAAAACAAAGCCGCCGTGCTCAAGTGTGTGCTTGCCAACACGGTGGTAATAATTACGAGTGGCGTGCCCCTCACCGCGCCAGCTGACTCTGTAGCCCGCCACAGGAGTTCAATTCTACTTTCTCCACCTCCTCATCCACTTCCTTCATTTTTCCATCCCAGAGTCAACTTTTATTGTCATGCAGTGCTCGCTTCCCACGGTGTGGTTGCAATCCCCGCAGAGCTCCTGCATTCAAATGTCAGGCAAACACGATGGCCATTTCAAAATCCCCAAGCTCCATCCACAATGTGGACTTTATAAAGCCACTTGCGAAGAGACGCTTGGGATCCTGATAGTTGTGGATATTGGAGAAAACACGGGGAATGAAATTGAGTCATTTAATTTGGGTTATGGAATGATGGCCCAGTCCAGGGTGTACCCCGCCTCCCGCCCAAAGTCAACTGGGATAGGCTCCAGCATACCTGTGACCCTAATGAGGATAAGCGGTATAGAAAATGAATGGATGGAGAGATTTTGTGTGACGCTAACTGTTCTTTCATGACTGGCGCTGGTCTAGTTGGGATCCAAGCTTCCTACACACACATTTTAGGTCACATACGTAAATGTGAGCAGTGCTGTGATGCTATTAATATAGCTGAACTCAGATATTGCATTGACATTTTAGATGGTGAATGTGTATTGATTTGGGTCAAAGTTCTTTGTAGGAACAAGGTTAAAAATCAATGTGAAACAAACCACATCACCGTACCTCAGGAGAAAGGCCTCGATGCGACCATCTCAAATTTGTTTGTATTGGGTCGGTATAAAATGATCTAATCACCAGAAAAACATTAAAATGTACATGATATTATTGCACTTACACATCAACACAAAACACACTCTTGAACCAAACCATAAAACCGTGCAACGCATCCTGGAAAAGGTTCGGGAAGATTGAGAAGTTGAATGGTCATCCCTGCGCTCTTGTTCTCCTCCAACCTTTTGTATGTGCTACATTACCTAGCTATAATGACGTAAAAGCATATATATTCAAAATAATAAACAATTCATTCCATACCAGGGCTGCAAAGAATATTTTGGTAGGAGATGAATCTGAAGCTTGTTTTGATGAATCCAGCAATCGCTTAGGCCCTAGACCAGGGGTCGGGAACACTTTGGGCTAAGAAACGACACATATTTTCAAATGTACTGTTGTGGGAGCCATATCCTATTTTTTCAAATGTGATTACAACTAAAAATGTCTGAAGTGGATGGATTAAAGTGCTGAGAAGGTTTTATATTTGGAATGTTATTTTTAACACCGTGAGTCCTGTCATGTTTTACTTTAAAACGTCACACAAAAAAATACACAAAACATTACACATTATAAAACAATGCCATGTTCAATGGCACTCAATGTTTCAAGAACAGAGCAACAGCGTATGAGTCAGAACGTTCGTGAGGCGTAAATCCTCAGGATTCTCTCGGCTTTCTCAAGCGGGCCGACTGAGGTGGTTGCTTTTAATGTACCTAGCAGCTCTCTCTAATGCTTTTGACTGCACACCGCGACACTTCCGTTTAATCTGCTTTGGCTGCGAGGAGAGGATATTCTCACCTGTAAGAGCAACACAGGAGGACTTAATGAAAGTCGAAGGGGAGGGGCATGTATAATCACAGAGGACTGTCCATAACGAGCGGAATAAACTGAAAACTGCTCTTTTCCTGGAATTTTTCCTCATCATTCACAATCCTTATGTGAGACATGAACACATGTCTCTGTTTTGACGTTCTAAATATTGAACAGGGCCGCACGGTGGCTGAGTGGTTAGCACATTGGCCACACAGTCAGGAGATCTGGAAGACCTGGGTTCAAATCTCCGTTGGGCATCTCTGTGTGGAGTTTGCATGTTCTCCCCGTGCGTGTGTGGGTTTTCTCCGGGTACTCCAGTTTCCTCCCACATTCCAAAAACATGCATGTTAGGTTAATTGGCGACTCTAAATTGTCCATCGGTATGAATGTGAGTGTGAATGTTTGTTTGTCTATATGTGCCCTGCGATTGACTGGCGACCAGTCCAGGGTGTACCCCGCCTCTCGCCCAAAGTCGGCTGGGATAGGCTCCAGCATCCCCGTGACCCTAATGAGGATAAGCGGTACAGAAAATGAATGAATGAAATATTGAACAACGAATGGCATTCACCCAGTCCGCCTATAAAGCCTGCTATGAAAAACCCTCCAGCAACGTTTTAGTTCCTACTTGTATTGTGTGTTGATTGTGGATGAAGGGCATAATTCCTCCAAAAAAGTGCAGTTTTTCCATTGATTAACTTTAAAATTCATAGTCTCAGCATCCATTTTTGATTTGGATAGATTGAAGAAAACAATCTAGTTGTGAAATTCAAGGTTTCACACCCACAAGTTGAAGGGCTTCTAGCTTTCCGGCTAATGAAGAGTAGAAGTGGTTTGTTTGTTGCAGACACAGAGCGGTAAAATGAAGCGGTAGAAAGCTGCAAAGACGGGAGCGAGTCGTGATGAAAGGCTCTTGTTCTAACAAGGTTTCTTTCTCCCCTTTGGTGTCTCCGAAAACGCTCTGCTCCGACTGTGAATGACAATGCTCTATTTCTTTTGAACTGGTTTTTTTACCGTACAGTTTTTGAGGACGCCGCAAACAAAAGAGCAGTTTCTGTTAGATGCTCTCAGATAATATTATATATAATCCATAATTCCGTTTTAACAGCAACATCACTAAGTTAGCCTACTTGCTAAAGAAAAACTAAATGATTCAACTTACAACTCGTGTCTCCACAGCTGACCTACAGATAGTTGGCAGAGCTTTATTTTAAGATGTGTAGCGAAGACTGCTTGGACACATACATGGGACAGGCTCATCTTGTTTGGGGTGTCATGTCTTAAGGTCAGACCACGGTGATGTCTGAGTTGATTTAAAATGTGTAAATGGCTTCACAGTTGGTAAATAAATACGTCAAAGTGTACAATAAAAATGGTTAAAAAGGCTATGGTTAAAAAAGTTTAAGTGAGACATCTTCGCCAAAAAGAATCGTTTCAGTGATGGAAAGAGTGAGTGCTCTTTTCGCTATTAGACAATCTTTGACGTTTTTTCCTCTTTCGGTGAAGCTCAAGCTAGCTAGGACGGTAGAAAAGGCTCATAAACAAGCGGTGTTTGGTGTTCAAAACGTTTGAACCTTGAGAAACTATCGTCTTTGTGAGTATCTGAGTGTCCAATGCACTTAAAATAGCGATGTACCTGAATTATTACTTTGAATAGGTTTGTAAACTTGAAGGTGCGTTATAGCTGTTAGCTATGTAGCCCTGTGTTTTGGCTAGCTACTAGTTTAGCATATTTCATGTATACATAGTAACACCATTTTTGTATGTTGCATGCATGCGCGTCAAAAAAAAGCTTCACCAAAACAAAAAAAGTATGTTTATTTTTCATGCCTTTATGATATCATGTGAAGCTGGAACGTGATCAGCTCTTAGCAACTATCTCTCTGTAGCAACCCCAAAACAACAGTAAACTCGGGAGCGTGCAAGTGAATTTACATGACTTTAGGAAAAAACAAGCCCAAAGTGGCTTCTAATAAGCGGACCTGGCAGTGCTGATCAAAAGTGAAGCAAACAAGTGAGGGAGATGATAGATACTGCTCATAAACAGGCTGTAGGGACACACTTAACAACAATATCATTTCAGTAGTATTATTTGCAGTCTACCTGGTGCACCTAATATTGTAGCCGGCGGGTGTATATGCATGGTACATGCCAAGAAGCACAGCTGAATATTTATTGGTTAAAACCTTCCCTTATCCTCTTAATCCCCTCCGTGTTTGCAGCAAATGTTAAGAGTTTCAGCGCCAAAATAAACAGAATTGGTTTTAAAAGTAAACATGGGGGAACCCCCGGTTTGTAATCCCCTCCCCCATTCTACCTTATCAGATTTGGGGGGTTTTAGATGCTGATGTAGCCAAAAAGAGGAATAGATGTGTGATGCTAGCTACAGCTGTTGCTCGCTCTAGTAGCTGGTTCAAACTGTGCCACTGATTGCATGAGAGGATTGCATTTGGCTATCTGCCTTGGGCTAGTTAATAGCATCTAGAGGAGAATACGCCAAGGCTCCAGTGGCGTTATGTAACAGCAGCACATGCCCGCTTATTGCTAAAAGCGCACAAACTCGTGAAGTTAAAAAGTGTAACAACCCAGCAACAGAGAGCTGTTGCTAAACAATGGCCGCCTCCTGTTGGGCCTCTGGACAATTCAGTGGCGCGTAATGCAGGATCAATGTCTACTAACAACATTACTGCAAGGCGAGGCCACAAGTGACCTTTTGCAGTTCTTTCTGGGAAATGCTAATTAACAATACAACACAAGACTAGCTTCTGCTTCTGACATCCCCTTTTAAAGACTGTTGTAGCTCAAAGTGCATGCCTTGCCCTCTATGAAACTTCTACATGTGATTGTTTTTTAGGTACGAAACCCGCTGTGATCCCGCCGAACGCATCTGAGCAAGGCAGAGGTGAGGCGGCACTAGAAAACAACAAAATAAAAGCTAAATTAATAATGCGTGTCCAGGCCCGCTGGAATGAGGAGGCAAGCTGGTGTATTATTGATGACCTGAGAACAGCCGGAATGACTCATCTGGAGCCGCACACCACAGAAAACGTGCCCCAATTTTTTAAAACTCATAATCTCTCCACTAATTGATCCCACAACAAAAAAACACGCTCCTAATTAAAAAAATATTTGAGCAGGCTGCTTAGTGCTGTACACCAGGGCAACTAAAACATGGCAAAAACTGTCATTAAAAATAATAACAGCAAATTCAAATGTTTCAGTAAATAAAATCTCATGCTGTAGAGTAAAAGCGCTTTTTAGGATGGGGTTTCAAAATAGACAGTCAGGGAGCTTTCTCAAATACTGTAGTAGTGGCCTCCACTCTAAAAGACGCGCTCCGTCAATTCTTTGTCTCCGCATCTCAATGGGAAATGTAGCACGCAACTTCAATACAGACTTTTGTTGTGCACGTCCATTTTTCTCCCTGCACTCGCCCACAAACATGTCATCACGTTTCATCATGCCTCTGTGTCGTTTGCGGCGCTCACAATGGAGCGCAACAACACAGCTATCACTCTCTCACCTCATCGGCCTCCTCTGCAGCACCACAACATCAACGCTGCACTGAGAAATATGGTGATGTCGTCATGCTACAGATTGTGGCGTGAATTTTTTAATGAATTTTGGTTTCAGTTTTAGATTACTGACTACACTAATCCCTCGTTTATCGCAGTTAAATGTGAATGTCCAGAAATTAGGGTTGAGTATTCATTTATTTAATATTTTTGTAGTTAGAGGATACAAAACCTGTTTATGACTTTCTAAATACAGGTTTTAATCATTATTATAGCCCTGTAGACATGAAATGACATAGCACTATTCACTTTTACATGCCTATTTTTAGTTTTACATTGCGCAGGCTACGGATTCACTTCAGAAACAAATGACTGCTGCTAGCTAGCATAGCAGGCTACTGAGCTAACTAGTTAGCCTCTCAAATTTATGTATTCTTAACTTAAAGTGTTTGAACCAGAGTGGTGAGGGCCAAAGAAGCCAAAAAGTTACCACTTCCACACGGAATGAGAGCACAGCCTTCCATCTCAACCATGGCATGTCCGTCACAACCATGGCATATCGGCTCCGCTCTGATGGCTCAGTAGCATCATGTCTCATCCTAATATTACTGATGCCTAGTGACTAGGGGTGTAACAATTCATTTGATTTGATTTGTTTCACGATTCTTGGTTGCCAATTCGATTCGAGGACGATATTGGTTCATTTACAACGAAATGATTCACTAACTTTAAATTGATTTAGCCAAACATTCAAGCAGTCTGACTGTGAAATAAATACCTGGTTATTGGACAGTGCAGGTGAAGTTTCCTAAATTGCCTTTGCTTTTTGTAAGAAAATTAGGCATACATTAATTATGGATATAAACAAACAAGTAAACAACAATTATGGCAATGCAGTTATGTCTCATTTGAATAAAATGCAACCAACACTTCAGGTTAAATTTATGAATGAATTAACAAATTGAATTAAATTACTCTGTGATTAATTCCATCTCATAAAACATGACACTTACATTCGATACCCCATTCACCTCTCTAACCAAAGTATTGAAGAAGTTATTTCGCACCACCAGATTAGAATGAAATTTCAGATAGATATTAAAGTGAATGAATGTCTTACATACTGTAAGGTTTGCACAGACGCTATTAAAGCTACGAGGAGGTGTTTGATGGACACGCTTATCATCGGAAGACAAAAAATGGCACACACGCCAGAACAACAGTGGATCCCCAAACGGACTCCTAAATGACCCCCCCCTTAATCCCAGAATGTTAAACATGCACATCACCTTAACCTTACAGTTGCTACCTATCTTTTATCTTGTCTTGACACTCCCGTCCAAGAGTTTAAAAGTTGAACTTAACTTTGGATGTGATCCAACACTGAGTATAAATTCAATACCAAATTGAAGAGGAAGCCATCTAGCTAACAAGCATGTATACTAATGAAAACACACCCCATATCTTATGAAAAATTAAATATTATAGGGCATCCCCACGGACTCTTCTACTAGAGATTGCACGCTCAGCATCACATGATCATTCGTGCGCCCCATCAAATGCATGAGTAATCGACTTAGGAGAAATCAAACTGTTACAAGGGTAATGTTTAACATCTTTATCATTAAAATAGCTAAAAACACACATCCATATAAAACCTGCTGTGCTTAAATCAATTTTTTTATTTTTTTGTATCGATTAAATTGATTGATTACCTTTCAAACAATGTTAGATCTACAGTATATATGTCATCTGGAATGCCAATTTGGTGAACACAGATCAATGTAGTTGGATCATAGGAATATAAATCAATACATCGATCTAGTGAGTGACTCGTTACTCCCCTACTACTGACCGTACTACTAAATATTCAATCGTTGTCTAATAACTATGAAACAGAGTTCATTAATTGCTATTTTTATAAAAACTGCAATATAGCAATGGACAACTGTATTTTCATAATTAACGCCATTGTCATAAAATTACTTTATTCTAGTGAAGTTACAAATTTGTAAATTACAGATTTATTCGGGTGAAATGACAGCTGTGTAGTAAAATTACAAGTGCATTCTTGCAAAGTAAAACAAATGTATTGTCATTATAATTCTGTCAGCCTCCCAAAAAAATGACCGTCATCATGATGTGTTATGCTTGTAAAAGTACATTTTCCTTGTAAAATTACAATGCTGCTTTTGTAGATGTAATATAAGAGTTGTATTCATAACATTTTGACTTTGTTCTTATCATATTGCTATGCTAAGCTTGAAAATACAGCTTCATGTTTGAACTATTATAGTCTTGTAAAATTCACACTACCACCTTTTGACTTACGACTCAAGTTTCCTGTCTTCTTCTCTCATTTTATTCTATCTGCTGTCTGAATGCACGGAGAAGCTCTGAGGTTAAGTGATGTTCTCATGGGATCCATACTACAACGCACACTCACTAATCAGGGTAATCATCATTTATCTTCTACTCCCAACACAGTGCACCAAACATTTTCATTTTTCTGATCCCATCCTGCAATCCGATACCATTAGACCTCTAATGACACTATTTTTCAGTTGCTGTACCCCCCTTGATATGCTCTATCTTAATGGTTTGCATCCGCCTGCTCGATAAAACAATATCCCTATCAGCTGCAAGCGTATCAAGCCCTTTAGCTCTGAGAAAATTGCGATAGGGGAGCTGGGAAAGAAAGATATCAATTTAAAAAAAAAAAGTAAAAACTTTTTATCTTAGATGGATGCTTCTCGCCGTGCAACACCACATGTTGAAATATTTCACAGTTATATTCTTGTTTGAAGTCTCTCCATTAGCATAATGCAGCAGTAATTCATTAGCCTTCTTGGGGTGTGTTTGTTGTCAACGTATGTGTATGGGAATGCGTGCAAGACTAGTGTGTCCCTTAATGAGTTTTCTTCATTTTGTTGGACGTGCGCGTTCGGTCGGTGCAGTTGTCTGTTACCGTGGCGACACGTTGCCTTGCCTATTATCTCCAATTTAGCCTCGACAGTGTAACGACTTTAGCTCACACTTTGTGGGTATTTGGGTTTGATTGGATTAGTCTGATGTGTATCGGGTACTCTGGACTACAGCTTTTGTTGCAATAAAATACTTTTATTACTTGAAGTAAATGAAATATGAACTAAAACTTAGACAAGGGGATTAAATACATTTGGCTTTTACCTACTCCTTTTAAGGTGTGTTAAGATGTGCATGTGTTTAACTTATCTTAAAAAGTCATTTTAAATGCAAATGTTTGTGCAGTAATAAAATGAATTAATGAATATTAGCACAAAAAAACCATTATCAATTACTGTATCTGAAATATTAACACTCGGACACAAGCAACCGATTCCATTCTCCACCCAGCACGTCTATCCGGCAGAGACCCGATAGAGCCCACGTGCTAACAAAGTAGCAAGGAGCAGGAATGATAAAAAGATGATGCAGCCGAGTGCAAAACATGTGTGAAGCAGCATGGCGCAGGAAACTCCCACAGGATGGCAAAAAGCCATTAGCTACAACAGCTCCTGTCAGTGGCCAGTAAAATTGTCTTTAAGTGTTTCATTGAGCATCTCGAACCTCGCTGTATTACGCATTACACTTTCACACAAGATGTTTACTTCTGAAAAGTCGTATACTTTGTTTGCTGCCTCCATGTTGGTGGAAGCAAATTTTTGTGTCTCCCTTTTTTTGCTAACACAAATAAACAAGATATAACCTAAAACACTTATTTTGAAGGACGGAAATGTGTTGCAAACATTAATGTTCTTTTAAAAGAAAAAGGAGAAGTTAAAGAAAGCTAGTAAGTTTGTTTTTTTACTGTAAGAATTATAGGTGGAGCAATATACTGTAGGTTCAAATTGACTGGTGACCAGTCCTTGGTTTACCCTGCCTCTCGCCCAAAGTCAACTGGGATAGGCTCCAGCATACCCCCGCGAAACTAATGAGGACAAGCAACATAAAAAATGGATAAATGGACAGTATAGGTTCAGTCTAAGTGTGCATTCCCACACATTTGTCAGTTTTCCAGACCCTTTCCAATCTCATTTTCAGCAAGAGAAATGTGTTGATATGGTTGTTATATATGGGTTGGAAAGAAATAAACTTCTGATACCAGAACCCTAATTGAAAGTTGCAGATGATTGAAGGGACAAAAATATGCAACTTGAATGGAGCGTGTGTGCGTGTGTGTGTGTGTGTGTGTGTGTGTGTGCTTGCTCATGTCAGTGAAAGGTCAGCATGGATATCCATTTACAGTCTTAGCTTTGTGTGTGGCGAATGTGAGGTATCAATTATACAAGGACAGCGATGCACACTTAGCCTGACTACACTGCAGAGTGGCACCCCAAAGATGAAAACACTGAAGGATGCTCTTAATTACCACAGTGTGAATTTCCATGCTGCAATGCTTTTTTGTACAGCAATGTTTGTAGAAAGTGTGACAATCTATCAGGGTGCATCGGAGATTGAGACTCGATGAAAGAGTGAAGAACCTCAGTTGTATTTAATTATATAGTATATCTGATCCTCAATTTGACATTTCCCTATTTACTCAAGTGTCTTCATTTTGGCTCTCTCCTCCCATAGTCACACTTGCTCGTCTTGCAATTAGCCTTCCTTCATTTGAATGAACGGACATATTCTGACTATGGATTGATGTCTTGGTGGATGGGTTGTTATCTGATTTGCTACACTGGCATGAATACACACAATATGTCCTCTCTAGGGTGCTGTGCAGAAGCGCTGATTTTTTTCCTCAAGCTCATTTACACTCTGCTCTTTTGGTTCACTTCACATGTTGCTAAAATACTTCCTTGGATCTTTAAGGGTCCCCTCTTATGCAAAATTGACTTTTTGACGATGGTACTTCTTCTTTTCCTATCGCCGTATCCCTGCTTGTCCCTTCAGGGGTCGCCACTGCAATTCAACATTCCTTCGTTTGATTCGCATGTTTAGATTTGGCAAGTTTTACGACGGATGCCCTTCTCGACACAACCCTCTCTATGTGAGGGGCATGATCTTCTCTAAAGATCATTGACAAAGAAAATGTAAAACAAAATGACAATGTTTTTAACCATAACTATGAAATATGTGCTGTTGAATCATGCTTATTCAGATGATTGTATTCTGGATAGAACGCTACCATCACACAGCAACTTAACACGCAAAAGGTAGGTAAGAAATATACGAGACAAGTACCAATAAAAATATTATTAATTAAATTTCAACCAGTGAGAACCACCAGGAAAACACCTCACAATTGCTTACTTCTGCCACGTCATCAAATCACATTTTTACACCCCTCCACCCTATGTTACAGTTGGATTATTGCTTCCTAGCGCTATTGTGGTTTGCCAAAATGTATTAAATTAGATTACCGTCACACTGTACACCGTCAGCCACGGTGTTTGACATGATATAGGAAAAATAATTCTCCCATTCTGTGTGGAAGTGGTACGTTTTTGTCTTTTTTGTCCTTCCCCACTCAGTTTTAAACTGTTTTTTAAGTTTAGAATACAGTAAAAAATTTGGTGGCGAACTAGTTAGCTTTCTAGCTTGCTAACAGGTAAAGCCATGGCCGTCTCTTGTGTCCCTACAATGACCCCGTAGCTCGAGCATTACAGTTGCGCAATGGGGTGTAAACAAAGAATAATAGGAGTGTAAAGGTGAATACAGGGGTATTATTTCATGTCTACAGGGCCCTAATAATTGTATTTATAAAGTCATAAACATGCTTCATATAAACTATGTTAATATTCACTGTATTAATATTGAATCTTACTTAGCGGAAATGCACTTATTGTGGTTTTGTCTGGAACCAATTAACCTGGTGTTCTGCTAACTATCCATCTGCAAGTTGAATCATTTTATTTTTCTTCAGAGAATAAGCCAGCCTAGCATGATGTTGCTGTTAAAATGATCACGCTGCCCCGGAACGAATCCACAGGCTCTCCATCCCATGCCACACGTCAATACCAAGCACTTTGCTGCGACCACCTCCACACCAATAACGACCACCCCTGAGGGCCCTCTGACCTTTCTTAGAAACGAGAGCAGAGTCACTTTTGTGGAATCTATTTCAAGTGCGGTAAAGTAGAAAAAACCCTGCATATTACCTGATAATACTTCCTGTCTATTTCTCCCAGGACCCCACCTTCTGTTCTACACATGAGGCCCAGATTCCAATTGGATACCAGCAAGGGGGAAGGTTTTAATGAATTAATATGCATTGTCCCAATTAGCCTCTGCACTTGAGTAATTATCACCAACCCTGCACACGTTAACGCGCTGGAAATCGGAACAGCCCATTCCAAACCCAAAGGATTGTGGAACTTATTTTTAAGTGGGAGGTCAAATGTTTTTTTTCCCTTCTCCCACACATTAATTAGTTGGTATTCATTTGTGTAGAAAATGTGATGTGACAGATGAGCGGTCGGGTATCCTAATTCCTTTGATCTCCCCCCTCCAGGGATATGGTGGAGTGGGCGTTAGAAAGCGGTTTGTTTCCAACGCCCGATTATTGTAATCTGCTTATGTTGCTAACTGTGGTTAATAGAAAGGCCCACCTCTCAGATGATATCTATGTACACAGCAAATTAGCTCACCTAACAGAATTTAATATTAAAGTGCAAATATTTAATTGAAATGACATTGAACTGGAGATTTAGGCTGTTTACACTCCCCCACAGCTGTCTAATGTACATTTCATACACATCCTAATAAATATCTTAATAAATGAGTACTACTCTGCAATACGGGTGCTCTCGGAAAGGATTTATTAATGGGTGGTTTTGTTGCTTTAGATGAGAGTAAACAAAACAGGGCTTGAGGTTAATGATGCTGACATGGCAATGTAGTGACGGTGGCGACGAATGGATGGGGAAGCGTCTGAATGAGTCAAAGCAAATATGACAGTAGAGAGCCAGGGTGGAAATGACTGGAATGGCTGACGGGCCTTTGGCATCTAGCACGCTTTAATTAAAAAAGACTGGCTGGCTATGGAAAAGGCAAGAGGGAGAAGGGGAAGAGGCTGTTGCGAGGGTGACCAAGTTTGGCTAGATAATGATCTTGGATTGGTTTGTGAGGGTGGAGGCAGAGGGCAGCACTGTTTTGTCTCTTATTATTCATGGGTTAAAACACGCTTAATACTGTAGAGTCATGCTAATTTATTTTGTTAGTGGGCATTGATTAATGTCCAGAAGGACAGATTTAAAGAAAAAAATACGTAAATACTTGAATTAGTATGCCGCGTGCTTGGTCTACCTAAGAAGAACAACATTAGCCATTAGCAAACAAAAAATAGCAAACAAAACAGCAACACTGTCTTTAACAGCTGCGGCTGTAGGCAACCTCCTGATGTAGTTTTTTATTAACTCCTCAAGGTGGCAGTAGTTGTATTTAAAGTATGACTGGTCAGCATCTAGCAGTTTTATCTACCTCTGCATTGGCCTTAAATTGTCAGTTGCGCTACTTACCTGTTTGCAGTGCTGTTCTGCAATAATGCTGGCTGAGCAATTTGCTCCTTAGAGCTATTATGACACTGGTTCTGTTGCTGTTGTGTACAGTATATTTAATAAATGACCACTTCGTGAAAGAGAGCTGTTTTTCTTTCCTCCTTCTCATAAACTACAAATTGTTATTGAAAAGATTTCACATTTTAATGAGGATAAGCGGCATAAAAAATGAATGAATAAATGAATGTAACGCCCTATTATTTTAGTGGTTTAGGTAAATAAACACCCAGGCCATAATTAGAACATTTATGGAATTAGAAACAACTGCATTGCACTTTTACACCACCATAAACTATCACCTCAATATAGAAAATTTTACAACGGCTGCTGTACTACAGTGTTTAAATGTACAAAGACAATGTACAAAGGTTTAGATTTGAGGTGTGTGCATCTGATTGGATTCAGACTATGTGTGTGGCCTGACCCCGCCCGCCAACAACTTGGTTGGTGGCAAACAGTCGCATCAGCAGCAGCTCGTCACTCACACAGGATGGGGGTGATTACTTGGCTACGGTATTGTGACTCCCGAATCTAAATATAGCTCTCGCTGTTGGATCGGGGGAAGGGCCGGGCTGCCGGGAGCTTGCTGGTGATACAGGCGTGCGGCCGTCATTGATTTAATAGCAAGGGCGAGACAGCTGATTAACATTAATACAATGGATGTGCGGACGTTCAAATGGTTTCTATCACTGATGCAGTGTAGCTAAACACACCTGCGGGAGAATAGCAACGCAAAAGTACCGCATAAAATGCTAAAAAAATATCCCCCAAAACATTAGCTTTTGAATGTTGTCTCTGTTTGACGACTCTGAATGCTTCCTCGGATATGCAACTGCAAAGTGACTGTGGTGGTTTTTAAGTGAGGAGCAAACACTCTAGTAGAGTGGTGTTGCATAAGTCAGTACCTTGCATTAATTGGATATGGATGTGCACCAGTACAGAGACAGTAGAGGGTAAATGAGTTATTTGCATTGAAGGCTCAGAGAGTATGTGTAGGAGTTGTATCAAGACAGTGTTTATCTCTATTTATAAGGTGAACACAACAGAAATAAAACTACATTAAGAGTGTAGCCTCTTTTGAAGCATGCCAGGCAATGCTTTTCTACTCCAGTCTGTAGGGGCCAGTAATGCAATGAGCTTTACAACTGTCATGCACAGCAAGTTTACTCCCCTCTCCAAAATTTGTTGAGTCACTACCCTAGATGTGAGTGAACTGTAACAGGGAAATCTGAATATGTTTATCATGTTTTTATCACCTTCAAATTAGTGTTATTTGTCACTGGTTTATCATGGTTAATTGGTTCCAGACCCGACCGTGATAAGTGAATTAATAAGTGAAAAAGTAGTATTCAATATTAACAAATGGAATATATTTGTAGGTAGAGCATAGAACACCTGTTTATGATCTTCTAAATACAGTTTTTACGGTTATTAGAGCTTTGTAGACATGATATAAAATCCTATACTCACATTTACACTCCTATAATATTTTGTTTACGCCACATTGTGCAACATTAATATGCAGGGTGCAGGATCACTGCTGGGACATAAGGGACGAACCACCACTCAAAGCATACAGGAAGCTACCAAGCTAATTATTTTCAAACAGAGTGGGGCAGAAGGACAAAGTAAGTAGCCAAAAAATTAAAATACCACTTTCACACAGACTGGGTGGAAAATCATTTTCACTCCATTATGTTGGACATGCCATGGCAGACTCCATTCAGTGTTAAGGTAATGTAATGTAAGGTAACATCTCATCAGTGTAACATTACTGACACCTAGTGGCCAGAAAATTTTGACTAATAACAGGCCGTAGTCAACTACCAATCAGTGACGACTAATTAATTAATTATTTTTCAATGACCACAATAGAGCTATGTTCGAACCACAATATAGCAAGGAATATTAACTAACTTCATTAATTCATTTTCTATACCGCTTATCCTTATTAGGGTCGCAGGTATGCTGGAGCCTATCCCAGATGACTTTGGCCGAGAGATGGGGTACACCCTGGACGTGACGCCAGTCGATCGCAGGGCACATATAGACAAACAAACATTCACACTCACATTCATACCGAAGGACTATTTAGAGTGCCCAATTAACCTAACAAGCATGTTTTTGGAATGTGGGAGGAAACCGGAGTACCTGGAGAAAACCCACACACGCACGGGGAGAACATACAAACTCCTCACAGAGATCCCAAACAGAGATTCGAACCCTGAACCTCCTGACTGTGAGGCCAATGTGCTACCCGCCAATGTGCAGTCCTATTAACTAACTCGATACACTTAAAAAAGTAAAATCTTTGGCTAAATCAATTTCTTTTTTAACATTTTGTTTAAAAAGCTTTAAACATTACTAAAATACATTTTCACTAAATTGTAATGTACTTTCATGGCAGAGGGCATGTGTCTCCCCAGGAGGGTAGCGTCTGTTGCCTTCCGCTTGTCTGGACTGATGACGAAGTGGAATTACTTCTGGGAATCACTTAGGCGTATAAGAAAAAAACGTCTCAGGATAATGTCGACTGGGAGTAATGCCAGTCGACATAGTAAGGTAGCATGTTGGCAGTGCACAACCACTCACTTCTTGTCGAGTGACCAGGACGGGGCCGTGATGTCATTGCTCTTAGAAGGTTCCGTGATTTCCATTGTGTAAACTGCACTCCACTGCGCGCACGAGTCTGTGAGGTCCAGGTAGCTCTTTATTTGACGGTAACCAATCATGAGCTATGAAAAATCTCACGTCTAGCTTGTCAACCCATTGGAAATTGTGGAAGGTCATTACTCAATATATGTCTGACTCATGGTGTCATCTTACAAATAACACTAAAATTATCACACAGCAACTTAACAGTGAGGTAGCAAGGAAATGTACAATGCAAGGACCAATATGAGTTTAAAATAAAAAGCAAGAACTAGTTTAACGTTTTCTCATAATGCATTTTGTCCCAGCAAACCATTTTATTCAAAACATCTCAAAGCTGATTGAGCTGCCTCTGTTTACCTGAGGGAGCCAGGGAAGCCACCGAGTATTGGTGCTTGTATTGTACATTTATCAGCTACCTTTTGAGTGTTATGGGTTTTGCACTCTTTGTAAGATGACACTGTGAGTCTGACTGTATAATTGACAAATGACCTCCTGTGATCACCAATTGGTTGACAAGCTCGTTTATACCTCGTGATGGGCTCCTGAGCAGCAGTATCCTTGTTGAGTAGCTAACGCACAGTATTTAAAGTAAAGGAGATGTCACAGGATTGGAACATAGTCATAAATTAGCCGTATCACAGTATAAGTTAGCCTCAGGGTTCAAAGTTTAAAAAAAACGTAGTGGCTTATACACGGCGTATACACTAATATATGAAAGGCTGAAACGATAACATTTCAGCCTAAAAACATTTGTGTTTGGACTGATCCTGAGCCAAAATCATTCATGCTATTGACTCTGTGGTGAGAAAAGAAAACTTCTTGATGTGAACACATTTTTATGTTTTAAATTTATGTTTACAATGAATTCCTTCAGTTGTACATTTTTATATCCCCCAAAAATCTATTTGGATCTTTTTTTGGCTAAGCCTCCACAAGTTTGGTCAGAATATGGTCAGTTTTTGTGTAATCATGATTAAATGAAGACATGAAATGAAGCATAAAATACATTTTAGACTTTGATGGACTTGCATTTTTATGTCAAATGAGGTAAAATCTGTTGGACAGCTAAAAAGTCATCCTGTCACTCGGCCGGTATCGCCTCTTCTAACAGTCTTTAGATCTTTACTTGGAGCCATTCAGTTGTCGTCTTGCCCTCAATCCCTTGTTCTTTATCTTAAAGAAGGCTGCTTAGTGACAATTTCTATTGAATTGTTCCCTGCAGAAGATGTGTGTACTGTATCTGTATGCACGTGTGAGTGAGTGTGAGAGCTATTTTAGAAGCCACTGCACTGTAGACTTTTCTGAATATCTATTATAAATTACAAACATTCCTCAACAAGGTACCATTGCTCTTATCTGCCTTCCTGCTTTCTCAGAAGATATCTTGTCTCCCTCATGACACTTTAATTTCTCACTACATGTACCTACACCTTGCCTCCTACACCCCTCACCCCCACCTCATCACAGTGGATTTGGTATCCATGGAAACACAAGTCAAAGTGTGTTGGTGGTAGACTTTCTAATGGCGAATTGGGTTATTACCTATCTGCTGCGCTTCACATTTAAAGTGCTTATCCTCACTCTTTGATCATTTGGTGCAGACAAAACATTCTGATTGTTCTGGGGTAATGCTACAAATCACGTCATGGTTACGCTGCTACACAGAGAAGTGTAAAAAGGTCATCTTCAGTCAGAAGTGTCATTTAGAACAAGGTGATTTTTAACCTGCACCATCTGTCTTATCTGTGCAACCCTCCCCTGATTGCTCTTCTCTGGCTCTTATTATAGGTCAAACCTGACAATAACGCTGCACTGTTTTGGAATTACTGACTGTTATTCATCTTTGTGGACACTCTAGCAGTTGAACCACAGGGGTGTCCTACAGAGGAATCACACTGTACTCCCCTGGCACCCTTTGGGGCATAATGAAGCACAAAGTTGTCGTCTAATGCTTCCCGATGCCTTCAAGCTGATAGATATTGTCTGTTGATGCATAAGCTTGGCAGGCAGCCTGCATGTATATGACATTACAGGGGTTGTCTGTGCAGCCAACTAGAATTATGCCATCAATGCACATTTATTTTGTCTATTATTTTACACCTTAAGTGACGACTTTGGTCCCTGCGGTGCTGTTAGAAGCGAGGCGCCAGGTCGTTAAATGCTACTGTTTGCTTCCGGCTTTTATCGCTCAAATTCTGCTGGAGGATCCATTTCGACTGCAGGGGATATTAGCACATATATCACTGGACATATTCTATTGAGAAAGGGTGTCTGCTTTAAGTAGATAAGAGAGGCAAAGTGAGAAGGCATTAGTCAGACTGAAAGTTATGCAACGCGCTTCCAAATGAAAATTCTATAAAAAGAAACTAAATATATAAACAATATAAACAGAAACTAAAGATGAACGGGTGAAGGCTTGCAGAACATTTAGTATCACAATGCTGCCACCTCATGGTAAATGGTATCAGTGCTGCATTGAAAGACAAAGGCAACTGTTTTTCTTCTTTATTTAGAATTCCTGTAAATATTGCAGTTGTTTGCTAAAACAACACCCACATCTGTGATTAACGGCTTTTATCTTAGCCATATAATTCTCTTTACCAGGAAATCTTCCTATTAGGTTGAGCTTGCCGACTGAGACGAACTTCAACTCATATACAGTGATCCCTCATTATATCGCGGTTAGAATATCGTTCCCTCACACATTTTTACCAAAAATTATTATTCAACAATTGATCGCTGTTTCATGGGTGACTTTGGCCTATTATTAGTCACGTTCAAGAAGGGCATCCGACGTAAAACTTTTGGAAAATCAAATCATGCGACTTAAACAGAACAAAATTGATTCACTGTGGCCGAAAGGAAAATAAGTTATCTGTAGTATTCTGGTCAATAATCGTAAGTAATGATACGAGACATGATGTTACATTACCTTTCACACTACATGGAGACTAGCTATAGAGCCAGCAGAGCTGAGCCAGCATGCCATGGCTGAGACGGACAAGTCATGGCTGAGATTGTGTGGAAAAAAAAGGTTCTCCTCTCATTCAGTGTGGAAGTGCTAAATTATTGGCTTCTTTGTTCTTCTTCCACACTATGTCTGAAACATTTTCTTAGTTTAGAACACGTAATTTGGAGAGGCTAGTAAGCTCGGCTACTTTGTAAGCCGTCTTTTGTCCTTGCAGTGATTTTGTAATCTGCACAATGTGATGTAAACAAAGAATAAAAGGAGTTTTTACACTCCTATTATTCTTTGACTCTATAGTCACTTTTCCATTTTCATTAAAAACCCATATCTAGAAAGTCAAAAACATGTTTTCTGTGCTCTATAAAAATTTTTGTTTTTAAATATTGAATCATATTGAATTCACTTGACATTAACGATAAGTGAGGGATTAGAGTACACCCCTTCACATGCCGCAGTTTAGATAGAAACATCAAGCAATGTTATCTCCATGGAGGTACGTTTTTGACCGGCTCCAAAAACAGTGTTCATTTTCTGCTTTATGGTGTGTTATCTGTGCAAAAACATGCACCAAGTTGTTAACAATGCATCGATAGACAAAAAGGCACTATTTGTTTTGGCCTCACAAAATAACATTCCATCATCATCATCAACATCTTCAGGAATATGAAATACATAGAGTATGCTAGCAAAAAAATACATCTGTGAAGTCCTTCATACATATATGTTGACTTTCTAATAACTAAATATAAATATGTTATGCTGGCTTGTTTAATTCACAGTGAGGATAATTTTGTGTCTCCAACCAGCAAGAACTAGCTTGAGGATAAGAATCATTTGTAAGGAACATTTCTCCAACAGGATGGGGCAGTCTTTATAGTAAAGGTTTATATCCACATTTGTTTGTACAAGCTCAATCTTGTCTACTTGCTCGCACCAGAGTTGTTCCTGGTATTGTGTTTCTGCGCTATGCCGTAAGGCACATGTGCGGCGACAGTGCCCATCTCGGCCGCACCCTCCACATGAAACATCTGGTCGTCAAAGTAGATGTGAGGCCTGATCTTCTCCAGCATGGGGCCCTTTGGAGCCCCCGCCAGGAACAGAGCCTCATCAATCTCCAGGCCCCAAGCCCTCAGGGTCTTCAAGGCTCGGATCCCGGAGCTGGCTGCGCTTCGGGCCGTGACTAAGAAGGTCCGAATCGGGCAGTCCAGGCGTTGGCCTTTTGCATAAAACTTCTTCTGGAGCTTTCCAAGGGCCTCCAGGAAACCTTTCAGTGGACCCTTCCAGAAAAATGAAAATAGATTGTGATTATGTGGATCTCAGTCATTTGTTCATTGTGATTGTGTGGACGTCAGTCATTTCTTCCTAAGCACATACATGATCCAGTAGCGTGTCCTCGTTTTCGCGCTCGTGTTCAAAGAATTTATCCAGCCCGTGGGCCTTGAAGATGCGCTCTGACTCGTCAGAGAACAGAACGGCGTCGCCATCAAATGCCACCCTCAGCTGGGTCTCGGAGACTTCTGTCAGCTTGTCTGGCATGAACATGGTGGCCGCCGCTATGCCTGAACAAACATGGTCAGAAATGTCTAAACGGGACTCTTACTAATATGCAAAACTAATATTACAGGTCTCCTTTTATGCAAAAGGATGCTCCAACTGTCAAATACCAGTCGTGTCCCTAGAGCCTGTTTTTGAAAAGCAAACATGAGAAAAATCTATCTCCCTCACTATTGCGAAAAGAGGTGCTCAAACTGCTACTTTAGAAGTTTTCATCATGTCATCAAGGACAAACCTCATTCCTCGGAGAGTTAATGCTGTCCCTGGACTGCGCTTAGCTAGATGAGCCTCCCTCGTGTGTATGCCCACCACTAAGGACAAAATAGCAGGCTTCACTACACATCTTCAAAAAAGTTCAGATCATTTTCTTTTTCTCCAGCATATGATGTTGCTGTTAAATGGGAGTATAATGTTAGCGCTGTAGCTTACAAAGCTATGCAAAGGTCTGTCTCTTTTTGTCCCAGTCCTTGCCAATTGAAGAGTCAAAGAACTGCTTCAACGCTTATTGAGGATTTTTTTTCATAACTGTTGAATTCAAACTTTATATATTGTCAAATGACCAGAAAATAGCCTAGGGTCGATGACCACACAGTTAGAGTGGAGTGCGGCCTGGTAAATAAAGTAGTGTACAATTGAAATGTTGCCAGTCATAAATAAAACAAAAAAAAGCAAAAAAAAAGATAATAATATTGAAAGTTGGAGACCCCTGCAACCTAATGCTGACTTTATTTTGTTTTGATTTCTATTTGCCAATATTTACTATGTAAAATGTTATTTTGAGCAAAACGGTACATTTTTTAACAATTTATTTCTCATGTATTCGTATTACTTCAAAACATGCATTGAATTTCAGGAATGTGTACAAAAATAGTTTCACACAAATAAAGACAACAAAGAAGACTATCTAGCCAAACGTTTACATTTTACTTTGGAATTGCTTGATGATGACCCTGGCCAATAGCACTCATAATAATTACATTGAAAAATGTACAGTTAATTCGCGTGATAGGTACTGGTATCGGATGATCTCACTCATGGATGATTGATATCGTAATTGGCAGCATAAAACCCTGATTGGAGCATCCCTAGTGTATGTCTAAACAGTGGATAAAATAGCACTTCCTGGAGACACACACTGTTGGAGACAGGCGTAAACAACTCCTGCAACTATTGTATAATTGTAATTGTATAAATCCCAGCGTCAAGGCTAGACTTTGGCCAACACACTTCCAATTCGCTATTGACATCTGAGACATTTTGACAGTTGTTGAAAAGCGTTTTAATATGGGAACCTCTAAAGCTGTTCGGACAGCAGTTCTTAGAAAAACGCTGAATAGATTCAGCATGCAGGAAGCACTAGAAAATGTCCTCGGAGCTGATTGAGAACATCAAGGACGTCTTGACGTGCGTATGTGCATGTGTGTCCCAATGCATTAGCAGCATGTGTGAGTCACATAATGAAGTCACCTTGAGAAGGTATTTGGTTATGCATTGAATTCTCACCACAGGGTCTAAACTTAGAGGACATCAATATGTTGTTTTGTGGTACTGATTAAGAGAATATTTTATCTGGACTCTGATTTACCATCCTTAGATGTCTCCATTGTGAATAATCAATATGCCGATGATTGGTAATGTCAATGAGATTGAATTCACTTACCTCAGTCTTTGTTTATATTGCACAAATCACAGCAAAAGTTCTCTCAAGAACTCTGAGTCACGATTAGTGCTTCCTGATTGAAAAGTGTGTCTCACCTTCAGCCAGCGCCTCCCTGACCTTGTCTGCATCGGCCGACAGGTAGAGGTTCGTGTGCCAGGCCTTAAGATAGCCGATGGGATTGCTTCCACCCGTCATGCAAAATCTCTCTATGAACAGATCTGGCAACAATAGGATCAAAATGGAAACAAATGTGTTAAAAGTACGGATGTCTAATACAAAGTAATATAGGCCCACCAAGATTACAAGTATCAGCCCAATATTGGCATAGAAATGTAGTAGTGGTAGATATCTGTGTTAAGTTTTTCTCACTGTAATGAAACCGATTTAAAAAAAGGATGTATATAGGCCTATGGGCTCCCGTATTTTCCAGGGCGCAAATGATGACCTCATCAAACCGGTTCTGTAAACACGTTTAAACAACCGTGGGTAGCTAGTAAGAAGCTTGCTCTGTATCTGACTAATATTATGACTGTGGTGTCTCCTTCGGATATTTAACTTGCAATCTGCAATGACTGCAAATGCCAGGCAGAACCAACGACGTCCTTCAATACTATCAATTCCCAGGTTAGAAGCTATCAATCAAAAAATCAATCTGGTTATCCGTATTGCACAAGATAGCCAGATAGCTTTTCTAATCATGCAAGACACCGGTTGTCAAACTTGCGGAGTTCCTCGAGCCACGCTTTGTCATGTCCAATTGCAAGTATTTTTCAGATGTTTACTCAGGTGAGGTGTACAATGTTGCTTACAGCCACATCAAGAAGCTAATTACTGATGCTGTATCCATTAGCTTCACAATAGATATGTGTTAATTTCACGACATGTGAAGTTATCAGCATTGATTGATAACTTAACCCACAAAATGCTCATATCGGACATCCCTAGTTAAAAGGGATAAGTATTGACATGCGTCTGCGGTAGAAGCAATATACTTTTCAAAGCAGCAAAGAGAGGAATGTTAAAGATCTCACTATTCGTTTATTTAGCTTTGTCCCAACCCCTCAAAAACAGCTCTTCCACTTTTTCCAAGCATTCCCTCGCTTTGAGAAGGAAAACATCCTGAAGTCTTGGTACTATTCCTCCTGCATCAATACTAGCTTATCGACCTTCGCTGTATGATTTGTTTTTCTTCTTCTCAAGATGTGAAACCATAGAAAAACAGGAAATGGGCAGGAGCTTCGTCGTCGGCCCATTTGGGAATTCAACGTGTACTGCTCAATTTGAAAACAGTCTGTTTCTGCTGAAGGAAAATTTGCCAATGGTAATGGTGTCATTTATTTTGAACATGCATACAAGCTTACATTGGAATACATCACATAATAGACTGCTTCACAGTTCACGTGTCCTAAAAGGAGTAGAAGAAGCAAAGCCTATTTACAATCTTTGCCATTTTTAAATACATTGGGAAATAATAAGGTACTATGACCATGTAGTACAATAAGAGTCAAGGTCTGTAATCAATGTAAATCGTTGGCTCATGAGTAAGTACGCAGTTAGTAGTAAGTGCTTCCTTGTACTTTATACTGTAAACATCAACTACTTGTACTGTTTCTTCAATTCAAAACTCTTCAAGTGCATTGATTGAGTTCTTTACCCAATCTGTCCCATAATTTGATTCCCCATACTAATCCGTTTTAAGGTTTTTAAGTGTTGTTCTGGCATACAATTGTTTTAAGTTTAATTTTTCCCTAACGTCATATTTCTCCTCTTTTGTCGAGAAGAATTCTATTACCTTTTTGGGTAACCATGTTGCTGTCATTCAGATCGTTAGATTACTTGATGCCTCGCTCAGCAGATGCCAAAAATAGCAGACGACGGGAGATGTTTCCTATGTGAAAAGCAACACAGCAAACAGCAATGGCATTCAGTCTTAATGACTATTTAATGACTGTGTCAGCCAGGTTGACCCATCAGTGGCCCTCACTGCAGGAAGTTTGTTCAACATCAACATAACATCAGAGAATGAGTGTTTGCCTTCAGTCATGTTGGGAACCTCAGAGGTCTGGAGGAGTTTGAGTGATCCTGGCCGCTCACACAGAGAGCCACCAGCGAGATCTAACACCAACATCATCTGGGTGTTTTTGTTTTTCTGGCCTCTTAGATTAACCTAGCATCCCATGGGGGCGCGATCTGGACCTCCAGCCAGCATGAGGCTCTGTTGATCCGATGGTAATGTTTTGAAGAGGCGAACAGGAAGCGCTCAGTGACGACGATGACATTGCAGGGTCGTAGATTTGCGTGGGAATTAGGCTTATTCAGATGTTTCTACATGTTTTTGCTTGCGTCCGCATCCTGACACCGCTGAAGGATTGCTTGTTTAACATCATGGATGCTCACCTTCTGCATATACCAACATTTCAAGCGGCCATCACTGACAAATCAAGACTGCCAAAGTGGCCAAAAATGTCCCAATTTAATGTTTGCTGAAAACTCCACTTGTTTTCTCCACTTTTGAAAGAAGACCATCGCTTTTGAAGTTTCTGGTTTTCATGACCTCGTGAAGGATAAACCGCCTTCCACACTGACATGATACCATGTCTGACCCGCACTGGCTAAATGAGCCCGCCCCACATACTCGCCCACCACCTCAGTTCGGAGGACAGCTTCGCTACACATCTTCAAATACCGCCTAGGGCTGTGCCAACTGTCCGTCATATACATGAAGTTGTAAGTATGATCATTTTGTGTTTCTTCAGTGAATGATGTTGCTGTTAAAATGAGTAAATTAATCCCTCGTTTCTCACGCTTAATTGGTGGTTCCCGACACGAGAGTGATGATTGAATTTCCGCAGCGTAGAATTCCTTGCTTACGAATCAAATGTTTTCATAGTACGAGGATAGAAAACCTATTGACAACATTCTAAATACGGTTTTTTTTTAGCATTATCAGAGTCCTCTAGACATGAAATAACACCCCTATACTCACCTTTACACTCATTACCCAACATAGTAGACATAATCACAGAAAATAAGCAGACATAATTAAAACTTGTGATCTTGTGTGTTGCTATTAATGTGTGGAAGACAAGAAGTGTGGAAGACCAGAAGTGACGTCGGGGATTCAGAGTTCAGTTTTAGCTTGGGGTGGACTCTGGCCAGTACCGTAGCCAAAGTTATTATTGTCATTGTTACGTTATTATTGTGCCTGTTGTCAGATAACTCACAAGTCATAAGCCTGTTGTTCCGGTGATCTTGTCTGATTCTTGTGTGCCTCACCAAACTTGGCAGTTGTTCTCAATCTTGATTTTTGACATATCAAGCATGAGGGACAACTGTGTAATGTTAGCACTGTAGCTCACGTAGGTATCCTAGTGTTGCTGTCCTCCTGTCCCACTCCTGAATGTTGTGCTGTTTATGCGATATACTGTATGGCATCTACAATGTTGGACAAGTGTAGAGTTACATTGTGGATAAAGTGCACAACAGCGCTTCTTGGAGACACACTATCAGAGACAGTTGTGGAAAAACGGCTACATTTTGAGCTGCATGCTGTTGCTTGGACCTACTGTGATGGTTGATGGTGTTGATGAGGCGGATGCCTACGTGAGCGTGGTTGTACGTCACAAGGACAATGTCAAACAACTCCTCGCTTTGCGGATACAACTCTCGGAGCCGAGTGTTCACTGCCTCCAGAGCCTGTCGGCGATAACACGACAAACAGCTCTTAAGACAACTCCTACCATGTATCAAAAGCAAAGTCTGCCTGCAGTCCGTTTGAATACTTTGCCATAGCCGACGTGTGTAACAGCACGTCCATGCAAAAGATGTTACCTTGACAAAGGGGAAAGCAGGTCCGGGGGCGAAGGGTTCGTTCTCGTGTTCGATTTGGTATCTCAGGTACTCCTCTACACCGTGCTGCTCGAACACTTTCTGCTCCCTTTCCGTTCGGAACAGAACTCTTGTCGAAACGGCGACAGTCACTGCATTCTCTGGCTTGGGCTGCAAACATACAGTATAATATAGAATGACCCATTAATACAGGGGATTGGAAGTAACAACAAGGATGGAGATTGAAGAGTTTGGCAACACAGACGCCACTTTGACAGGATGGCTGCTAATGACTACTTTGATGAGTCTTGCGTAACAGTCAACACATGCCAGTCCGTCAATATGTAGTGTTGTTTGAGAGGTCTTCATACAAGTTGAGTCAGCACACTTCACACAGCACGTAGAAACGTCCAGATCAGTCTGGACCCGTGTTAGGTTGCAGTCTTGTCTCCTTATGTGTGGTGTTTGTTTGTTAAAGCTCTGGCAGTGGGGGTGGGGGTGGGGGGTCAACATTCCAACTGAGGCAAGGTGCCCAATTATATGAATTACATTCCTGTTGTTCCTCCTTTGGCTTTATGGTGTATTAATGACCATAAATGACATTTGTGGTCAAAGACGCTATGGAATACATGTCATACACATATCTTCAAAGTTTTATCATCATTAGACCAGGGGTGTCCAGACTTTTAGTATACTTTGAGATTTAGTAAGATGATAGATGTAGCTATGCTAAGAAGTTATATACAGTATATAGTGGTGTGAAAAACTATTTTTCCCCCTTCCTGACTTTTTATTCTTTTTAAACATTCACTAAATGTTTCTGATCATCAAACACATTTTAATATTAGTCAAAGATAACACAAGAAACACAAAATGCAGTTTTTAAATGAATGTTTTTATTATTTAGGGAGAAAAAATCCAAACCCACATAGCTCTGTGTGAAAAAGTAATTGCCCCTGCACCTAATAACTGGTTGGGCCACCCTTAGCAGCAAAAACTGTAATCAAACGTTTGCCACAACTTGCAACAACTCTTTTACAGCACTCTGGAGGAATTTTGGCCCACTTATCTTTGCAGAATTGTTGTAATTCAGCTTTATTTGAGGGTTTTCTAGCATGAACCGCCTTCTTAAGGTCATGCCACAGCATCTCAACGGGATTCAGGTCAGGACTTTGACTAGGCCACTCCAAAGTCTTTATTTTGTTTTTCTTCAGCCATTCAGTGGTAGATTTGCTGGTGTTTTGGGTCATTGTCCTGCTGCAGCAACCAAGATTGAGTTTAGCTTGAGTTGACGAACAGATGGCCGGACATTCTCCTTCAGGATTTTTTGGTAGACAGTAGAATTCATGCTTCCATCTATCACAGCAAGCCTTCCAGGTCCTGAAGCAGCAAAACAACCCCAGACCATCACACTACCACCACCATATTTTACTGTTGGTATGATGTTCTTTTTATGAAATGCTGTGTTACTTTTACGCCAGATGTAACGGGACACGCACCTTCCAAAAAGTTCAACTTTTGTCTTGTCAGTCCACAAGATATTATCCCAAAAGTCTTGGCAGTCATCATTTTGTGTTCAATTATGTTATCTTTGACTAATAGGGAACAATTTTTTATGAGCAGAAACATTTAAGTGTGACAAACATGCAAAAGAATAAAAAGTCAGGAAGGGTGCAAAACGTTTTTCACACCACTGTACAGTATTGTAAAAAAACAACAACTGCATCTCTGCTTTGTGATATAGGTGGAAAAAGCAACTTTGCTCTTATTTGTCATTTTTACTGTTTTTGTTTTTTAATTTCCAAATAGTTCTACTTACTTCTTAAATGATCTTCATAAAAAATCGTTATTCTCGTAATATTTTGACTTTATTACCGTATTAATAACTTTTTCCCAACCAAATTTTCCAAAAATTGCTACTGAAACTATATTATTTTTATTCTCGTATGATTGTGACTTTTAGTTTTTTCTCACTTGTATGAGACTTAATTCTCCTAAAATTCCAGCAGACTTTTCATTTGTAAATTTACTTCCTTCCTGTAAATGTTCTTCTTGTAATTATGACTTAATTCCCACAACATTTTTACTTCTCTTTTTTGGCTTAACTTAATTATGCCAAAGTGACAACTTGATTTGTAGTTTTGTTTTTCATAATATTGTTAGTCTAAATTACATTTTTACAATGTGCCACGAGCCAATAGAAACACAACCCACGAGCCGCATTTTGGACACCCCTGCATTAGACAAATGCTTAGTGACTTAAGGCCAGTTAGTTACTATGTCATGCTCAACGTATTTTTTTCAAAGTTACTTTTTTTCTGATTTGACTGCACTGTTTATACAGAGGCATATTTGTTTTCACTGTATTGTCCAAAATTTAAATTATGTGTGTTCACAGGTACCCAAATGTTCTTCATTGTGCAGATAAGAGAAGGGGATGTTAAAGCAGAAATCTGTGCAAGGACATTTGCATGAAAGAATGGTTGCTGCATGCTTTGCAGGCGCTAAAGTATATCCATATCATTTAATGTTTAAACAATGGGGCAGGAGTATGTACATGGAGGACACATACTGTACATACTACACACAGTGCATGCTTGTGTCTGGCATGTGTGTGTGACCAGGCCATAGGGAGACAAGCACAGCAAGTGATGGTTACAATGTTTACCTGAAATCCCACACACACACTAATTGACGGGATGCATTCAAACATACCTGAAGTGTGTGAGTCATGATTGTTCCCTGCATAATTTTTAAATCAGTTCATGTGAAATTGTATTTTAGCATCTTTTTTTCAGGTTAGGAGTGGAGTTTCCTGTCAGTCACTGTCCACTTTGACACGAACGGACATGACTCGTGTGATTGATTACCGGCGTGTCGGTGGGCATGCATTAGCCATCACACAGCGGGAGGAGGTGAAAAGGAAGGGAGACAGTGAGACCTTTGACTGTTTTTATGTGTCATACTTACAAAGTACACGCCTCCTTCCACCTTGCGGGCTCGTCTGCCTGTCACCTTTGACAGAATGACATTTTTACTAGACTGTATTTACATTGCTCAGTTAATAGTACATGATTTTTAATGACAATGGTTCAGGCTTATGCAGGTTTGCTTCCGTGAAGGTGTATGCAGCTTCTTGGGGCCGTCACGGGGCTCTGTAGTTTTGCTCTTCTGGATGTCTACGACCTTTTAGAAACCGCTAATCCATCAGAGTCACTTTACTCTATGAATAACGTGTCATGGGCAGTGGACGCATGGACTTTGCGAGGGGGGGGGTCTCTGCTTGCGATCTGATACTAGCAGCGTTAACGGCTTGCCCTCTGCCAGCTGGACCGCGAAGGAATGCCTCGATCCCGTGGCTAGTAACCACTATCACCACCTTTATGCTGAGCGATAACCCACAAAAGCATGACTCATCTATTTGTGTGGATGAGACACCCTTTGTGCTCCACAACAACAAGGGACGTGAGTCTGACAGGGTTTCCAGGTAACAACTCAGGGGAACCAGCGGGGTTTACCAGCAGGAACAACTAGAGGTGAGCAGAAAGTGACAGAGGCTGATGGAGGGGGGGGGTGCTTTAGGATATTTATAGATAGGTAAAAGGCCACCGATGATGCAGTGTGTTAGTACTGCAGCAGATATGATGGCGTAGAGTTTGACTGCGGACTGAAAGTTTTGAGCTGTACAGAGAGCAGAAGTGGAAGGAAGATGAAACAAGTTAAGATCATGCGTGATGAAATCTAATAGCGCTGTGCAGTGAAATGACTTCTCATACATTCTCAGTCACAATACAGTATAAGGCATCTATTAATTGCTGTTGTTTTTTGGAGGCCCTTAACGCATTTTATAGCTATGTTAAATATTGTGTTGAATTCAAGAGTGTAAATAGGTATAGATTACTTAACAAAAGAATTTGGATGAAATATGACATTAAACAGGTGTTAATAAAGAGGAGGCCTTTGTTTGTAAATGTACGTTACATCCATCCATTTTTTTGCCCATTATCCTCACTAGAGTTGTGTGGTATGCTGGAGCCTATCCCAGCTAACTTAGCTAATTAGAAAATATAGAATATAAATATTTACATAAATAATAGGTGTACATAAAAAATACAGATGTTAATCAGTGACGCCAGCGTAAGTAATGTTCTCTGATTGGTTTATACGCTGCCAGTTTAAATGCCGTACTGCACTTTGCTGCATATTAAAGGTAAGAAACTTTTAGAATTTGAACTCAATATACGTTCTATTTCAGGTTTTATTATTACATTACATTTGTATTACAATACTCCTTTTTTTTTTACAATATTAAATGTGCAGAACAGTGTTTTTTCCCATTTGTTAGTAGCCAATTTACATGTTAAATGTTGCTCGGGTTACAAAAAAAATCCTCTTACAAAAAGCCTTTTGGAACAAATTAATTTCTTATATATTGTAATGTTAATGTAATACAACATATATAATATATGGTAGGTCTCTTGTCGCTTTGTTTTGTCGAGACATTTGTTGAAGGTGTGGTTTTTATTCAAGCGGATGACTCGAGCAATAATTGAGGCATGGCGACTATTGTGATGGGGGCCATTACTTGAGCAAATAAAGTACATAATGGACGTTTTTGAAATTAAAAAATTGAAATATTAAATATGACATCGTAACAACTTGCAGGCACATACTTACAGGTACATAAACACCTCACCCTGAATGAAATACAAAAGAGTGAGTGTGGGTGTATGAGGAAGAAGCTTCAGTGTTCCCTGCTAACAGACGGACACACATGTAAGTTGGTTGGACTTACTGGTTTGGGTTTGGCGGCAAGGTCCGGGTGGTCCTGACTGAACTTCTGCATCTCCTCCCAAGGTGCTCCGTTATTCCCATTGGAAGAAACTTGGAGATCTTTGACCTGTCCGCTGATCACCTGCACGGGTTCCCGACTCATCTTCACCGTAGAGGATGGGTGCCTTAGAAGTTCCACTACTGAAGCCACTGTATGTGACGTGTAGCATTTAGCAGCGCTGTCCTACCAAGTACATTGACTAGTAGCTGAGCTTGCACCTGCCTGCTGAAAGCTGCCCATGTGTGAAGAGCAAAGAGTGAATCCCTTCGCCTCTCTTTCAAAAGCACCAATAAAATGGTGGCGGTTGCTAGTCTAATCCCCTCACAAACATAGCAACCAGCTTTCACGTGCAAACAATCATACATAAAGTCTATCCTTATGTGTGGAAAGCTGCAGTCCATCTGCCTCTCTTAGCCCGAACCCTCCCTCACTGTCCCGCTACAACGGCACTCACGACTCCCTGCGTCATTGGCACCGGTTTGGCCAATCAGAGTCCTGCTTCTATATTTTTCCTCTTCATCTCAACCAATCACAGTTCCGCATCCGTATTCGCTCGAGCCCAGCCTTTTTGCTGGTAATGTCATGGGGAGACGCTCGTGGGGCATTCAGAGAAAAACTAATCTGGACATGATATAAGATTATTCTCAGACAGCGTTTTATATAACATTATGAGAATTTGATGCGGGAGAGAGTGTGTGTGTGTTGTTGTTGTCGCCCAAAACAAGTGGAAGTGTGTGTGAGAGAGTGATGGAGCGAGAGAGAGCTGAGTTAATTAGCCTAAAGCTAGATGATTATAGATGTAACCTCCACTGAACTAACTCCATGGCCATTAGTGTCCTGACTAATGCATGTTGACGGTGCCCCGGTGTCACCTTAATGGCGCTTCTAAAAACCTCACGAAAAACTAGTTTAACCTTTAAAATGGCACTACTTTGGGACACTCTGCGTTCTTCTTCTTCCTCCTTATTTTTAGGCGTCTTGTTGATGTACTGCATATTGAAGACAGGAAGGTGAACACATGATCAGAAATAGCTTTTTCCTTCATGTTTTCAGACATGGCTAATTGTGAAGCTGTAAATAGTGGTAATCTCTCGTGAGATTCTCGTGAGTCCTTGCTTTTGCGCCCTCGTGCGGCGCCTGCGAACACTGCACCGCTCCGCTGTGACCTCCACAAGCTTGTCTGCTGCTCAGCCCCTGCGCACAAATGGGATGTTTTTTGGCCTTTGAGCTGAAACGTGATGCTGCAAGGTTTAGAATAGATTGGTGTCGATTCGTTCCGTGGCGGTTGGAGGAAGGGGTGGGGTGGGGGTGGAGCCTAGTTTTAGAGAGAATATAGCTTTGAAAGAGAAAGGCCCACTAAAGAAGAATTTTTGCGTTGATCCTTTAATTATATACACACCAAAAGAAAGTAGTCTAACAAAGAAATAGGCATTCACTCCTGGTGAAAAATATTTAAACAATAACATGAAGGAGTCTTCCACAAACCCAATAATAAAATATCCAATTTATAAATTATTTATGTCATTTGCAACTCCTACCCCTATTTAATTCCACGTAACTATTATTAAACATTCTTTAAAAACTGATATAATAACTTTGTGTTTTTTATATTATAAATTACAGTCTGTCCATACAGTTTTTTTGTATAGAAATGTGGATGCTTCACTGGCAAAGCCGCATGCACTTGTCTGACGGCCTCTGCATGGTTGCCATGGAAACAGCAGGGTGACATCATTGCAGTATGGTGACATCATTGCTAGACAGTGACTCATAATATGTGAGTGAGTGTGCAAACATAACACAAGGTGGTCATAGAGACCCTCAACAGCGTTTCAACATCCATGTGTTTTAATCCATGTAACAAAAATAATTACATCATCTTTTTTGTTTCTAACCATATTGAAAACAAACACGCATCTGATGACGAGACGTAAAGACATTTTACAAGAAATGTTCAAGTGCAGGAGTATATTGCACGGCTGAACACAAACGATTCCCAGTCCTAAACATAAATAAACATCATATTTCATAAGCCTTTCTGGTCATAGTTAGCTCTGTGTGACCCAGTAAATCAACCAAAACAAGGCCATCTTTGTTTGGCACTTAAATGTTGATTTTTCTCTATGGAGTTTTGAACTACTAAGGCCCGGCACATTTAAATGTTTTCTTCTTTTCTCTGGGCTTATGACCGAAATGAATAAGACAAGATGAAAAAATTGTGTCCTTTTGTTTTTGGGAGGAAATTGAATGTTTATTCTTAGTGGGTTCAAGCGGTGCTGATTAGGGCTGACCACCACCACCACCCTGTGTAATCAGCAAAGGGGCCACTCAGGGATTATCCAACAAACCAGTGGAAATATAACAAAACTAGGGTATTACAGTGCACTTTCTGGATGCACGTTTATTGATGTAGTTGACTCGCTCACAACAAAGACATGCAGCAAACATTTTGTTGCATGTCATTCACACAGAGCCGCTTTTGGGGTTTATTTTGCTTAATTTGATTCATTTATTTATTGTTGTTTGTCACTAATGCTAAAAGGATCTTAATTTCACTGGTAAATCAAGTTTATTTACTTAAACATTGAGAAAACATGTCTGTTACTGATTTATTGGTTCAACGAGAGTCAGGATTGATCATCTGGTGTTAATAAAAGAAAGATTCAGTACTGTATACTACTGCAATAAATCAGCTTGATGTGCGGCTTCCATCCACTGGGTGGCGCTGTGACTCATCTCTGTATCCCCTCACTAGCTGCTGTCCTGTCTTCACTAAAACCATGACTTGTCTATGCCAGGATTTATTTTTGAAGAACATCACATCCCATACATAAGACATCACAAACACACATTCTGTGCACCAGCAGACCACAAAAGCAAGTTGAATAATAATAATACCGTGTGCGCACACACATATTTGTACAAAGTTAAACTAGCTCTTGTAACACAAATGATGCAAATACAAAACACTTGCAAAAATCTTCAGCACACACACACTTTCTCTTTCAAACACACACACACACACACACACACACACACACACACTGTAGTTGTGTTGTCTTATGAAAGTAATTCTAAGCTAGAAGTACGTTTTACATTTGTTTATCGTCATCATAAGTGCCATTGTTATAATGTACATATAATATTATAATAATTACATTATCAAACATAGGAAGCTATCTTTGAGGAGGAGAGACTAATTCCTGACATGTTTGGGGACTTTTTGGATAGTCTGACAATTGGAACCCAAGTATTTCAAACATGCAAGATGAGCGCACGCACAGTAGTGTTCAGAATAATAGCAGTGCAGTGTGACTAAGCAGATGAATCACTGTTATTGGTATATATTTTTTGCTACCAGTAGGTGCAGTAGATTCTCAGAAAACCGACCCAGCATTCATGATATACACGCTCATAAGGCTGTGTGAAGCTAATCTGGTTACAAGCATCCCCCGCAATGTCCCTCCGTTAAAGAAGAGGTTACAGTTTACCAAAGAACACATCAGCTGGCCTACAGAGAAATGGAGGAACACTTAATTGATTAAAAAAATAGCAGTGTAGCATTTAATCAGTGATTAATTTTGTGAAAAAAACAGGTGTGAATCAGGTGGCCCTGTTTTAAGGATGAAACCAGCACTTGTTAAACATGCATTCATACTTTGATCAAAAAGTGGAAAGGGATCATCTCCCAAGGGAAAACATGAAGAGGGACAAAACTATTTTGGCTGTTCAGCTAAAATGATCTCCGATGACTTAAAATAGAAAGCAAAACCAGAGACACGTGGCAGAAAACGGATGACAACTATCAAAATGGATTGGAGGATAACCAATTCAGCACATATACAGTGAAGACAGTGAAGCATCATGATATGGGCGTGTTTCTCCTACTATGGTGTTGGGCCTGTCTATCCCAGAGCAAGGATCATGGATCAGTTTGCATGTCAGAATACTTGAAGAGGTCATGTTGTCTTATGCTGAAGAGGACATGCCCTTGAAAGGGATGTTTCAACAAGACAATGACCCCAAACACACTAGTAAACCATGTTATGGAGTGGCCAGCCCAATATCCAGACCTTAATCCAACAGAGAACTTGTGGGGTGACATCCAAAATGCTATTTCTGAAGCAAAACCAAGAAATGTTCATGAATTGTGGAATGTTGTTAAATAATCTTGGAGTGGAATAACAGCTGAAAGGTGCCACAAGTTGGTTGACTCCATGCCACTCAGATGTGAAGCACTTATAAAAAACTAAATATTAATTTTTTGAACACCCCCTTTCAACTAATTTGCCCAATTGCACCGTCTTAAGAGCGTGCATATCATGAATGCTGTGTCTCGTTTGTTGTTTGAGAATCTACTGCACCTACTAGTAATGTGTTTGCCATGTAGCAATACAAATATATCTGGTCAGTCACATTGGACTGCTATTATTTCGAACACTACTGTAAATGCACAGCAGGGTTCCCTTTTTAACCTTTTGCCTTTTTTGCCCCACATTGATTTTTTTTGTCAGATCAGAGTGGAGTTGAACAAAGTTCCTCTCCCTGCATCTCTTATCAAAGCACTTCCTCTGTGGCATTTCAGCAGAGGAAGAAAAACTACAAGTCGAGTGGAGAGAGGACGGCGCGTTGGCCTTTGCAGGTAATATTAGGGAATATTGTCATGGCGTTATTGCGGCTTTTCGGGCTAGTTTGGACCTCTTAGGTGGCTTTCTCTGCGCTGTAATTGTTTGTGTCTCCATAATATTGCACTAATTACACGAACAAGCTGTTTGTGAAGATGTCAACACACGCTTTTGTTGTATATGCAGATGAAAGTAGGTTGTTAAACGTCCTGTTTGAGTGAAACAAGTGAACGTAGAGACGGTTTTGATCTTGAGGTGGAAGAACTGGAAAATAGCAACAATAACAGATAGCGGATAAGGACGTTAAAGCCACTAGAATTGCAAAAGCATGTAAGTGTCATGGTTATTTTGCCACAATTGTTGCAGTATTTTGGTGACATGATGAACATTTAATGAAGTTTGGCTTTAAGCCTGCCTGCCTTATGTCTTAATCTGTTTGGAAACGCTCTTCAAAGTGGGAGGGAATTTGACTGACGACCCTCCGACATGCACTGTTCACTTTGATTATGCTGCTCCTATCAGACGCATGTTTCTCAGTAATAGTGGATCCTCTGGTTTTCTAAATAGTCCATGATTTACATCAATCTCAATGCAGGTGTGTTGAGAAATTACCACCCAGAGATTCTCCTCCTGGTTCCCCGTAGCCCAGAATCCACCCCTTCCCCCTCCATTTCCTCTCGTTCCCCCTCATCCTCTCCTGCACCGCCACCACGGGCCGTCTACTTCTGCATATCGCACTGCAGCAGTAAGACGATGGAGGGGTCCGACTTGGCGGCCTCCTTGAACTCCTCCAGGGAGATCTCGTCGTTGTGGTCCTTGTCCATCTTGGAGAAGATCTTGTCCACGCGCTGCTGCGGGGTCAGGCCGTCCTCGTTCATGCGCATCATGATCACCGTGCCAACCATTTTGTAGATAGCCTATGGGGTGTGAACAGACGTCTTTATGCGACCTGTGCCACTCCCCTTCATTCACTTTATATACCATATATGCCTTCATTCTAGCTTTAGTAGTGATTGGGAGTGCATGAGAAGGTCCAGCGTGAAAACCCTAGCCACACATATTACACAACACAGCAGCAACAGAACCAATATTGTAATAGCGGTAAGGAGCTGCCTCGTTAGCAACAAGCGGTGCCGGTGTGACGAGATGTGTGTCATGGTTTTGCATCGTGTGGATTTAGTTTGTAGTTCATCTGAATTTGCAACTACCAAACTAATGTGTGAGCACGGCACACAATTTAAGTGCATTTTCGACATGTTACTGTGAATATCATACGCTATGAACTGAGCTTTAAGTGCCAAGGTCAAGCCATTTCTGCAAACAAGGTGCCTCGTGTAGTTATTACTTTACAGCAGGAGATGGTGGACATCTGTTATTTAATCTTAGCAACATTTGTGGGCAGGGTTTCACGCATAGTGTAGGAGTTTAGAGACTTTGGACCTCCATATGTGCAGCAAGTCAGTTCACTATGGAATCAGAGGAGTGCCAAAATGAAAAGGAAAAACAGTAATACAAAAATATGTCGTAATTCCATTTTGTCTTTGCTTTTTGTGTGTTGTCTTTGTTTTTTCAATTTTAGCCTTGATTTTCCTCTTTTGTCCTTTCATGATTGTCTCTGCGTTTACCGTATGCTTGCCGCTGAATGGAAAAAGCAATGTCAATTCATGGACCCGCCCGCAGCATTTGCTACCTGATCAGACGATTCCTGCTCGCATGTAGTAGCTACCTTTAAATGTAGCTCTTAGCGCGGGTGAAGCCACCATGCACATCCACCATGCACATACTTTGCACGTACGCCTTCCACGATGGAGACCATATCGAAGCTGCTAAGAGAAGCGGCTAACAGGCCGGATGGGACAGTGATTGCATTTATTTGCATTTTGCTTGTAGGATCAGATTTAGTAGACTCCACTGAGGACTGCATTTTATTTATCGTTTATTTAGAAATAATCCAGTTATCGTGTTGTTTTGAAATGACTGTGATATTTTACAGGTGTAATTAGAATACTATGAAAGCATAATTTTTTTGCTTAAGGTTATCGTACCATGAGAGTCTCATGTCTACCTGCCAGTAATTGGAGATCCTGCTTTTGTAGACCACCAATTTCTGCAGAAATGTATGAAATACAGACGTAAAGCGCTACCTCGATAATCTCCAGCATCTCCATGCGTGTGATCTTGCCATCGCCGTCCAGGTCGTACATGTTGAAGGCCCAGTTGAGTTTCTGCTCAAAGCTTCCCCTGGAGGTGATGGACAGGGCGCAGATGAACTCCCTGAAGTCGATGGTGCCGTCGCCGTTCTTGTCAAATGTCCGGAAAGCATGCTGGGCAAACTTGGAGGCGTCGCCGTATGGGAAGAACTGGAAAATATAAAAGACTCGGCATAAATGGAAGGGAAAGAGCCAAAATGGCGGACTGGATGTTGATTATTCACTGTAACCTACCCTGCTGATAATGTTCCAACTGAGTCATTCATATTTATACAACTGTGACAAAAAGTACAATTTCACCTGCAGGCAATGCAAATAATCATGACGGCTTTCTGTAACCTCCTCCTCCACAAAACCAGAGCTGGCAACCCAGGCCTGACCTTGACGTAGAGCTGCTGAAACTCCTCCAGGTTGAGGATGCCGGACGGGCAGTCTTTAAGGAAACCTTTGTACCACTGCTTGAGCTCCGCCTCGTTGAATTCCGTGTTCTTGGTCAGGTCATCCAGGACCTCCGGGGCCAGCTTGCTGTTGTGTTTCCCCATGATACTTCACCTCTCTGGAGGGTGGAGGGAGGGAGACGGGGTATCAATACAGGTGAGAGGGTGCTTGTTGATAAACACAGCGGGGAGTGCATTGTTCCTGTGTACTTCAGCACGCACAGCTCTCCAAAGACAGCCACAAACAAGAATCTACAAGCGTAGCAGCACACGTGAAGCCAACCTGTGTGCTGTTGTAGCTTGGCTAACCTTTGTAATGGGATGTCAGCCTCTGCACACGTAAACGTTGCTACAAAAACTTCACCCAACTGTGAAGTCCGTGCTTGTGATTAAGGAAGATGCAATCACCCACGCAATTCCAGCTGCAGGTGGAAGATGTTTTCATGTTTTAACGCGGAAGTCACAGGACCCAACTACTCCCCTATGGTGTTGCCTGTGCTATTATTTGAGTCAACCATGGGTCAGATTGACTTGGAGTTTCTCACACAGTTCAGTGCCACCTCCAAACACACCCACGGTGCCCAATGTAAATGTTTTTAGCCGTAGCACTACCACATTTTGTATCTATCTATGGGCGACCGGCAAACACGTGCTGGAGGGTTAGGATTGGTTGAGAAAATAATATGGTTGGTTGTAAATAATATTCCCAATCATATAATTGAATCACTATACAAATAACATAATCTTTTCTATAATTAGAAACATGTCAATCTGTTTGATCGCTTGCCTGATTGAACAACTTTTATGATATAATGTCATAAAAAAAAAAAAACTGGAGGATGACCTGTGGGGTACATTTTTGACATGTATCACCACACATTTCCAGTTTAGGCAAGTCATTTCAGCACGTAGGACCAAAATATACAACAAAACAAAATGTAGATACAGCATACATACAGCGTATAAAGTATACAGTGGTATGAAAACGCGTTTGTCCCTTTCCTGATGTTTTATCTTTTTACATGTTTCTCAGATCATCAAACAATTGTAAATATTAGTCAGTGACAACACAACTGAGCTCTTAGCAGCAACAACTTCTACTCAATTACAGTGCTGTGGAGGAATGTTGGCCCTTTGCAGAATTGTTGTCATTCAGTCACATTGGAGGCTTTTCCAGCATGAAGCGCCTTTTTAAGATCATGCTTCAGTATCTCTTTCAAGATTCAGGTCAGGACTTCGACTAGGCCACTCCAAAGTCTTCATTTTGTTTTTCTTCTACCACAGGTGGACTTGCTGGTGTGTTTTGGGTCATTGTCTTGCTGCAGAACCCAAGTTGGTTTCAGCTTAAGGTCATGAACAAGACCGGACATTCTCTTTAAGGATTTTTTGGTAGACAGCAGAATTCATGGTTTCATTTTTCACAGCAAAACTTCCATGTCCTGAAGCATCAAAACAGCCGCGGACTATCACACTGCCACCACCGTACAGTATTTCACTGCTGGAATGATGTTCTTTTTCTGACTTTTACGCCAGATCTAATGGGACACACACATTCCAAAATAGTCAACTTTTTTCTTGTCAGACCACAGAGTATTTTCCCAAAGGGATCATCAAGATTTTTTTTTCTGGCAAAATTGAGACAAGCTTTAATGTTCTTTTTGCTCAGCAGTGGTTTTGGTCTTGGAACTCTGCCATGCAGGCCGTTTTTGTCCACTGTCTTTCTTATGGTGGAGTCATGAACCCTGATCTTAACTGAGGCTAGTGAGGCCTGCAGTTCTTTGGATGTTGTGGGGTTTTTTTGTGACCTTTAGGATGAATTGTCGATTTTTAGTCTCCCATAATAATAAAAAGCTTCATTAAAAACTGCATTTTGTGTTTGGTCGTGTTGTCATTGACTAATGACACATAACTTAAATGTGTTTGATTATCTGAAACATTGAAGTGTAACAAGCATGCAAAAAATAAGAAATCATCAACCGTATATGTACCATATAGCCATGCTAAATCATGTCCTTGATAGTTCCTCTGGACATAAAAAGTCTCAATACCCTGCTGAATAAGCCAGTAACCTGCACTCACACATGCACATTCCCGTGACGGTGGACCACTGCAGTGCCTCGGTGACGCCATGAATGAGTCATAGCCCCCCCGTCTGACAGCGTTCGCACTTCCACACCAGGACATGCGAGCTCCCCGAAGACTGTACTTTCCAGGAGCTTTGTGACTAAGATATCCTCCTGCTTGTGTGCTCCATGGTCACTTACGTCGCCACACACTGCAGTAGGAGGTCACAACAGAAGAAGGATGCATACAGACAATGTCAGTCAGCGACACTGTGGCTTGAACACGCTTTGAAAAGGTTATCTGTGATCCGAATTGGCTAAGGAATACAGCAACCGATGCCTCAGGATTGAGGCTTCATCGACACGGCACAATTCTAATTCTTTCTAGGCCACCAACTGAGACAAATGAGATTCATCCCCTCGCTTAGGGAACCAAATGCGCCACCTAATAAGCGCTTCCCCTGCGTGGCGGCGAGACGCTCCATTAGCCAGGCGAGGCAAAACACATCAGGAACCAATCCCATTTGAAGGAATCAAAATAAACACTGCTTGTGACTGCACAAGTGGGAGCGGGTGGGGGGCCAACGTCAAGTTCATGAAGTTTATTCCCTGGATGGTCTCTGCCAGAATATTAAAGAGGTAGATGATCCAGCTTCTCTGAATTTATCAGTGACTCATGTTTGGACCCAATTATCCAAGTACAGTGGAAGACCTTCAGATTGTACAATTATGAACATTTTTTTAAAATATGGTAATACCCGCAACCCTAAAAGGATATGCGAATGGATCATACCCTTAAAGCGTGGTCAGCATCCACCAGCTTCATTTACCTCTGCATGCACTTTAAAATGTTGGTCACAGTATTCGCAGTAACTGAGTGTTACACTTGCCATGTTTTTGTTTGCACTGAGTACTTTATTGGTAATAATGCTGGCTGAGCAGCATTGAACATTGCTGTATATGTTTTCCCATGCACTCCTAATCATTTTTAGAGTTTAAAACATCTAATTGTTGTACATAAATAACAGCATCTAGAGATAGGATTTATGGCTCTTTGCTGTTCAAAAAAACTCTCATTTTTATATTAACTTTTAAGAAGTCAGCCTGACCTTTTTAACTTGGCCTTAACTGGTTGTATCTGGGAAATACAGTAATCACTGGGAGATAAAGATTTGAAATATTCATTTATTCATTCATTCATTAATTTTTTTATACCGCTTATCCTCATTAGGGTCGCGGGTATGATGGAGCCTATCCCAGCTGACTTTGGGCGAGAGGCGGGGTACACCCTGGACTGGTCGCCAGTCAATCGCAGGGCACATATAGACAAACATTCACACTCACATTCATACCTATGGACAATTTAGAGCCACCAATTAACCTAACATCCATGATTTTGGAATGTCCCACCAATATAAATTCATCTTGAGTCATTGAAAATATTCCACAGGGTGGCAGCGTGTCACTCTGCTTCGACAGTGAAGTCACTATTTTGAATTACCGTGTGTACAAATTCCGTGTGTGTAAACCATGACTTGAACACGTATAAATATATAAAAAATATATTTGCAAAAAATAAACAGGCTACAGTGAATTTCCGCAAAACATACAAACAGTATACAAAACTGTTCAAAGTGCATTTTGTTGCTGTGTAAAAAAGTTCAACCCTAAGGCTGACTCCTGAACTGTCTTTGGGCTGCATATCCAAGAAGCACCACCCTGGGCTGCGCTCCTCTCCATGTAACTGGGGAAAAAAGGAACGGTTCCCAGCTGCGACTGGGTTCTCGCCGTTCATGTTAACGAGCCGTTCACAAGAACCGGTTTGTTCATGAACAGCTTCTCTATAATTATTGCCCGCTTCCAATTGTTTGCTGTTTCGGTAAACAAATATCGCTAGCTATAGTTGGCAGTTGACTAACATTTCCAATTAAGTCACACAAAACTTTCATGGGAACAAACCAGGGCCATGTATGACATCATGCACGCAATCAAAGCATTACCTGCCTGTTTTGCTTTTTTAAATTTTGCTTTCACATTTGCCTACATCTGTCGATAGTCTCGAATGGTAAAACACGGCTTTCGATGGCGTACAGGTGAGATATGCAGTACACTAGGTACAGATTTACTGCATATCTACATACGAACGAGGCCTGAGTCGCATTTGAAAAAATCGGAATTGTGCCGATCACACTTGACATGAAAAAAACCACACATGAGCAACCTGGCACTAATCCAGCCATGCCGTTCAGTTGTGTTTTTATTGAAAACCCGCTCGAGGCTGCGCTCAGACAGAAAAGCAGCAGAAAAGGGCTGTTCATGTTAGCAATGGTAATATCTAATAACACATGCACATTTTATAAACCACTTGACTTAATGACTACTTCATTAAAAGCTCATCCTAAAGATTCGTTTTGAAATACAACTCTGGTTGCCAACTCATTCACGTGTCGTCAAAGGATTTAGTTGGCGTGGCAACAAGCTGCTGCTGTGCTGGGTGGTGATGACAGCGTCACACTCGCTTGCACTCACAGGCCGCTTCATTAGGAACACCCGTAGCTGCCATCCCATGCAAGAGTGTTTCATTGACTATGTTGTCCCGTAATGTTGCAGTGTGCTGTGGCGTCGCAAGAAGAGGGAGAAAACGAAAATATGTTGGGATGACTCAGCGTGAAATCCCACCTCTTGCAGACAGCTTGTGAAAAGATGACAAAGATAGACTGATGCACGTGAGGGGTGCATTTAGCAGCACATGTTCACGCTCTCATTCCAGCTGTCACACTGATAGTAAACACAAATATTCAGAGCTGCAAATGTGTGGGAAACTGTTAATGCGTCACTTCCCGGCTCGCTAAGCTGATTGGACATGCTGCTTAAACATCACGCTCGGATGAATGCTATCTTGTGGCGTGGTTGGTCACGCTGCGTCAGTGATCCACAGAGGTGTGCACTCGAGTCTCGCCTCTTCGACTCACGTCACGATTTTGACGGCTTTGGACTCGACGTGACAATATTATCAAAGCCTGAATGCAACTCGAATTGAGCTTTGACAGCAATGACTTGAGACTTTACTCGGACTTTGGCCTAATGACTTGTACATGCTTGAGATTTTCAGTGGGTGTGTTGAGTAAAATGCGTCCCAATTATTATGCTGTTACGTTGAGAACAGCTCTCCAAATGTTTTCCCACAGAATCCGCCTCATTGAATGCATCTTTTAATGTCCAATCAGGTTTAAGGACAAACAATAACGGTGCGGATTACATTTCTGTGCACTGATTAAATGCTGAATGCGTTGTCGGTACTGTTTTTCTGTGACTGGGTCTTGTCCCACTAGTCTTATTCCATTTCAAAATTCATTCATTGTATTTGTCAAATGTAAGAGTTACGTTGTTAAAATGGTACAGTTATTTGGTTAACACTTCTTTTGACTTGTAAAGACTTGAACATTTCCTGTCTTGTCTTGACTTGAGACTTGACTGACTTGCATGCTTTACTCTAGACTTGAGACTTGCAAAACAATGACTTTCTCCCACCTCTGGTGATCAGTAATGTAGGTTGTTCAGTGTGTGATTTAAAGCACCCAAATCTAAACAAGTGTTGTGTTGTCGAAGCAGTGGAGACTTGCATGGCAACTTTTCTGCCTCAACAGGCTGCAGGAGCAATCAAAAGTAAACAGAAAGAGTGCAACCTTGGAATAAAGACCATTTGTAACTCCAAAAGCCTGAAGATAAATCCTGGTACTGAGTAAATATCAAAACACACGCTAGTGGATAGTGAATGGAGTGAGGTGCCCCCATGTCAAGGTAGTTGCATTGCTTAAAGTCCACTAATCATAGCTGTGTTTATTTACCTAAACCGCAATGAGGATGGGGCGTTAATTAGAAGCACGCGATAGTTAGAGAAAGGTTGTGAAAACTCATTATGGATGACAAAATTAATTTGTAATAATGATGGGGTGTGCTTGAGAAAGTGGAAAGGAAAATGGGCCACTCTTTGACCACATGTTAAATGTTGAACCCATGAAACCTAAAATAGAGGTTCTGCCATCTTGAGTTATTTAAAATGACATCAGCAGGTTTACTACAGCCACAGCTAATAAGGTCAATGTTTTTGACACGGCGCTAACTAGAGACACTGGAAGTTATTTGCGTTTATATACCATGCACCTGACAGCTACAGTCGTCCCTTCCTAAATTATGCATTTTCAAACATAAAAATGAACTAAAATACAAATACAGTCGTCCTTCACTATATTGCGTTTTTTAATAATACCAAAAATTAATACATGATTGCTCTTTCATGGTTGACTATTATTAGTCGTATGTTGTATTCTGCTCACTAGGCATCACTAATGTTATGAGACATGACGTTAGATAACATTAACTCTCACACTGCATGAAGACTGACTGCTGAGCCAACAGAGCCAAGCAGACATGCCATGACTGAGACTGAATGAAAACAGGTTATCCTTTCATACTTTGTGGAAGTGGTAAGTATTGGGCTTCTTTGTTCTTCCTCACTGTGTTGGAAACACGTTCTTAAGTTTAAAAGTCAATTAGAGAGACTACCTGGTTAGTTAGTTAGTTAGTTATTATGGTGTTTAGAAAGCCATAAACAGGTTTTCTATGCTCTAACTATGAAAATATTAAGTTTATTAATATTGAATCCTATTTGGCAGAAATTCACCTATCATGCTCGGGTCAGGAACCAACTGACCACGATAAACCAGGGACGACTACGCAATATAAACTAAATAATGACTTGTGAATATAGTATTCTATCTTGCTCACCAGGTGTAAGTACTTGTTTGGTGAGCACACCACCAAAGCACCAGACTTGAACAACCTGCTTTTATTACAGGTTGTCATTTTCTCACAAGGACAATAACAATAACAATTATTATAATAATTGGTATGATTATTATTAATTAGTATTCCATTCATAAACAAGGAATATTGTTGATCTTATGCTGATCGGGATTACTGTACATGAGACTCAATCTGAGTTTTATGGTAATATTTAAAGAAAGCCCGTTACGTGTATGTCTCATGCATGAGCCCGTGTAAGAGGAAGCAAACAAGTCACAAGGAGGAAGGTGCACCTACACACTCATTACTGGGACACTCAGCCTTTAACCGGAGGCAGGCAGGGGCTGGGGAGAAAGTGTCCCTGAGTCTGAAAATGATTAGTTGGCTAAGTTGCACAGCGGGTGCAAAAAGCGGGTGTGTATTCCCTGTGCGGCCGTGTGTGTTTATGTGCTGGCAATAACCTTTGCACGAGTGGAAAAAGCACAATAGACTGACAGAGGAACAATCAATAGGATAGCAGTCAAATACCAGGCCGAGCCATGATCATCTACAATCGTGTAAATGAATGTGTTGTCTTGACAACACACTGTTGCTGCCAAAAGGCAATAGAGCAAGAAATGACGGATTAGCCAATCGCGACGAGCTCCTTCCCCAACCGGGCCTGGTCCGGCCGACATTCTGCCTTCTGGGTTTTATCAAGAGCAAGTGCAAGTGCTTTGTCATTCAGCGCACATCGCCATGAGCCGTGAAAGAATACAAGCAGAACGCCACGCTGTTTCTGCACTGATTGACGCCGTGTGTATTGTATTGATGTATCCCAACAGCTGCTGCTATCACGCTGGTATCACTAGACACAAGCTCTGGGAAAACACCAGTGAATATTTGAAATCAGTCAACGCCGGAGTCTTTCTGCGGCGCCTATGTGAAAATAGGGGGGGTCGTTGTCCACTATTAGCTGTAACAGCCCTGCTTTTGTTTACTAGTAGCAGCAGGAGTAGTAGTAGTGACGCTTTCCTGAATAGTAACAAGGCTAAAAAACATCTCATCCCCAGGCATGAAAGTTGCAGGGATGCTAATTTTTTCTGCTGGGGAACCGCACTCCATCCACTTTTTGAATATTTGGAGTAAACATGTTATTTTTATTATTATTATTATTATTTATTATCATTATTACTCACCACCTGCAACGTTGTCTAAAATATGCCCTTTTTACCGTCGTTTTAAAGCAAAAAGATCATTTATGTTTTTCTATCTATTAACATGATTTAAAACATGCTAACTACCACACATGTTCAAAAATCAAGTCTCTTTAGTAGGAGAACAATTGAATCCCATTTTAATCTTGTTATTATAACCAATGAGGGATTGCTTTGTTTTTTAAGTTGAATTCAGTGTTTTGAGTGTAAATGTTTTTTCCGGGATTTCCAAGCATACTTAAATGCAGCAAAATGTACTCCTACCATAAGAGTTACGACAGTCAGTGATAAGGATATCCACTTAACTTTTTATTTAGATCACACATACGCTCATAATAAAGATGTTGTGATGTTCCGAGTGCCGCTGAATGCACCTCGCTGCCGTGTCATTGCGAGGAGGAGTGTTTGTGAGTTGGAGATACATATTTAGTATTGGAATTGCACTGCTGTTGATGTTTTCAGGTCAGAAGAAAGAAATGATTCACCGCCATTAACACGCTGTTTTTGTCAGCCGTAACTGTTTTTAACTCAACCTTCCTGTTTCCTGTTTCTATGGCAGCATATTTAAGCAGCAACTTCAATGGGTCGAAATTAAGTTGTCCAGAGTAGCAAGAATATGACAACACAAACATGCAATAAATCAAACTCCACAAGAATAAATATGAATATTTTGATTTTTTTTGTAAATGTATCTATCAAACTATCAAATTCTCAAGAGGCTCTAAAGTTGACTGTTCATCACGCCGCATTCCTTTAACGTCCTCTTATCACAGAGCTCACACACGCGCCAACAGTATGTGTCCGCCTGAGTAACAAAGCATGTGACACAAGACAAAGATTCAATCATTGGAGAGGCACACACATGCGCCTCACACGCCGACACACACACTGACTGAGCCTGTGGTGCGTGAGACAGGCGTGTTATATACGCCAGGCCACACGCTGAAAACAAAAAGACAGACGTAGAAAAATGCAGGACAGCTGAGGTTGTTGTAGCAGCATCATTCGTCTGCCGATGCCGCAGAGGGAAAAAACACCCCCACACACACACATAGGAAAGTCACATATGGCGGTAGAGGATATGCATCAGTCGGTATTTCCAAAGCGCAGGAAGTAGCCAGAATCATGTGTCAGATATGAGGCGATGCGCAGTTGCACATGTCGGTAAGGGGGGAATTACTGTTTAGGAAATTACCTGCGGCGAACTGTGCATGTGCCAAACACCTGAACAACATTTCTGTATTGGCAGTTATTGGGATTGGTGGCGCCGCTGAGCTCCAAATGCCAACCAGTATTTTTTGCTTGCATGTTTGCATTGTCTACATAGTAGACAATGCATAGTCATACAAGTACATCCAGGTCTAATCCAGCTCATTTTGCATTTCAGATTAGGGGTAATCCACTTGAACGCCACACCTCAAATATTGAAGCTTCCTTTTGTACCTTTTTTAAAGTGCAACTTACGTGTGCAGTAGACAAATGTGCAATACACAGAATACCACATTTCCTAAAATAGTCGCATGCAGGATGCTTGAATAAACACCACACCTCAAACATATGCTACATTTTTGCTTTTTTCGTACCACGAGGCTATGCCATAGCAAAGGATAAATAGGCAATAAATAATAAATAAAATTAACCCACTTAGATGTCACACCTCATATGTATGCCTGGTATGTTTTGTTATGATTCCTTTTTTTCTGTGGCATCTGATAGCTATGGAATCACAGGAATGTTAAACTTCAAAGGAAATACGTGTGGAAATGTCAGTGGAAAGAGAAGCAATAATACAAAAATATACAATTGTAGTCATGTTCATTTTCCATTTTGTCTTTAGCTTTTTCCCATTGCATTTGCCGGATGGCTCAGGCTGGCGACAAAAAGCAAAGGCACCTGAAAGCTGCGGGCCATACTTGATGACGCGATCCCTGCTTGCAGTGGCTACTGAAGGGTTTCTGGCCGGATTCCAACACTACATAGTAGATATGTTTAAATGCAGCTCTTAGTGCGGGTCACCGGAAAAAATGTCCCAGACAGGAACGTCACTATCACGCCACCATGCACATACGTTTCGCAAACGTCTTACACGACGGAGTCCATATGGAAGCGGCTAACAGGCTGGATGGGACTAGTTCATGGGAATACTTTGCTGTGGGCGGGTCCTTCTATTGCCTTTGGTTTTTGTCGCCAGCTAGAGCCATCCGGTCAATGCGTTGGGAGAAAGCAAATGGAAAAGACAAAGACAAAACAGAAAAATCAACGACAAAATGAGAAAAAAACCAAAGACAATAGAAGAATATATTTTTGTATGATTTATGTTTCTTTTTCATTTTGGTGATTCCATAGATAGCACTGTGCGTCATACAGTACCAAGCACCATTACCACGACACACACTGCCTGCAGAGCAGACATGGCATCTGTAAAGCTGAATTGTGGAGTTGAAAGAAAAGCATTCCAAAGCAAATACATTGACCTGAAAGTAGATAATAACATAAAAAATGTATACAAATAAAACAAAAACAGTTTACCCCCAATGATGCATTGTGCTCTTGACAATTGAGTAAATAAAAATGAGTATATGAGTAATACAGTTATCCACAACTGTAAACGTTCTTGTCTGTTGTAATTATTTCACTGGTATTTTTGAAATGACACAAACTGTGGTACGATGACTTTCCTAAACCAATAGCAAGCCATTCTGTGGCTGCAGTTGTATTCCATTGTATTCCATTGCACCAGCTAGACCTCCTATACTGACGTGCAGCAGACCTGAGCCCGATCAGTGAGCACTACAGTACACCATAGTGTACATACCCAGCCAGGCATGTGTACATACATATACTGTGCATTTCCATACCACCAAAGCTGGAACCCTCTTCACGCCAGGTTGAAATGACATTGAATGCAACACAAAAAGCACAAATGCCCCAACACGCTCAAACGTGTGTGATAAAACAGGAATAGCCCCGTTTGGCTGAGAAGTGAATGTTTGCAGAGCATGAAGGGCATGACTGTCTGCGTGTTCAGATCAGTGCAGAGGCAGACAACAGTGCAGGGGTGCATCACACACACAAACCCAGCAGCATACCCTGCATGATCACTAATTTGATGCATCTTAAATCTTCCATGTCCATGTTCCAGCCTTAATTTGCCTTCTTTGCGCTCGCTAGTCATTGCTACAGTTTGTAAATAAAGGGAGTACCACAGATGGAATATAGCCAAAAAGGGAAAAGATGCCCTCTACTCACCTGCTATTTTTTTAGGAAAAAAGATGATGCTCCTTGTAGTTAGTTTTTTTTGTCTTCGTTTATTCTCGGGACAGCCTGTCTGCTCCAAAACTGGTGTAAAATAGAGCGTTTCCTCCTAGAGTGAGGAAGAAGATGAATGAACCGCTGCGTCTCCCTTGCCAACACATTAGCATCAATTTGTCCCCCCTCGCGCCACCATTGGCTGTAGCGCTCAAGGGAGGTGGTGCTCTTTCGCCTGATTGGCTCCAGCTCTCTGTCAGTCGCACGGCTGATTTCTGGCGGCGCGCGCCTCGTGCGGGGGTGGGGGGGGTGGGGTTGTCAGACTTCAAAGATGGTTAATATGTCCCATTGACATCTCACTTCGGTCTTTATTTAGTGTCTAAAAAGGTAAGCTGTAAATGATTGATACTGATTGGACCACATGGAACTACATCATTCTGAATTTGCCTTCGCCTCATTGATTTTGGAGGTTTAAAAGTTTAAACTTGCACCACGCTCTTCCCTTAGTTATTACTAGATTTCATCTAGAGAAGAAACATTGCCACTTTGTCCTCCAAAAAATGTAATCAAAATTTTAAAAAGGACAAAAATGTAAGAACTGTAACTAATTGACTTTACATGGTAAGAAAACAAATACATATGTTTTGCTTGTTTTTTTTCTATTTAAAACACAGTGGAACCTGCGGTGGTGTATTACGGCCACATAAGAAAAATCATAATATTACCTTTGACCCAGGCCACAGGTCACACAAGGCCCCCGTTTTCATAGCTGTCTCAGGCAATGCCTGTTATGACGGAATATTAAAATCATCGGAGATTTTGAGAGTAAAGTTGTAAATTTACGACAACAAGGTCATACATTTACGAGCAAAAACCTCATAATATTAAGAGAATACTGTAAAGTCGTGACTCTACTCCCTGAGACAGCTATGAAAGCGGGCGGGGGTAAGAGAGTGCTGGCGAGAGGATGCTAACTCATGCTAATATGTTTTGTTTGCTGTCCTGTTGTAAATAAAAGCATGCCTGAAGCAAAAGGAACTCCACAAAAATGGTCAGACAGGTACTGCAAAATACCAAAGCCCGATCCAAAAAAAATCTTGTTTTGGCGTGAAGCACAATATAAGGGGGGACTTTGGCGAGATCTTTTTCAGTTTTTCAATGAACGTATTGAAAATATGATGAGGTTATTCCATATTTCATTTGTACACAAAAATAACTGTGGGCTATTTGGTCATAACCATCTAATGGTAAAAAAAATGTAAAACATGTTAAAAGGGGGAGAAAATGTAAAAAATTTGATACCTCCGACAGTTGGATCGATCATTCAGGGTCAGCGGGGGCGTCTCTCAGGGCGTGTTGGTGTCCACCGCATCCCGAGCACAAACCCAGCCCACGCGTAGTCCAATCTTTGGTGTTTGTGTCCTTCAGTCCAAGGTGAGCATTACTCACTTTGGACTGGGCCTCAGACTATCAGATAAAATGACTTCCCCGAATGACCAGTTTGGTTCCAGTTTGCACTCATAGGACACAAGAACACACGGCAAGAAAGTTCAATTTCGATACCTCAGATACCTTTGGGTCGTGTACAGAGGATACTAGAGGGTCGCGTCTGTAATTGAAATATGTATCATTGAAAAAGCCATTCACTGATATGAAACAGAAGGCCGGCTGTGTAATTGAAGCATGCTTAATTGAAAAAGCCATGAATATAGCATGAATCCTTCTCTTCCTGAATATTCATGGCTGATCACGTGTGTCCGTCAGCAACACCGGGTTGCCACGGGAGACGAGCCGTCAAGCCCGTCCTTACCCGATCATCATCCTCTTCCGCTCCCGTCACTCGCCAGCAGGCACTGATCTCTCTTCATCTTTACTGTGTACTTTTCCCCTAAACGTTGACTATTCTAAGCACCCCGCATGGTGTCCCTTCCTTATGTTCTGCTTTTGGAGTTTTTTTAGACAGAACCTGTGGCTGGATAACGAAATTGACACCGGTGTGTGTGTTTGAGGGATTGAGTGTGGTCCAGCCTGTAAACTGTCTAATTGACCTTTTTTCGCTCCACACTAAGGACACTTCTTCCACCCAACCGCCTTGCATCTCCTCTTTCCTCCTATTTTCCTCACTGACCTCTGATGATCCTTTTGTCCTTCACATGCTCTCTTTTTTGTGCTCTTTCCTGTCCTTTACAGCATGCGACTTGAAGGGCCACTGACAGGCTGTATCGACTTTGCTTGAATATGTTAAATACTGTATTGTTTGGACTTATGCTGTACGAATTGGTCAATTTGGTAAAAATTCCATTTTTGGTTCATGGCACCGGCCAGGACCAACTCAACTTAATTTCCAGAAGTGACGTCAGCGGAGGAACACCACTCAGCTGAAGCCGAGTAAACAAACACTTCTTGAGGCAGCTCGTCGCCTTTGTTCTGTATATTTTTGTCAAAACAGTAGCGGCCAAAATGTTGTGGTGCTGCTGGATGTTCACAGTGTCCGAGTGATATGTGTTTTTTCCCAAAGAAAAGTCACAATTCAGTCCAAACCTAATACAAGAGCTGCCTTTGCAAATGAACAATTTAGATGGAAACAGTCAAATTTATAATGGTTAAGAATGTTTGCATACTCACCCGCAGAGAGTGTATTTATTAGTGTTGGGCATTTATCAGAGGTCAGGCAGCTGGAGAGAGGGCTTTTTTGTTCATATGTATGAATGTTTGTATGGATAATTTATATTCATTTATTATTGTTTTTCCCATAAATAAAAACCTACAAAAAAATCTATATGATTATAACTAATTGCTTTATTTTAACCAAAACACAAAGAAAATACAAACACAGGGTGTCCCAAAAAATGTATACACACTTTAAATCATTGTAAACTAGGTGTTTATTATAATTTGTTTCCCTTTCAACATGTAAAATAATTTACAAACATCATTCTATTGTTTTGTCACCGCCTGTTCTCAAAATGACGTCTGTTCTGGTGCAGACACGGCTGATAACACACCATGAAACAATTCTCTTGGTATTTGTGTGCATTCAATGGTTGCTCTCAATGCGGGGACGGTTGCACGTAGTCTTTTAGGCATCCCCATAAAAAAATTATTTCACAATTCCATCCATCCATCCATTTTCTATACCACAATTACTTTATTAGGATATACTTAAAATAGTTTGTTTAAATGATTTTAGTTACATGCATATCATGGCTGTATTTTAACTAAACGGAAAATATATGGGCAAATATAAAAACTGGAAATATATGTATATTTTTTAAAATAATTTTTAAAAATATTTTAGAAATATTTACGAAAGAAATATTTATATATCGTGTTACTGTAGTATGTTACTACACTGAAATATAGTAATACAAGATTTCACCAAAAAAAAAAACGCCATGACTGTGTCACCACCTGTAATTAGTCATATAGTTAGGGTGAGGCGTTTGTTTATTTGTTTAACTGAAGCGTGGCGTCTATTGTAGCGGAGGGAAACGTGTGCCGTAATCAAGTGCATTATGGTGTTTGCAGTGGGTTTAGAACTGCACTGAATTGTACTGAGAGAGAATATTTCGACTCTCTTGCGTGGCTTAACCCCCGATACCAATAATAACCAAAACAATAGGAACAGCTCCCTTTGATTTAATGCAAGTTTACACCATTGCAAAGTGCATCATCACCTTTATAAAGCCAGCCTGGTTATATAGCACAGATTTGCTTGACATAAAAAAGTATGCGTAGGGTCCAGAGTTCATGTTCGGTGCAGTAAATAGCACATCTTAATTAGCATTCTTATTGCAACGTAGCGGCCAAAGTCATAACACCCTGACCCCACAAAAATCCCAACCTTGCTGGGGGCTTTCTCAGTCCTTGGACGAGCACTGCACAGTGAGCGAGCTAACGACTCTTAACCTCGCTGTAGATAAAGTTGGCAGATGTTAATGAGCCTGTCTGTAAGCGGAGCAATGGATGAAGCACCTTGGGCAATGAGCCACTTAATCATGACATGGTGGCGGGGAAGGGGAGAGGGAGGGCACGGGTGGAGGGGTCGGCAACCATGACGATCACCTCCACTTGGACAATGATTCTGGCCCCGTGACGCTGTAGAGAAAGAAGGGAGGGAGAGAGGAGGGCAGTCTGACAGATCCTTAATTAGCTGTGTTAATGAGAAAGAAGAAGATGGAACGAAGGAGGGAGGGAACAGAAATATTCTCCACACCTTAATGCATCTGCAAGGCTTCACTGAGCACTGCGCTGGCGCGTATTACACAGGGATGGATGCTTTGTTTGCTTTTGGCCCGCTCTTCCAAATATTTGTCTTGCTAAACAAGCAAAATATTAGGCCGAGGCGAGAGGACGTATGTTTGTGCATGTGTGGAGTTTATTGGTTGACGGATAATTCTACTCACTTTTGACCCGAGACCGTACTTGGTTCTGAACGGCTGCCATAACATGCACGGCTGCGGTGTTGTCTGGGCTGTTACTTGTCTGACTGATACACCACATGGTGGCGCCGGTAACTCATTTCCCACCCAGATCAACAAAATCAACAAACAAACAAAATTAACTACGCACCTTATGGGGACTGACAGGCCGTGTGTAAAATTTGAGCACAATTGTTTGTAAAAAAAAGGCTTTCTCCGGGTGCTTGGCTTTCCTCCACGTTCCGAAAAGATGCATGTTAGGTTAATTGGCAACTGTAAACCACTGGTTCCCCAAACTTTTTACCGTGGCGTACCCCTTCAGACATCTGGTGTGAAGCCATGTACACCCTTACTCCCGCACACCTAAAAACATACACCCTTTTACCTTAATTAACTTCAAATATTGAACATAGTTAATGGGTTAATTAATTTTTTTGTAATTCTGGGTCAAAAATGTGTATTTTGCATGGTCACATTTTGATAATGCGTCCGCTTATCTTACTTGGGCCGCTGTGGTTTAATAGATAAGTAATCCACCTACTACTTTTGTTTGATTGGCTTGAATTTGTGCTTTGAATTTTTCTCCACGCCTGATGGCTGGTTTTAGTGTACATATTCATTTTATTCACTTAAAACCAAATTGAAGGGGAATGTTAACAATCATATTCATTCGTTCATCCATTTTCTATGCCGCTTATCCTCATTAGGGTCGCGGGTATGCTGGAGCCTACCCCAGCAGACATCGGGCGAGAGGCGGGGTACACCCTAGACTGGTCTCCAGTCAATCGCAGGGCACATATAGACAAACAAACATTCACACTCACATTCATACCTATGGACAATTTACATTCGCCAATTAACCTAACATGCATGTTTTTGGAATGTGGGAGGAAACCGGAGTACCCGGAAAAAACCCACGCACGTACGGGAAGAACATGCAAACTCCAACAATCATATATCAATATAAATATATATATGTATACAAATATAAATGAATGGATGAAACTGTCTTAATCGACAAAATGATCATGAAATGTACTTATATCTTCAATGATCAACGTCATGCTCCGTCTCAATTCTCCATCCTCCTTGTGCCATGAGGCGTTTAGGTGCACTCGTAATTGTGAGCGTTAGGCGCTAATTGTTTTATGTTTCTATTCATTCATTCATTTTCTAAACCGCTTATCCTCATTAGGGTCACAAGGATGCTGGAGCCTATCCCAGCTGGCTTTAGGCGAGAGGCGGGGTACACCCTGGACTGGTCGCCAGTCAATCGCAGGTTTCTATTCATGTCCCCCTTAATATTGGGAACCTAGTCTCTAAAGGAATGTGAGTGTGAATGGTTGTTTTTATACCAGGTGTATCCAGCCTGAACTCAGCTGGGATAGACTCCAGCATAACCCCTAGTGAGGATAAGTGGCACAGATGGATGGACAATAAATGAACTTGATCATTTTGCCATGTGCATGCGTGTTTGTCCTCGTCTCTCGCCTCCAGACAGGCAAGACGATGGTTCACTCTGTGAACTCCATAGAACAACAGCACGAATGGAGTGAGTCCTTTTATCAGTCATACAGTGTCTTTGTATCGGTGGGTAGAGGTGGGGCGGCTAGCATACCCACAGAGTGCAGGAAAGTGTAAAGTAGTAGAAACGAACTGCCTAAATTGCAACATATCGCCATGCATGTTTTCATTGTACGTGTCTTAAACGTAATGTTAAAATCGTGTCTCGTTCTTGTTGACCCAGTCTTGTGTGTCCTCTCGTCTCGTGACCTGACTGTCTTATTTTGCTAGTGGCTATAAAAATGTGAGGATATACAATATGTACTGCAGGTATGCTAGCATGCCTTCAAAGCATTTGGACCACAACCCATAGGCGGAAACCCATGAGAAATGCAATTTTTCATGGGTTTGTCTAGAACTGTCACATCCAGTTACAGTTACCCTCAGAGGGCCGCCTGTAACTTGAAAGCCATATACTGTAAATGTATTCAATATCAATTCTGGATATCACACTTTCGATCCTTAATACAGCGGAACCTCGATTTAATAAGACCTCATAATAAGAAAAATTGGGCCTTGTGACGTTTCCATCCCATTTAATGAAAAAACATTCAAAATACAAAAATGGAAATCAAAAGTACCGCCCAGAGTTTTGAACGTACTGCCATACAAGCTGCCCTCTCCCGGGGCGGTAATGCACCAAAGTAATGGATACCAACTGCAATAAAACCAAAGAAGAAGAAGCCGCCCTCCCATTGGTTATCTCCCATCCTCCTCTCCCTCCCAAAAACCCTAATGGCCAATCACGGCGTCCGTTCGCTCAGCGCACCGAAAAGCTCCTGTTCATTGTTTAAAATGACAATAAAAAAATCATAGTGTTAAGTTTAGTATGTAATTTAGTGTGTTCATTTAAATGAAGTTACAGTACATAAACGTACCTATGATTTCTGCCAACTGTCAAAAATTCATTGGCCGCCTTTTTCTCCATCAAGCTCACCTCGCTCGACCCGAAAGGTAAAGTGTCAATTTTCATAACCACATTTATTATTATTTTCCATTGCTTTTATTATTTTCACTTATTTTTAACATTCATGCACATGTAAATGATTATGTTGTCATTAATGAACATATTTCATTCAGGTGCGTTCAATACCCAATACACTCTACAGGACTGTTTTTGCCTGGAAGGAATTACACCACTTGTATGTAAATCTTGTAAAATACAAAAATTCCAAGACACAAAAGCCCCTCCGGAAGGAATTAATTTCATATCTTGAGGTTGCGCAGTATTTTTATTTTATTTACGGTGTTTTACCAACAAATTTAGATTCAAAAGTCAAGGTGGCGAGCAGAAATATGAGTATGCAACTATTCACTGTAAATGTATAAAGTATGTAAACATTAAATGTATGTGTGTGATTCATTCAGGAGTCACAGTCAGGACATTTGGAAGACCTGGGTTCGAATCTGCCCTTGGCATCTTTGTGTGGAGTTTGCATGTTCTCCCCGTGTGTGCATGTCCCACGCATGGTCTACCTTGCCTCTTGCCCCAAGTCAGCTGGGATAGGCTCCAGCATACCCCTGTGACCCTAATGAGGATGAGCACGGCAGAAAATGGATGGAAACATTAGACAGAACAAATACATTCAACAAGAAATATTGTCGTACTTAGTATAAATATATTGTTAAAAAAATAGTAAAAATAAATACGACTACTAGTCATGTGGTTAGCATTGTGGGAAAATCGGGGTTCGCCTCCCCATCTCTGTGTGGAGTTTGCTTATTATTTCCTGTGTGTGTGTGTGTGTGTGGGGGGGGGGGGTTCTCTGAGTAATCCAGTTTCCTCCCACATTCCAAAAACATGCATGTTGAGTCACCCGGCGACTCCAAATTCATATATTGATATTACTGTGAGTGTGAGAGGTTGTTTGATTGGCTGGCGACTATCCAGGATGTAGCGCCGGATGTCAGCTGGGATACGCTCCAGCATTTCCCCGTCACCCTAACAATGATAAGCGCGATAGAAGATGTATGGCTAAAATTAATAATAATAACAAAATTCTACTATATGATTTTTATTGTATTATGTCCATGCTTTCACGGGCCACGTAAAACCGTATTGAGCTACGCATCTGGCCCCCGGGCCAGAAAGAATAGCAGTCAGACAATAGAACAATAAAAGCTGCTGTATGACTAACATATCCTTGCAAATAGAACCAAAGCGAGCACACCTGTTCACATGCTCGCTTTTCATCTCTCCAGCCTGTCTTATTCCCAGACTGCCGCTCCCCCCCCCCTACCTGCACACAAACAAACACACACACACATACCTGTTACAGGACAACACGCCACTGCTCCAAGTGAAGCTGACCCAGTTTCTATGGCGACAAAATCAGGGTCTGTTGCCGGGTGCTGATCCCCCAGGCCATGGCCGTGTTTCACCGACACTAACACATAGCAGGTAAAGAAGAGACTGAAGTATGGCACACGAGGCACTGACAGGCTGAGTCTACAGGCGGCTATTTATTTTGGAAATGTTGCTACGTTAACCTCAATCAGCGGCGTCGTTTTAGTAGAACCACCTGATTTATCCCTGCAAAGAAATACCCATGTACTGTAAGCAGCACCTACGCCCTCAAAGCAATGTCAGGTGCTGAGCTAGCAAGCCCAGCGCTGTGTTGACATTATCACTTGCGTGCTGATATCATTAACGGCAGAGAAAACGATACCGATATGAACATGAATAGCAATACATTGTAAGCAGAGAATATGCAAATACTGTATTTAACAAAAGTAGGAATAAAAATCTGTTTGGGCGTCGATGTGTGGCGTTTGCATCATCTCTGGCTTCGGCTTTCTCCCACAAATGCATGAGAGGTCAGTTGGAGACACTAAATTACCCAAAGGTAGGGATGAAAGCGTGAATGGTTGTTTGTATATACAGTACGTATGTGCCCTGTGATTGGCTGGTGACCAGTCCAGCGTGTACCCTCCCTCTCGCCTGAAGTCAGCTGGGATAGGCTCCAGCATCCCTAAGCTGCCTTAATGAGACAGGCGGGATAGAAAATTAATGAATACTTACTTATGTACTGTATATGCAATATAGTAGAATATTTTTGTAAGGTATATAATTATAATAAACAAACAATTATAAACACATAAACTTAAAATATATAAATTTATAAAATGGTATTGAGAGTATTTATGGTCTGGACGTATTTACCATGTTAGATTGGGGAACATCACATTTATATCTGCACAATTCAGCATGTCCAAAAAGGAGTAGGAAGAATCAGCAACCCTTTCTCCATTTCTACCACTGATCATTCATTCACACCATATGCTGACTTGACACAGGTTTATATTTTGTCACCATTTTCTAATACTTCCAATGTGTAGCAATAAGTTGATAGCTTATATATTAGCTTTATCCTACAGTGCAATGTACCTTTTAATGGCATAGTTATAAACGTGCATGCGTAAACAAATGTGGTCATATCTGAAGTCTATAAATAAGCATCTGTTTTTTCCCCAGACATAATATAATAAATCAGGCTGTTTTATGGTTGAATGCAGCCTATTATTAAAATGCATATCTAAGCAATTTGTGTGCTTTTTTTTTAACTTAAATGAACAATTTTCAAGCATTAAAATGACTAAATGAACTAAAATACAAATACAAGGCAGTAAGAAGATGCATTTACATTTTGAATGTAGTAATCTACGTTGGTCACTAGGTGTCAGTAATTGTGCGGTAAGACAAGCATCAGACTTGATCACCGGAACAAGACTTTTTTTGCAGGTCGAATTATCTCACAACATGCACAAGAAAGATAATGATCCTCATAATAAAGGTGCATGCGTAAATAAATGTGGTCATATGTGAAGTCCATACATAAGCATACTTTGCCCCCCTTTTTTAGCTTTTTGGCTTCACCCATACCCGTGTGTGCCGCCGGAGATGCGAAACGGCCTACGATCGTGAGTTGCTATTCCTGTGGATAGAAATATATCAGCGCAGACAGAAGGTGATGTATGCTGTAAAGATCCTGAAATAACTGCAGGGCTAAATTTAGGCAGAGGTCGCCGTGGGGGCACAATGGAATAAAAGTAGAATGTATGAATGTTTTTTTTCTCGGAGGATGGAGGAGAATTTATGGCCACAATGATAACAGATGGCGGCATCGTGCATGTGTGAGCGTGGGGGAGAATGAAAGCGACCGGGGATTTCCACTTCAAAGCGGGCCGGAGCGCAGCAGATTAAAGCCCACCGGGTATCAAAGAGCTTCAGGTGGTCGGGGGCACACAGGTGGGCCCACCCGTATGTATGCAGACGCAAAACTGTCCATCAGACGTACACTAAATTACATGAATACGTGGACAGCGCAAGGATGTGCTGATGAGAATGGAACCCACTTCAAACTGTTGACATTTACTTTGTGCCTCACCTGCAAAGTGGAGTGTGCAAAAGTGGCGTCAGACATAGGAGGTGAATGAGGAGCACAAGTACACACTACCAAGTGTTCCCGGACGTGTGGGTCACAGGGGTCAAAGCTCTCAGCGTCCACTCACTCCCACTCGCCACTCCACAGCTCACAATCCCATGGTGCAACGCGCATCACGACCACCCCAGAACTTCTTTTCCCTCCTCGATTGTCCTGCAAAACATAACGAAGACAGCCTGCTGTTGCGCCGGTTGTCATGACAACGCGGACAGCCAATCTGCAAGCTGCTTTGACAATAATAGCTAGTCTGTATTTTTTTTTTTACTTTTTAGCATTTCAAGGACACACCAATGTATGATATTTACAGTAGGCTTTGTTTTGATAAATGCTGATCCCTATTGCTACAACGCTGCAACTGCGCCCACCATGAGTAAAAAGGTAATGCTTAGCTTCTAAACAATTAAGGCAGTGGTTCTCCGTTATGTACAATCTGAAAGCAGGAAAAGGCTACTAAATGGAGAGCTGTGAAGCATACAAGTTTGAGGTTCAACGATTAGTTTTAACAGCCATTCGATTTGTATTGCGATTCGTGGGTTGCCAATTCGATTCGAGGACGATATCGGTTCATTTAGAACAATACGATCCGAAAGGATTCAGTAAGTGATACCGTACGTTTTTAGCCAAAAATCCAAGCAGTCTGACTATGAAACAAATAGCTGGATACTGGACAGTGCAGGTTTCCTAAATCCCCTTTGCTTTTTGTAGGTATACATTAATTATGGATACTAACAAACAACAATTCATACAAATGCATTCACCTTTTTAAAAAAATAATAAAGTCCAACCAACACTTCAGGTAGAATTAATGATTAATTCTACCTGATAAAACATGACAGACTTGAATTTGATACTTCATTCACTTGTCTAACCAAAGTCTTAAAGAAGTTATGTCGCACCACCAGATTAGATTTTAATTTCATGTGCAGATAGATATTAAAGTGAATGTCCTACATACTGTAGCGTCTATTAAAGCTACCAGGAGGTGTTTGGTCAACATGCTTATCATTGAAAGAAATATTATACAACAGTAGTTCCCAAAACTGACGCGCCCCGCCATTCCTGGTCTGCTCAATATACACATCAGCATAAGTTTACAGTCGCTTGTCCTGACGCTCCCATCAATGAGTTTGAAAGGCTTCAAGTTGGACTTAACTTTGGATGTGGACCAAGAGGAAGAAGTCATCTCGCCCTGGAAATCATTTTATCTCCAAAACGGGGGGGCTGCAAAAAAAAGTCTGGGAACCACTGCCTTTGGAGGGCCCGCCCCACTATTTGAGAAGCACCGAGTTAAGAAAAGGCGTACTGAATATAACAAATAATCATAATAGTGAAACTAAACATTTGCTTATGTCATTGAGTGGAATTAATGGCGTTGCATAGAATTAGTGGTTTAGTTAAGCAATGGAATAACCGAGAAACAAATCAGAGCAATACCGCCTGCAATGAATGAAGGCACCACTAGAGGGAGCCATCATCTCACGTTTATTACCACTCCTTCCAGCTCAATAAACACTATCCAGTTTGTTTTAAAACAACTTTATTTGGCGATTAGGTGCACATAACTAGCATAGCTTAATCCAAAAGTCTCTAGAGCAACGATTCTCTTACTTTGGAGTACATTTAAGTACCACTTTGCTTCCAGTTATGTGGATTGTCATCACAGAAAACACTTGTCAGTGAGCCTTTCATTACTAAATGTGCATATGTGTATTTTGTAATATGTATAATTGTACTTTTGTTTTCTAAAGTGCTGCTCTGATTACCATAACACAGAGCCCAAGTACCACCAGTGGTACTTGCACCACAGTTTGAGAATCAGGGCTCTAGAATCATTAACACAAGACGAATACTGTTTGTAATAATCATGCTTTTAATTTGAGTGTGGTTGTTATCATATTGCTTACTTTTAAAAAGGCCACACACGATTGTCTTTGACTTAAAAGTGTCGGAGCTACATTTAGCATCATGAAGCCATCATGTATTGAGGACACTTACAAATGCAAAAAAGGAGGCTTTCAAATGTTGCACAGAGGTAGTGAATGCATAAAAAGTTCAGCATATAATACTTGTCCAGCTGCACGTGTTGGCATAGTTGGGAAGGTGTGTGATCTAGGTGGGGGAAAAAAACTAGTCAGGGTGAAGGTCCGCTACTGTGGAAATGGGCTGCTCGTCCATGCCGGCTTGGGTCATGAGCTCTGTTACGCTTTTCTCAAGGCTGTCGATGCGTGTTCCCATCTCATCTAGTGGGATAGTTAAAGAAGGAATGGGAATTGATGGGCGGACAGATCCAAGTATTGACAGCTTTGATACCGAGGGTAGTATTAGTTATGGATCATTACTAGTGTGATCACATTGATATAAATTTATTTCAGTTCTTTTTGAACATGCTTATTTTCACAAATATCCAATTTTTGCCGTGTTGTTCATATTTTTACAGTGTTGATGGACATTGTTCTTTTGCTGTAGTCATCCCACGCCACATTGCAGTAAAAATTTCACGGCAACCCACAACGTTGTAAAACGCAACTCTGAACCAGATGTCTGCCATTCCTTCCTTTCTGCTGCCCTTTCTGCACCGGAACACAGTTATTTGTAACACATCTTTGCACTAGTTCTATTTATGCTTATTTTCTCAGATTATTGGGTAATATGAATGTAAAGGTGACTATAGGGTTGTTATTTCATATGTCTGGAAGGCTCTCATGATGTTAACAACCATATTTAGAAGGTCATAAACAGGTTTTCTATGACGTAAGTATGACTTTTTCCATTTATAAAGGATAAAAACCGACTTGTGTTTAGTTATTTTGCACTAACGACTTTATTTTCTCAAAAAAACTACGTAATTAAAATTGTCAAAAAGGCAAACTCATTCAATGCCAGGTTTTCCTATACATTAATGTATTTGCGGCAGCCCGCAGCGGATAGATTTGGACCGCCCCAAATAGATTTGGTGCTGCCTGTTTGCCATAGTTCATAAACACATTTCAACAGGTCTGTCATTCCAAGCCCGTGCAGTAGATGGCAAGGTAACTCTGCTTCTTAACACACCTGTCAGTGAAGAAGAAGTAGCAGGAAGGACAAAGACATGATTAGCGACAAATATAGCAACTTTTTTGCTCTTATTGCAGACTTTTGGAGACCAACATGAAGGCACAAGTTGAACTAACGGCCGGTGCGGCTGTGTAGCACATTTGTTAATTTTGCGCTTCTTGTTTTTTGCCAACAGTGTACATAAAAATGACATGCACGTGTCTACTTATGCAAATTAGACAATGACGTCACGCCACCCACACACGCACAATGTCGCCACAAATAGATGGCAGTCCTGTGATAAACACTGAATGTTATTCCTTCAAATGTAAGTAACAAGTGGCAACATTGGTATCGGCAATAATGTTACTGTACTTACTTGGTATGGGATCGACACCGACACTTGCAGTATCGCCTTTCTCTCATAGATAGTAACGTAACGGTAAAAAAAAAAAAGTCTGCAAACAACACCCTGCATTAAGAGCAAACTTTGCAGGGTTATGAAAAGGATATTTTGTCCTTCCAGTTGTTCTGAGACAGCCCGGAATCTTTCGTGCAGTCGGTGCATTGTCTCGTCCATCTGTGACGATTGAGACATTTAAAACAATCATGCAGCAAATCACAACATTGGTACTCACCGTCTGAGTAATCCGTTTGGCTGTTTCGCACTCGCGTTTTGACATTTTTCCGCTAACCTCTCTTGGCGTAGTGTAGTAAACCTTCCCCAAAAGACATCAATGCAGATGCAGTTGGTTGAATTCGTCCATTCCAAGAGTTAGCTTTGAGCAGCAGCGACACTCGCCGAGTTTGCCGCAACTTTGGCTAGCATGCGTAAACTAGGTCTGCTTCCGCGTTGGTATTTCAAAAATAAAGACCAGCCTGTGAGTCTTTATTTGCTGTAATAATGTAGATGTTTCATTTTCGACTCTCATTCAAACTTAAGCAAGCGTAATGAACCGATTAACGATATCAATGATTTGACCAGAGTCCCAAAAAACGCTTTCTATCAGTGGGATGCTTTTATAGCGAAAGTAGGTATGATGTGTTTCCGGTGGGACGCAAACTGAAGTTTTCCGGCACGAGTCCAAGTTTGTTTGCAAAGTGCGAAGCTAATTTTTTAGACTTTACAAACTGTACATTTATAAATACGCACATAAGTACTCACACGTTGTCATTTTGGTTTGCGTCGTTACACTAAATTTTAGCCGGTGGTCTTTATTCATCTCTAGCATTTGAGGTTGAAAATCCCGAAACGTTCACATCCGCTTACTTGGTGTGATGCTTACGATGGTGACGTCACTGCCAAAGCACAGTGATATGGCGCCACCGTGTGGAATATTTACAGTGAATCTCGAGCAAACCCTAAAATGTAATCCTCCCATGTCAAATAAGGTTATTTCAGAATAATTCGAGCTCATATTGGTGGGCTATCTAAATTATTACCTCTCAGTGATTCTTTCCCAAAAGAGTTAAGCGTCTTCTAATATAAAAGGAGCCCGATTTTGAACGGCTCTTTGAAGGAAACGGCTCGCAGGGATCCGGCTCCCCTCAAAGAGCCATAAATCCAATCTTTAGGCGAAACTATCGATCACGTGACCCTTCCTTAAAGCAATACGCGCCCCGACAGAAAATGAGAAATGGCAAACACCTTTCGTTCAAACAATTATAAAAGTTAGAGAGTAAGGAAGTTGGAACATGCCCTTTCGGGGTTATTCGAAGCCGTTTGAAACGACCTCTTCTGTTTCACTCGCCCGTGTGGCGAAGCGGCAGCGAGTCATCTTGATGGCGTCAGACATCTTTGCACGCTACGGAGACGTGTGACGTTCCAGGAAGTGTCGCTCCCCATCGCCAGTACTCATAATGGTCTTCCGGTGTCGGTAGGGTTGGGGAGGATGTTGCTAAAATTGTTGTTTTTTTTCATATTAACTCTTAATGTAAAGGGATTTTAACCACGAAAAGCAGTCTATGCAAAGCCTAGCTTCGGCGTTAACAGGACAACAAACAGCAGAACAGTGTGGACTTAATAGCGATAGCTTGACAAATATTACAAATGCAAGCGACTGCTTTGTCCGTGTGGTGACAGTTTCAAAGTAACCGCGTTGTGTGGCGTTCAGTGGCGCTCGGATCAGCCGCTGTTTTGTTTCTGTTTTGTGCGGTGCAAGGATTACGCAGACACCAGACGGATGCTACTCCAGCCGGCGAAACGCACCGGAGCCGTCCTATACATCTTCTACCAGGACACCCAGCAAGCCCAGTAGCAAGCCAGTAGCCATGGAAGATGACGCGTTGGAGCAGATAGTGAGCGCGGTAAACAAGCTGGTGTCATGGGGGGCGGCCGGGGCCATGGTGTTCGGTGGGGTGGTTCCCTACATCCCCCAGTACCGGGACATCCGGCGCACGCACAACGCCGAGGGCTTCTCCATCTACGTGTGCCTGGTCCTCCTGGTGGCTAACATCCTGCGAATCCTCTTCAGGTAATGAAAAGAACGGATTGGAAAAAGAAGATCAAATTTCTTATTTACGACAAAAGACACTTTAAACAAACCATCATTGGCGTGCCACTAGTGGTACACAGGCTCCATCTAGTGCAGGGGTCGGCAACCTTTTTGGCTATGAAAGCCACATCTTTTCAAATGTGTTTCCATGAGAGACCTATAAATATTTTTTTAACTGGAATAAACTAATTGTGTGCATTTTTTTGCAAGACCAACAATTGTAGGGTATAAGAAGTCTCTGAATTGATGCTTTTTAATAACGTTTTTCTACTGAAACTAACCGATAGTAAATAAAATACTTCTTACAATTAACACGACTTCTGGTGCTGCATGCTTTTGCACCGTATGCTGTATTTTTCTCTCTTTTTTTGCCATTTTCATCAAAAGGGTCAGGTCTGCAGAATTAGCTATATTGACTTTTACTTTTTTAATCAGTAATAATCAAGTTTTGGTGCCAGGACCCAGAAAATTTGGGCAAGACAGGTGGCATTGGTTCTGGCCACCGTATTGCGGATGGGTCGCAAAGATGGAACTTTTCCGAGGGGTCAGTTTTTGGCCTTTTTTTTCAGGTCCGCGTCTGTCGTGCACTCGCATTATTTAAGTTGCTCAAGCGACACTTTTCTGGTCCGGGAGGTTGGGAAAACATACCACACATTAGTTGGGGGTCATGCCAGGACCCAAAGATGGCAAAATCTCCCATGGATGCTTTCAAATGCATATATTTTCAACGTTATTTTTAGCATGCTATTTCTGGAAGGTTTTACTTTAAAATGTCAGTGGAAATGTTTTTTTTATCATGTTAAGAAGTGTCTGAGAGCCGCATGCAGTCATCAAAAGAGCCACATCTGGCTCCAAAGCCATCGGTTCCCTACCCCAGATCTAGTGCTACGCAGGCTGGATAACCATATTTTTTAAATATTACAAATGTCTACATCAGTAGTTCCCAAACTTTTCGCAATCGCGTACCCCTTCAGACATTTTGCCTCCACATTTAAAACAACATAAACCATTTTAAATGTTCATTCGATTGAAATATGAATTGAAAGTAATTAATTGGTCATTAATTTGATAATAAGCGAGTAATTCTGGCTCAAAGTAGATGTATTTAGCATGGTCAAATTTTGATAAAGGTTTTTACACTGCACTGATAAACAGATAAGATGAATAAAGTATCTAACGTATCCTAATGTAATGGTCCGGAATGTATTTTAGTTCAGATGGATGTTTGAATGGGTTGAGCTTCATTTTTGATTACTTGCAATCACTAAGATGTAAGTCTGCTTTTGAAATGGATACCACGTTAAAAAGGAAAATATTTGTGTAATGTTGGAAAGCCACAGTGTAGGCGTTTGTTTAGTTTGGCATCGGGCGCCGTGTTCTTTGCTCCTTCGCTCATTGATCTCACTGTGGAAGCCATGATTGCTGATGAGAAGACAATGTGCTGAAGTTTGTGCATGTCTCCATGCAGCAACGTTTCTGTTTTCTGCCACCAGATTCGGCCGCTACTTTGAGACGCTGCTGCTGTGGCAGAGCATCATCATGATCGCCACCATGTTGATCATGCTCAACCTGTGCACCAGCGTCCGCATGGCCGCGGAACTCAACACCAAAAGACGCGCCTTCCTAGGTCAGAAACTGCATGTGCGCCTGGTGGGGGACGTGCCAAAAATATATAACTATTAGGTAGTAACAGATAACACAGAGAGTCATTGTGTTATTTGCTGGGGAGCGTCTACTCTTATGTAAGAGCTTTAGTGACAGCCGTCTGGGGGCTTAAATGTGTCATGTGATTGAATGCACTGTCACATGGTGTGTGTGTGTGTAAGTCTAAAAGTGACTTGGGATGTCCTGCCAAGTAAACGCATTTAATCCAGCCTGCTCCGGGATTTGACGCACTGAAGTCAAGAGGGTAGTAATATATAAGCAGAGATGCATGAAATAGTAAATATCTTATATAAGATAACCGAGCGACTCCTTTTAAATTGTGAATTTACAACCGATCTACTCAAAATAATGAACCATCTGCAATGGTAAAATTGGATTTAATTGAAACTTAGTGCAGGTTTTGTCTGTAGTTTATGAAAACGTTATGTTGTTATTCGGATCTGTGAGCCTGTCTTGCTTGCACTTATTTGCTGTTACATTATATTTTAACACGCTAAAATCTGATACATTTAAAAACTGATACATTTTCTACTGAAACTCCGTTAAGTTTGATTTAGTTGACATTTATTTGTAAAAATGTAATTATTGTATTTTATCTTAAGCTGTCATGTTAAGGTTTTTTATGAGGGCTTTCATAAGATTTTTTAAAGTTATATTAACTATATCAACTTTTCGTGGTTTTTGAACTGGTTTATTTATTTTTATTTTTTTTTTTACTTGTTTTTTTATTTTCTCTCTTGGATTGAGCATTTTTATATGACGACCAAGTTCAAATAAGACGGACACTTAAGCCAAACCGTGCTCTCCCTTATCTCCTTCTTCCTCCTCTTCTCCCTTCCTTTTTTCCTCACTTGGTGCGTTTATTTTTTGTCTGTAGCGACAGACATTAAGGAGGAGGAGGTCAGAATCCCTAAGAGGCTCTTTCTGGGTAGGTACATGACTTAAATATGTCTGCCATCCAGCCATCATCCTTCTCTTTCTATCTCTCCTCAGCCTGTCCATCACATGACTGATTACTAACCGCATTGACAAGCACTCCCTTCCTGCATTGATTACCCCCCACATGCATGGCACACTCTCTTGATGACTCTGTTCATTTTGGCATGACCTTTCTGGCCTCCAAAATAGTGCATGCTCCTACCTAATCCTTAAATCCTGAATTTTTAAAAGCATCTTGCTGTGCGTGAAAGATTGCAAACAAGCTTTAGGATCTCTCTTAACTCTATTGACCACTCTAAATGTGCTCAATGCCTTTGAATGAGACGCTTCATATCCCACAATGCAGTGCACCTGGCACTTCTCCTGCTCTTGTGGTTTCTTCTTGGAAGATAACCCTTAACACCCGTCAATAGGGTATAGCAGCGCAATCAAACACAGTTCTGCCATTACCAAGTTTACTGTGTGAAATAAGTAAGATTAATTACAAGAAATTGCACATTCTGTGGCTCTCTTGTTAATCTCAACAGTGCACGGAGTCAGCCATGGCATGTCCGACATGATAGTCAAAAAAAAAGTTTTCCCTCCAATTAATGTGGAATTGGTAGGTTTTTTCTTATTTTTCCTTCTTCCTTTCTCTCAATGGTTTCTTAACTTGAGAGCAAATAAATTGGAGGCTAACTAGTTAGCTCGGTAGTTTGCTATATGCAACAAGCAGCGGCCGTCTTTTATGCACCTGCAGTGATCCTGTAGCCTTCATATTAGTGTTAGGATAATCACTATAAGGGTGTTATTTCATGTCTACAGGGCTGATAATATTAAACATCTTATTTAGAAAGTCATACACAGTTTTTATGCTCAAAGAAAATAGTCTGTTTAGTAATATTGAAAGGATTAGATGNGGCTCTCTTGTTAATCTCAACAGTGCACGGAGTCAGCCATGGCATGTCCGACATGAAAGAGTCAAAAAAAAAGTTTTCCCTCCAATTAATGTGGAATTGGTAGGTTTTTGCTTATTTTTCCTTCTTCCCCTCTCTCAATGGTTTCTTAACTTGAGAACAAATAAATTGGAGGCTAACTAGTTAGCTCGGTAGTTTGCTATATGTAACAAACATATTAGTGTTAGGATAATCACTATAGGGGTGTTATTTCATGTCTACAGGGCTGATAATATTAAACATCTTATTTAGAAAGTCATACACAGTTTTTATGCTCAAAGAAAATAGTCTGTTTAGTAATATTGAAAGGATTAGATAGTCCGGAACCATCTAATTGTGATAAGTGATGGCAGACTGTGCTCTCATTCCCTCATAGAATGTGCAAACCTTTTTCGATTGTAAAATTAATATAACTCATGTTATATTTCAATATATTCTCGGGGTACACCCTGTACTGGTCACCATCCAGCACATATTTTTAATTCCGTCTTTAGTTTTCTTTATAAAATAACACTGTTTTTGTGATTCTACATTTATTTCCTGTAATTCTGTGATTTTATTGTGGTATCATACATATATATATATATATATGTATATATATATGTATATGTGTATATATATATATGTGTGTGTGTCTGTGTGTGCGTGTGTATATACACACATATATATATATATACACATATATATATATTTGTGTGTATATATATATATATATGTGTGTGTGTGTGTATACATATTTATATGTATGTGTGTATATATATATGTATGTATATATATATATATATATATATAATTAGGTTTGGGACTGCAGTGCCTCATACTGTGGTAAATATTCTGCGTGTTTATCTGCACACTTGTCCTGAATAGCACTTTAACGTCATCACATGTGACTGCCTCGGCTGTACTTTCCCGTTTAGCCCCTAGATGGCAGTACAAGACGGTGTTTTCACGGTCATAATGACTGTTGTCATCATAATCATCTGTTATATAATGCATATTACAGTCATTGCGGTTGCTTTTGGTGTGCAGAGAGAAGCATTGCTAAAAAGCACCCTCACTGTGTCGATTGTTGACCGTGCTTATCACCCCCCTGAGACCACCCCAGATGGGTACTCTAACCCTCAATTAGGAGGCCAGTGCCTTATCCAGTTGGCCACTGGGGCCCATGGCAGCCAAAATGTGTCAGAAAGCCATGTTCCTTCACCACTCACCCATTGATCCCCTTGTAGAAAGGATGATGAAATGAAAAGTTTGGTCAGTATTGCAGCTGTGGAGATAAAACAACCTAGGAGCAAAATCGACTGTGAGTGTTGTCAGCAGTCAGTCTGTCTTTCTGATTGCACAGCTTTTTTTCCCTGCTGTGTAGGCCTTAATCATAGCACATGGTGTAATTGTTCTCACAGCAGCACAGAGCCATTATAACACCACGCTCTTCTCTGCTAACAGCTTGACATTTGCCAGAAAACCCGCATGTCCAAGCAGGGGCCGTGTTATGACAGGTATCACGGTCTACAGGTTTTAGTGACACCCTTTCCCCCGCAGATGCTTCTGATTGGCTTTAATTGCCGTATAATTAGGAGTTGTTGTGCTGCCTGTTGTTCAGCATGCGCGCTACAGCCAGTAAATACATCTACTTACGCCTTAATCCTTTTTCACCACAACAGTTGTATTTTGTTGTTCTACGGCAATCCAATCTGTGCTTTGATCCCACCTTCCTAACTTTTGACGTGTGAGTTTACTAGTCTTACTTTTCAATGTGCTGCAGAATCCTGAAGTATACAAAGAGGTCCCAAGGTCTACATGTGGATTAAAAAACAACATTGAATTTCCGCAAAGTAGAATTCAATATTAATAAATGAAGTATTTTTGTCGTTAAAGCACAGAAAACACATTTACGGCTTTCTAAATACACATTTAGAGCATTATTCCAGCCCTGTAGATACAAAATAACACCCCTATAGTCAGTAGCGGAACAAATCTGAGCTGGGGTGGTGCAAATGGCCAGGCTTTTTAAACCCAAATAATAAAGCTCACCATAAGGCCCACCTCCTATCCGGGGCACTCTGGGCCTAGCCCCCCAAAGCCCGACCCCCGCCTATAGTCACCTTTACACTCCTATTATTTTTTGTTTGCACTTCATTGCGCAACAATAATGCACAAGCTACGGGATCACTACCGAGACACGAGACGGTCACATCTGCATAACATGGTAGCAAGCTAAATAGTTAGCCTCCAATGCATTTTATTCTAAACTTGACAGGTTGCAAACAGAGTGGGGAAGAAAAACAAAATAAGAAGCCAAAAACTTACAACTTCCACATGGAATAGGAGGATAACTTCTCAAAATGTGAGTAATTACGTGGTGTCCTTGAACGCAATCCCTCATGGCTCATAACACGGTTAAAGTGTGACTCAAATGTTTTGCTATTGTCAAAGAGGCAAATACATGTTTAGACATGTGTGGTATATTATTTTTTAGATTTTATGTCATTTGGAGCTGTTAATACATATCATACATATCTATCTACTCATCTATTTAGCTATGTATCTATCTATCGCTTTTTTCTCTCTCTCTCCCTCTCTCTACAATTACATCTACATAAATACATCTATGTGTGTGTGTGTTTTTATATATATATATATATATATGTATATATATAAATAAACATGTGTATAAGTAGATATATTTAACTTTGTTCCTAAAATACAGCAAATATAGCCATATTTCACACATAGTAGCAAATTGAGATTTAATTTGATTGCCCTAGTTTATTATGATATTTTTAGTATTTCAAGAAAACAAAAAACTAAAATTGTTCAAATAAAAGACAATACAGTTCTCATTGGATGTGCTTTGTTCTGATGCTGAAAGCCTATTAATCCCTATGGACAAAAACAATACTTAACTGGTCAGTTAAGTAGCAGAGGGGGTTGTTAATCAGTTTCAGCTGCTTTGTTGTTAATGAAATTAACAACAGGTGCATCGGAGGGCCAACAATAAGACAGACCCCAAAACAGGAATAATTTTCCAGGTTGAGGCCACTGACTCATCATCTCTTTTGGCTGATTTTTTACTGACTGGCTTTCTACTGCTGTAGTTTTTCATTTGGCTTGGATCAGTGTGATCCAATTATCATTTTCACTTCTATCAAATTATATGACATCATTTTGTTACTAATACACCACCTACTTATTATCAGGAATGATTCAATATAATTTTTCCCCTCATTTATATCCGATGTGTTTTTCAAAGTGTTCCTCCAATTTTTTACCAGTATATATACAGTATATGTATGTATGTATGTGTGTGTCTGTATATATATATATATATATATACTGTACAGTATATATATGTACATATATACATATGTATGTATACACACATATATATATATATATATATGTATATATATGTGTGTGTGTGTGTGTGTGTGTGTATTTTGTTAGAAATGTCACTGTAATTGCCTCTTAGACAAGAAGAAACCATTAGTTCAACTAATAGTGACCTACATCTTCCAGCGTGTCCTCACAACTTATGCAGATGTTTTTTGGCCACCACAGGAAGTCTTTTTTGTGTATCTTTAGTCTGATCTCACAGCTCTGAGAACAAAAAAAACTTGTGGGTGCACAACATTGTGTTCTTCTGTCCAACTGTGCATGCACAGCTTTTGAAGCAGACATATATATATTTTGTCATGTAGGCACTTTTTCTCAGGAGGTTGTTCAGCTAGTTTGCTTGTACTGGGTCATTTAGCCTCCATTTGCATCATATTAGACTCAGTTTACGATCAAGTGGTGCAATGTCTATCCCAGCCAGCTTTTCCTCGGAATGCTGCTCCAACAGCCGCTTGCCGCCCTCTTGTTTGGGCTTTTACCAGTGGCACCCGGCTAGTGATGCTTGGCCCACGCTCACAGTTCTCAGCTGGTTCTGGTGCCAGCTGGATATCTACAACCAGCAGCAAAACAGACACCACCGGCTGAAAAGGGAAGGAATGGATGACATGTAAACCTTTTTGTTTGGATGTGCCACGGGCTAAACTACCATTGCGTACCATTGGGTTTGTTGACCTCGGTAGTTATATTTATGCTGTCTGTCGCCGAAGAAAGAACAATTGCATTTGCCAGGCCTGGTTAGGTTGCGTTGTGCACGACCCTGCCAGGCCTACTCTTTAGAAATGCCATGTAAATGTCAGAAGCGCTATAGGTTAACCCTCTAATCAAATAATATTTCATCCATCAATTAGCTGAAATGTCATAAAAGTAGGCCCTGTGATTTTGCTGAGCTACAAAAAGGCAGGGATGGTTCAATGAAAGTAATATCTTTCTTTGTCGTAAATCTACACTCCCAGTGTCAACTCCGTGGACGGGTAAGAATGCGTTGAGTTTTAGTGAGGAATGCAAAGTCAGATTAAGGCTGCTTCCACATGAGTGCAGATATATAAGTCTGGCTTGCATGAGAAAATATAAAGGAAAACATAGCTCTCTTAGTTGCCATGGTCATTTATGATCATCTATATTGCGCAACGCAGTAGCAACAGAACCAATGTTGCAATAGCCGCTAGGAGCAGCCAGGATGTAGTGTGACACGGCATGCAGCTACTGCCATCTTGTCGCTCTAATAGCGACAACACCAGGAGGTTGCCTACAGCCACAGCTGTTTGTTTTTCAAGTTTTTCCTGACCCAGCGCTAATTAGAGAGGTAATTGCTTTTGTAGACCATGCCCCCAGCGACTATAGGTAACTCTGAGGTTTATTTGAATAGAGGAGTTAATTGGAGCATTGACTGAGTCTTTGTGAAGACACCATTTTTGATCCAGCCTCTGTGTGTGTGCGTGTGTGTGTGTGTGTGTGTGTGTGTGATTGAATGAGTCGGCTATGTGGCATTTCATGCTTGTAAAAACTCCATTTAAACATCCTTCCAATCACCTCCGCTGCTCTCACTTTGCTACCATAAATAGAGGTTGCTTTAACACGGTAGGGTGTAAGAGTAAAGATGGTACGCTGGCTGGCGCTTCTAGTACCTGTCCTATCATCATTATCATCATCACAGGGCAATCACTGCCTCTTGGGGCCTTGAGATCGACCCATTATGAGTATTGACTGTGTTGATCGTTCCAGGAAGTCAGCCTTGTGCTCAGAATCTTGATGCTGTCATTTTTGTTCTGAGCACAAAAGCACTCAAGTGACAGGGCTGAAGGCTGTAAATCATTCATTAGTGTCCAAGTTCTCACCCTCCTGCTAATATAACCTGGCTTGATCATCATCATCATCATCCTCACTCATGCACAGTGAGAGAAGCCTATTTGTAGCAGCAACATATGGTTTTTTTAATACATTGTGTGAACATTCACAGCTCAAGTGTGAAGCTTCTTTTTGTGTCTGTTATTTTATTCCACTGTAAAAAGGGAGCTCATCTGCTTGCTCTGATTGTAAAAGAGCAGAAGGCTGCTTTTACTACTACTGCAATTTTACTAAATTGTACAGGATAATTTGATTATACAGTATATAGATATGTTTCATGTTTTTCAAAATCATCCTTTCTACATTTGTATTTAATTTGTAATTATTATTACTTTTGAACGTATGCAACTTCATGTTTTGTGCTGTTGAAATACAAAGAAACTCTATTTTTCTGCACAATTCCTTTCAGACTTTGACTGGAACTACTTCTGGTCGTGGAGCCGCTTTTTGGACTACGTGCAGTGCGTGGTGGCGTTCACGCTGGTGGCGGCGTACATCACCTATGTGCTCCTGGACTCGGCTGTCTTCGTAGAGTCGCTGGGCTTCCTGGCGGTGTTCACGGAGGCCATGCTGGGCACGCCGCAGCTCTACTGCAACTACCAGAACAAGTCGACGGAAGGCATGAGGTGAGTTTTTTTGTAGACATTTTGCTTTTATTGCATTTAGATTGATACAATTGTTTTTTGTTATTGTAAACCTTCCCAAGCCACACACTAAAAAACAGCAGACATGGTCATGACAAATGGACACAGAGGAGAAAAGGTGATAGAGAGTGGGAGGCATTTAAGATGGAGAGCAAAGTATTAGAACGTATGTCATTGTAAGATGTCTACAAGGCCGATACAAAGCTTTCTTGCAGCATGTACAGTAAGTGTGTGCACCCCCTTAGCTACTTGGTCCTCTGCAGTAGACTGATAAGAGCTTACCCGCCATGACAGCTCTCACGCCAGGCTCCTCCATGCAAACCCTTTTTGTTTGTTACTGCTCAGCAGTAAGGTGGAGCAACTCATCTATGAGTTAGGATATTGCTTATACTAGTAGTTCTACCCCCAAAATACACCATTGGATGCACAAAGAATCAACCTCCAGCATACCTTTATTCACCAGAATCTTATTTTAAAGGCATCATCATCATCACAACTATTGCGGTTGTAGGTGTTTTTAACACTGTATGTCACACCCCTTGTGCAACCTATACTAAAAAGAGTAACCAAAATTACACATTGTGGCGCGCATGAGTTTGTGAGGACCAAGCAGGTCTTAATTTGACAGAAGTCAATTGTGAACTTTGAGAAAACACACAACAAGCTGGCCAACCCATTGGAAATGGCAGGAGATTTTTATTCAATATATCAGTCTGGCTCACAGTGTCAACTTACAAAGACAGCTAAATATATCACACATCAACTTAACACTCAAAAAGTAGCAAGGAAATACACAAGACAAGTACCTAATACTAATTTAAAATAATTTTTAAAAATGACTCCCAGCAGAGCAGTTTATTTGCCAACAGCTGCCAGAAGTGCCCAGCAGCAGAGGGAGCGCATGAGCTCTGGTGGCCCGAGCACCCATGGCAGCAATTGGCCAATTAACTTGTATTAGTGCTTGTCTTGTATATTTTCTTTGCTCGCGCTTTAGTGTTAAGTTGCTGTGTGATGACTTTTGCTTTCTTTGTAAGATGACACTGTGAGTAAGACTGTTCTATTGAAAAATGCTGCTATTTCCAATGGGTTGACAAGCTCACAAAAGGAATAATGAGGAACTCTACCAGGATCTCCAAAAAGTGTCACAAGGAATAGGTGCTCTTTGAAATGGGGACAGGAAATCAACAAAAACTGCAACCCTGTTTAAAATGCCTGTTTTACTTCTACGGCATGCCTTAATGGCCCCAGTGTGTTTCACCCATCTGGCCCTCATCAAATGTCAAAATACACAATGTGAGTTTAAATCAGCTGTCCCACCAATAAGGCTTCTCCACCTGCAAGAGGGCATGTCATAGTAAAAAGCATATCTATATGGGCATAACCTCAAACATGCTCGTATAGCCCATGGTTGGCTCCTGCTAAGGAAAGAGCGACTGACTTGAGAGTGGCACAGTGTTTAAACGATGAGTAGTAGTTCTGTATAGGAGATGTGACGGGATTAGAACCTGGTCATAAATTAGGGGTGCAAACACCCAGCCTCTGCCGCCCACAACCACTTCATTCCACCTTGAGTAGCACTATATGTAAGTAATAGAGCCAATGTAATTCTTGAACTGTATAGTCAACCCAGGCTGTAGAAAAGCTGTCACACTGATATGTCCCCCTCCTGCATATATTGTAAACATCAGCTATCGTCTCCTCTTCCTCTTTCTTGTGAGCACGTGTTGACAGCGGTTGCTAGGTTACTTCCCCTCAGGAAGTCCACGTGCTGCTCGCCTGCAAGACCTGTTTAAGTCAGACAAATGTTTAGACACAGAAGTTTTGAATGGGTGTGTGTGTATGCGAGTGAGTAAGTGTGTTTGCTGACAGAGGTAAACATCAGTGCCCTTTCTGTTAAGTGCTTGGGGAGAGGGGAAAAAAGACAATCAAACCCCCGCACATCCATGCGGAAAAGCATCAAGCTCCTTCTTCCTAATTAATCATCCTGTGTACTGTAAGATACCGCCAGAAGATACAGCACCTTTCTTCACCCCTCCCCGCTTGGAGGTTTGAGTGAATTATCATCTTGTGTCATCTCTGAGTAAACATGTGTGCAGAATGTAACTTCATTTTACTCTTCCCTTTCTTCTTGCCTGTCACTTTATAATTACACCTCATGTGTGGGCAGTCGTCAGTGTATAGTGCTGCAGAAGCCTGATATTATATTATTATTGTTATTATTATTATACAGCCTACAAAAGGCAGGACGGCATTCTGATGCGGAACAGCCTGCCATAAAAAAACTACAAGACAACAAAAGAGAGACGAACATGCGATCGGGCTAACTGCAGCCTTATAAGGCTTGTCCTGTCTTTGAGCAGAGTGCTGTATAGCTGGATAACAGCACTTCATTTAGCCAGAACACACACACACAAAGGAAAAAACACAGCTTCATGAGCGATGCTGCCAGGTCGTCACCCTGGTGGCAGTGTGCATGCTGTGTGTTTAAAAGTCTACAGTAAAGAAGCTTTTGGATCAGCTACAATAGTACATTTCTCGAATGAGATAAATGGTTGAACTATACCACCTGACCTTTTAGGTGTTGGTATTTTAGAAAAGCCCTTTTGAAATTGTATACACTACTGTTAAATCAAATTTACTATTAAATACAATAATCATCATTTTAATCAACAATTATTTATAATAATCCATATTGATTTTAACGTGGTTAGTCTTTATTTTTCCAAACTCCAACTCCCATCATCACTAATGGTGATAGTGAAGTGTCTTTTTAACCACTTTTGCTTTTGCACTCTGGCGGGTTCCATTGTGGTCATCTACTACCATACGTTAGTATTTGAATGGTATTTGCCCATATTAGATGTTTCAGTTGTTTTATTACTACTTCACAACAAGTCAGCCCACACTTCTAACTAGCCTCTATGCACAGCACGTCTCCAAGAAGGTGACAAATGACGTTCTCGTGGCTGTTCTCAGGTCCCCTCTATGTTGGAGAGGCGGGGGAGGACTTGATCAAACATTCCCCTCCTCTCTCGTGGTTACCTGCAGGAAGGGAGGAAGGCATCTCAGAACCAAGACGGTCGGCGAGGAACCGAGTAGGAGGAGTGGAAAGAACATAGCTAACAAGCTCCTCACTGTGAGTGTGAGGTCGGCATGCTGCGGGGAGGCGAGCAGGTACAGAAGGAAGCGGATTGAAGGGGAATGGGCAAGGAGAGAGTGAGACAAGTACTGAGAGAGTGAGCTTTATAAAAAGAATTGCAGGGAGAAGTGAGCGTGAGGTAAACGGCAAGCTTTGCACAAATAGGCCTTCCAAATGAAAAGGGCTAAGGTGAAGCTGAAGGCATGAATAATGCAAAGGAGATTTGACGGCAAAGCATTTTCCTGACAAGGCAGACGCGGTGCACAAACCCACCATGTTTGGGATGCAGACGGGTGGGCGAACACCAGTTTACCTTTTATTCTTTTCTCTACACAAAGCTGCAGCTTCCAGCTAAGCAGGGAGTCTTTTGGTGTCCACCTCAGGAGGTTGTCCTGTGGATGGCTCTGCACCTTAGAGTGAGCGGCGTCAGGAGTGGTATCCACTTAAAAACAAACAAAACATGTTGAATGAACTTCCACTCAGTCAAGAGATGTTCCGAAAACAAACCTGTAACGCAAAGGTTCACACATGTCCATTTTTAGTTTTTCTGGCAACAAGAACAGTTTTTGAGGAAGGTATTATGACAAGGTAAGGGGGTAGACTGGTGAAGTTTACAAACAACTGATGCCCCAAAGTGACTCATTTCCTACCTTCCATAGTTGAATCACAACACAGCAAAATGAAATAGCGCCTCTGTTTATCTGTAATTCATTTATGTCTTTTTTCGCAGCCTACCATGCACTGTCTTGCACAGGCACAGATTTCACGTTAACGTCTTATCTCCTACTTTCCATAGTTTAGTCACCAAGATAGCACCTTTATCCGTTGAAATAGACTTTTCTGTCCAGTGTCATTTTTCCCCCATCCCAGCATAGCAGCAAACGGCATAGAATGCACTGTCGTCCTGCACACTCAATGATGTTGACCATTCAAAGTAATGTCAACGCAGACTTTGATCTCCACCCATTTATTTGTGGAAATGTGCAATCTGTTTTTAGTTAATCTGAGCCTAGCAGCAAGCAGCATATCATGCACATTCCTTAATATCGAGCCTGAAAAGTCATGGAAATACATCCAACCTGACTTTAATTGCCTCCTCCTGGAGGTCAGTCGTGGGATTAGAATGGCCCTAATGTTTGGTAGGTACACACTTGATCGATCCGTAAGGAAATTCAGGGAAGCTCTTCATGAATCGGCAGTGTGTTCAGTTACGGTTGACGTTGGGCGTTTTCCGTACGGAAGACCAGACTTGGGTGTATTGTGGTACTGACCCTAAAGGTGGGATTTGTTATCTGACCCGTTTCAGTTCACTGGAGTGTAAATTGTAAAAATGCAGCAAAATACATCCACCCTGGGGATGCAGATGGTAGTTTGTCGGAAGCAATTTGGGAATGAGTTAAGGGGTTGGGCCTGTGAGTTATGAGAAATGTCAGAGGAGGTCACTCAAGCTTGGCACTGTTTCATTAGCTTGATAAGGTTGATTGATTTTCAGAAGCCGTCACGGTTCGGGTCATTTGAGTTTTGTCTTAACACACAAGGGGGTGTGTCCTGTGTTTTTCTTCTTTTACATTTTGATTTAATGCCCGCCCCTCCACTGTCTCCTCACAGCATCAAAATGGTGCTCATGTGGACGAGCGGTGACACCTTCAAGACGGTCTACTTCTTTCTCACCCAGGCACCCGTGCAGTTCTGGACATGCGGCCTGCTCCAGGTAATTGTGGACTTTGCCATCCTCTTCCAAGTTTACTACTATAGCCGCTACCCGCAGAAACCGGCGTCGCACAACATCTCCCACACCAGTAGTGCCAAAGCCCTCTGAGGTCTCTTCAAGAAAGGAATGTGAAGATGATATAGGCACCAGTACCTCACTAACTTGTTACAAACAAACCAAAATGGTTTTGTTTATTTAGCAGCCTTCTCACGCAACATGGGAGCAGGCGGTTACTCTAGTATTGGGAGGGACACCCGCAGGAAGTAAATGGAACTTTGCTTCGGAGGATTTTTCATGGGGAATTTATGTCCATTCACCAAAGGAGCATACGGACCCCCTCCCCTTTTAGGATTCATGCCAGGGTCATGAAGTTTAACTACACAATGCCTTGATGGACTCTTACGGACTCTAAGAAAAAGGCCTCCCCCAACTGTTACCACAGAACTGGAAGCAAAAACCTTGCTAAGGTGAAGACTTATCATGCATGCGGAGAATCTACTTTGCACAAACTCCATGGATTGACTGTTGCATGGGCCTCATCTTCTGCCTTAAAAGACATGGTCAGACATGGCTCGCTACATATGCGAACCACCCATGTCAATTTGTATGCATTATTGAATGTAACATGGCATTTTGTGTGTGTTGGTTTTTTTAATGTTAATACTCGTCTCAGAACAATCAAAGGAGCCAAGTGTATCAAAAATCTACAGGCTTCCTTGGATTGGATGTTCTTACTTTTTTGTCCACTTGGTCTTAAGACTTTGCCCAAAAGGACCACTTGAAGAACTCTTCCCCCTGAGAGCGATGTCCAAAGATGACCTGTGTATGTTTCCCATACTACAACTCATATCTTCTCAGCCATCATGCCTCCTCATGACCCTTTATATTCATCATATTGCCAATATAAGAACACCCGGTTGCCTGCTCCTCCTTCGGCATCCACATCATTTCATTTTCTTGCATGATAATTCATTTCCCGTTCGGTGGAGATGAATAGTCCTTCTTATTATCAGACCTTCTTTACCTGAAAGCTTCATCCTCCCTGCAAGCCATAATAATAAATATATATACCTATATATCTTCCTACTGCTATTAACTGTTTATCATGATAACGTGTCAGTGGAATGCCCGGTTTCTGCTTTTCAGCAGCCAGTCAATATTTGTTTAGTGAAATGCCAGCGTGATTGCCCGCGCTGGTATGACGCAAGACAGCAGACTGGCTGGAATAACCTGGCAGGCTTAAAATCAAGTTTCTTCCCTCTCCTTTCAAGCTTTTCCCATAGAGACAGACACACTTTTACGATTGTGTAGTTACCTCCTACACCAATACTATCTTTTTTAATAGTTTTCTTTTTATGTAACATCTGTTTTCAATTTCATATTATGCTGTTTTAGCATCCATTGGAGAAAATGCACCAAATAAAAAGGACATGGAAAAATTCACCCGTTGAGTTGTGTGTGATAAGTAGGAATGTCACAACACCAGACAAGCCGAGACAACATATTGCAACCTACTAATTCAATTTATATTACCTTACACTCGTGTGCGCTGTGTGTGTATGCTAGTGCCCTCGCCTGCACCCAACAAGGCAGTGAGGCGGTATGAATGACAACAGGGCTCACTCTGTTCATGCCGTTGTTCTACAGTATGGAAGAAACGTACCAATGTGCAGAAACCAATGCACAGAGCGAATCCTCTTCCTGCCTATAGTATCGTATGTTCTGTACTATACTTACATTTCTTCAAGGTCTGTTAATGTCTATATTCACGCTTGCAATGCGGGTTCTAGCAACTCATACAGTGGTAAAAAAAATAATTATTTCCGCTAAGGAGGGCATGATAGACAATATACATATTAATACTACGACTATAATAAATGTGGTTTTTTTTTGTATTGGATTGTGTAGTGATTTTCATGACATTTCCTACCATTAAAGTTAGTAACAGAGTAAACTTTCAAAATCAGCAGGTTATGAGGTTTCCCCTGCTCTTTACTTATTTTGTTGTATGTATACGTCCTGAATCTGATTAGATGTAGCCCGCATACCACCTAGTGGTACTCATGCTATAGTTAGAATTCATATTTAACATCCCACCGCGCTGCCTCCATTGTGCTGTCCACTTAGATCGATTCAGTTGCAGGAAATTTACAGAAGACTGTTTGTGCGAACCATAAAGGGTGATGCGGGGAGTAAATAATGCAGGACATTTTTTTTATTGGGCTAATACGTTAAAAGGACTAACAAAAAGTTTTGTCAAACGTTGCTAATATAACAGCTGAAATTACAACACAGTGGAACCTCCGGTTAGAGTCATTAATTCATTTGTTCCAGAAGGTCCGACTCTAACATAAATGGGCGCTAAGCTTTTTCTAATTATTGTTAACACAAAACATGTGTTATAGTTATGACATGCCGAACATAATTCCAAATACACATAAACGCTAAATGAAAGCAATAAATCAATGTTTAAGGTTACATCGAAGACGTCATTATTCATGTGGCAGCGAGATCAACACTGACACCACCTTCCTGTTTTGCCATAAGTTATTTTTTTAATTCAATAGTATTTCTCAGCTCTATAACCTAAAATGGAACCAAAGCTTTGCATATTAAACTATTTTAACCTGCTCAGCCAACAAAACAGAAATTCCAACAATTTTAATACCTAGCATGCTAGTTAGCAACTTTTGTCCTTCATTTATAGTGCTTAACTGGTTCTAGACCCGATTGCATTCAATTAATTTCCACTATATAGGAGTCAAAGTTAATTAATGGAATATTTTCATAATTAGAGCACAGAAAACCTGTTTATGACTTTCTAAATACAGTTTTTAACATTCTTACAGCCCTATACACATGAAATAGCACGCCTATAGTCACCTCTACACTTTTATTCTTTGTTTACACCACAACTCTTATGCTGCAGTGACTCGAGACAGCTGCTAGCTAGCAAGTTAACCTGGTTAACCTCAAATGTATTTATTCTAAACTTAAGAAGCAAACAACTTACCACTTCCACACAGAATGGGAGTAGAAGTTATTTTCACTCTATTGTTGGATATACCATGGTTGACTTCATGCATTGCTTCTCAAAGATTGGGGCGGGGCCACCCTGGGGTGGGGTTGTGGTACTGTGAGAAGCAGGGGGTACTTTAAATATTAGTGCAGACCTCCCAACATGTCCAAATTTATCATACCCAGCATGCAATTTGACTCTTGAATACACTTGTATGCTTCACAACTCCCCATTTTGTTGCATTTTCCTGGTTTCAGTCTGCACAGTACAGATAAAGAAATGTGATCAGTTTCTGTATAGTATTTCAAACGGGGGGGCTGAGAACATGTCTGTCCCCTGGGGGGCATGATAGAGAATAACTGAGAAGCACTGTGTTAAGGTAAGGTGATGTAATTAATGTTTCATCAATGTTTTGTGTCATTACTGCCGCCTAGTGATGAAAATACCACATACCACTTGTACTGCAATATGTTTTGACTAATAATAGACCACAGCAATATGGCGAGAGCGTGATATTGTGACATAAAGTTGTAACTGCTACTAATATTAATTTTGGAAGAATGCCAATGACAAGTAAACGCTAACAATGCATGCAATGCAATTGGTTAATGCACTTTTTTAAAGGGACACTATATAACATATATATATATATATATAATTACTTCATTCGTAATTAATGCTAGTTTTTTGTTTGCACGATTTCCAAACGCTGTCCAGTATTTGTGTTGGGGTGAATGACGTCCAATTTTTTCAGGTTCTGTTGACGCTTTCAGGAGGCAGTTGTCACTGTTTATCAAATGTGGTGTGCGTTGAGCCAACATGACTCCTGGAAACATTCCATTTATAATTCACAAGGAACAGAGACAAAACAATTTTGGATGTTCAGAAGAACAGGCACGGCATGCAAATTTCAGCGTCTCGCTGCATGTAATGAATTGTTAAACCGACCCCTTTGAGCTCAGGGGTTCATTAGAATCTGTTAAAATTTGCAAAGGAGGTTCTTCAAAGCAAAACATTCATCCAAGGTTGTTGTTATTCCACCGTCCATTTTAAAAGTACATTTTATTAACCAAAGAAAGTGATACAGTATTGGTGTGCAAAAGTTACATGCTTTGTGTCTCCAGCCTTGACATGCCTGTGTGGGATATTAAAGGAGAGCACAGCTTGACGATCCTCTGATTGCTCCCATGCCAATGACACTTTGCTCTAATGCTTTAAAACGATGTCTGTCTCTCTTGACAAGGCACTCCAGTCACACAAAATCACAACTGCCGCCGCAATTTGAGCAAACCTAAAGGGCAGCTCATCATTTGCAAAGGCTGACTCAGCCAAGAAAGTTTTGCCTCGTGTTTTTGTACTTTTTTGTCTGAGTTTGTTTGGCTCTGCACTCCTTTGAAGCTGCATATACAGTATGTGCTAAAGGGTTGTCAGCGACTGATACAAACACATTCAAATAACATCCACCAAAACTAAGACCCCACATAACAATCCCTGATCCTCCTTGAATCCTGAATTAGTGTTGTTGTTTTTGACCAAAAATTTACATGAAAGACGTGTTCGTTTTCTCCAACACACAAAATTAAACATAGAAGTTAAAAAGTGAACTGTTTAGCCCACGGGTGGGCATACTGCGGCCAGCGGGCCACACCAGGCCCGCCCAGCATCTTCATCCGGCCCACCAGGCATTTCCAAAAATGTTTTTAAAACCTTAAACATCAAAACTGTAGCCAGCAACAGGACTTGCAGCGCTAGTTTGGCACACTTGAGTCACCAAAATGGTCAGAGGCAATCTGTAGCTTGTACAAAAAAGTGATCCAAACACCAGGTGCACCATGTGGATATACAAGTAAATATCTGCACACAATTCCCATGCCAAAAAAACACCCATATTTTTCCGCCGCAAGGCATGCTGGGTAGCTAGTTGTGCTCTTTCTCCCAAATTTTGCCCTTTTTATCGTATTTTTGAGTGATTGCGAAATATGTTGAGGAGTCCGTCAGAGAAGTAAACAATGACATCCATGTGTTATTGTTCATAGTTCATATTGTTGTTGCCGCTGGACTACACAGCCTGCCTTGCGGGGATCGGGAATAAGAGTTTTAAGTTACGCGTCATATTAGGCGAGTTGAATCGAATCGGCAACCACAAATTGTGATACAAATCAAATCGTTGTTACCAAGTAAAGTACATATAGATGGCCCACCCCAGGTTTAGCCATTTTGCCTCAATTCACTAGTCTCCAAGTTGTGATGAATCATATTCTTCAAATTAATATTTTCTATGATTATAAATATAGTTTTGGATTTTCATATATACTATTTTTGAATCGTATGTACTATAATATATATAAGTGCTATATGTAAGTGAAGTAAACCTGTTGTGACATACTGTAAGTTTACTTTTATATGATGACTTATGTTATATACTGTAATTACATATAGAAGTCTATGTTAAGAATATCAAAGTCACTAGAAAAGACTTGTATGTCATTATACTCTATACAGGTGGTCCTCAAGTTACATATGAGTTCCGTTTTCCACACCTAAAGGACATATAAAATAGAGTAATAAAACACTAAATGTGAAGAGTAGCAAATAAAAGCCATAGCACTAGCAACCTTCCTATGCCAATAAGACCACTACACTGCGTAGTTCTTACTGCCACTTGCCGAGGATCGGCGACCTGCCAGTTACAGTGTGTGTACTGTAGTGTCCCACTGCCTGTGAATGTGACATGAGCCTTCCGGAGGGAGGAGAGCTGAGTTTGCCTATGTTGTTTTGGGGCGGTTCGGCCAGCAATAGCCTGTTTTGTCGATGGACTGCATCTGGGTAGATGTTACGATCTGATCTTTATCCTAAATCGTGGCCGCGACAGCCAAGTGATTGAAGCGTGGCAAATATTAAGCATGTTGTTTAGTCTTCTGAGGTGCATTAGTGCTCATGGACCCAAATTACGCTTGTAATTTACGGGTGCGCGTATGTAACTGCGGAACGCCAGAAACAGAGGACCGCCTGTATAGACTTTACACACTGACTGAGACTTTCACAGACGGGAATGGAAATCGAAGGAGGTCAATTATTGGGATAAACGGCACACGCTCGCTGCCATTCTGCCTCGCAGAACACCGTGTGGAATACTTAGTGTTGGCTTCAACCCCGACGCGTGCATTGAAGTCTTTTTCTTCTTAATCTTGGAGAAAATTTGCGAGTGGTTGAGTTGTGGGTAATGCATTCATTAGCTGTGAGTCCCAAGTCTAGTTTGAGCAACACGCTGGTGCGTTTTCACAGTCGGGTTTCAGGTTCTGAAGACCCGTGGCACCGCTAAGTTTCGACGGGCGCTCTGTGAAGAGCCATGGACTTCCTCCGCTGCAATGAGACGACGGCCTCCGTGGCAGCGTGATAGCTGTCCGTCTCCTGCGAGTCTTCGCTATTCTGCGACTTGGTGCTGTCCTGCGAGTCGGGCTTCCGCCTCAGGGCTCGGTACTGCTCCTCCTTCAGCTCCACGTAAGAGCGCGAGAAGGTGTGAAAGATGGACGTGACGGGGAAGGCCATGAGGAGGATGCCGCTCAAGATGCTGCTGAGCGCCACCACCTGGCCGGGAATGCTCCGGGGCACCATGTCGCCGTAGCCCACTGTCGTCATGGAGATGACGGCCCACCAGTAGCTCCCGGGGATGCTGGTGAACTCCTGTTTGGCGCCGAACTCGCTCTCGGCCAGGAACACCAGCGGCGAGAAGAGCGCCATGGCCACGCACAAGAAGAGCAGCAGAAGACCGAACTCCCGCGTGCACCTCCTCACCGTCAGCCCGAGCGTCTGCAGGCCCAGCGAGTGGCGAGCGAGTCTCATCACGTAGAAGATCCTCAGGGCTCGCAGGACGCGGAGTACCAGCCCCACTTTCTCGAGATAGTTGTTGCCCGAGCCTGCCGGTTTGCCGCCCACCGACAGCGAATCCACAATGAGGGTGATGTAGTACGGCAGGATGGCCACCACGTCGATGACGTTGAGCGGCGTTCGCAGGAACATGCACTTGCTCTGCGTCTGGATGAAGCGCAACACGAACTCCAAGGAGAACCACGCCACGCACACCGTCTCCAGCACGAAGATGTTGTAGCACCGCTGGGAGCACTCCCCCTGCAGGCACAAACCAGAAGTAAGCAACCCCGCCCCACAACACACTGCAGGGAGAAAGCAGCATTCACTTAAGGGAATGGGACACCATGTGATTCCTCACAGCCAATCAGAAGACAGTAATGTTCATTTAAAAAAATATTAAGAAAATGAATAACATTATTTTCTTCATAACTTCAAAACAATTGAAAAAACGTTAGGTTAGTTGTCCATAAGTGTACCCTGCCTCTCGCCCAAAGTCAGCCGGGATAGGCTCCAGCATACCCCCATGACCGTAATGAGGATAAGCGGCATAGAAAATGAATGAATAATTTTGGTTTGTATAGCATAGCTTTTGTATACAGAAAACTTTTTGGGTGCCAATATTGTATACGGGGTGATTTGGTTTTTATGGGGCTCAGAATTTCTGGCAGCAATCTAGGAAACTTGGAAAAATGAGTAATAAGGGAGGAATAAACATGCAAACACAATTTATTAATGTGGTTGTTAGGTTAATTGGCGACTATAAATTGTCCATTAGAGTATGAATGGGAGTGTTTGTGTGAGTGTTTGTTTGTCTGCCCTCCGATTGACTGGCGACCAGTCCAGGGTGTACCCCGCCTCCCGCCCAAAGTCAGCTGGGATAGGCTCCTGCATACCCGCGACCCGAATGAGGATAAGCAGTACAGAAAATGGATGAATGGATGGGTTCAATTATATTTAAAATTAGATGTGGCTCACATAACCATAATCTTTTCCTTTTTGAGTCAGGTATTGGCATAGTTGTTTTTTAATGGGCAAAGTGTAATATATATCATGCTTATTGCTTTCCAGCTGATTACCTAAGGTCTTCCTTGCCTCATCAGCGAGAAATATTAAGGGAAATGTGTAATCCTGGGGGTGTTTTTGTCCTTAAAGAAAAAAAGACCTGACGGCCGTCCAAGTTAAGGTATTTGGCTTAGTAATCAACCTTTTTTTGTACCGAGGCCTCTAACAGCGCTCATAAATATTAGAGAATATAATTACCAGAGATTGTTTGGTTATTAAGTCCACGTCGGCCCAGAGGCAGAGTGAAAAGAAGTTGCATGCTTTTGATCTTCGTGCGTCTCTTATTAAATGCTGCATTCAAAGTCTTGTTAGGACACCTGCAGGAAACGTCTATAGTGAAGACTATGAAGGACAGTGTACCCCACGGAGCACGTGAAGGCATCATCATTTGCTCTGTCAACGGTGTTGCTTTTACTTGTGCTTGTTCTTTAGGGGAGAACATTACAGCCAATACTTTCTGTTTACTCCCCTCCCAAAAAAGCAATTGATTCCCTTTCAACCTGCTGCTTGCATAGCACACACACACTCCCAGTGCACAATCCAATCACTCAGGTTTACACACACTTGGTGTATGCACGGCACCCAGAAGCCCGTGTAGCTTTTGTGTACCCTGTGTGTATCATGTGAACACCGCCTCTTATATCATGTTAACGCCGACTGCTTCACTTAGGCGAATGTGTTTAGGAGCCATCTTCACTTTATTTTACTTCCTTTTTTATTGTCTCTTTTTCCCATTATACAGCTTGCGTCCCACAATCATCCGTGGACCTTCTGTGCCGATGGAAAGAAATGTTTATGTTTTTAGTTTTGGCTCCAACAGTTAGGAGTGAACAAGAAGCCCAAATGATCCCGCGCCGTGATAGATGACACTTCTTCCTTAGGACTGAATGGCTTTCTATCTTTTAGCCGGTGGAAATGAAGGATGTGTGGCGTCTTTTCCGCATGGATGACAAAATCTTGGCATTCTGCGTGCTAGTGATGATATATGCTTCTGCTTTTGGGACCTCGTAGTGAGTGGGGGATTTGCCTCCAAAAGAGGCTGGCAGGAAATTTAATGATGCTCATGTGAGCACAGCGGAAGGTTCTATCGCAGGGGTAGGGAACCGATGTGGTTCTTTTCTCAACATGATAAAATGTATTTATTACTGATGTTTTAAGGTAAAACATTACAAAAATCCTTCATCCATTTTCTACACCGCTTATCCTCATTAGGGTCGCGGGTATGCTGGAGCCTATCCCAGCTGACTTTGGGCGGGAGGCGGGGTACACCCTGGACTGGTCGCCAGCTATCTAATTCCTAATTCCGCAAACCCTTTCGATGAAGATGGTGAAAATAAAAGAACATACTGTGTATGCTTGCAAGACCCAAAGCCAAGAAATCTCATTCATGGTAAGAAGTATTTATTTATTATTAGCTTCAGTGTAACAGTGTTATTTAAAAAATAAATTCAGAGACTTAGTATATTCTAAATTTGTTGGTCTTTTTGTTAATCTTAAAAATATTATATGGCATATCTCGTGCAAATACATTTTCAAATATGCGGCTTCTCCCTACTACTCTCTTCAGCCCCAGAAGACAAATGTCAAATGTACACAACGTGTGCAAACGCTAGAAATGGAATAGCCATTAGATGAGAGACGGGCTAAGTGCTTTTCATTGGCCTTGGCTCCACCGTCACCATATTGGGTCATGTGACCGGTGCATGAATGAAACACTTTCTGGGTTCCACATCATGACAATTTCATTTAACAAGCCATTTGACACTATTATTTTTTTACTTATTTGAGTTCCTTTTGAGCTATAATGGCAGTCAGGGCGCTGGGACCTCCCCCAAGGCTCAACAGTAGGAACCTTACATAGTGGATATACAGCATGCAGGTGTATTGGTTTTGTCATCAGACACTCTTTGAAATGCTTGGAAGTGCTTCATTTTATGCCTACACAATTAAAAAAGGGGGAAAAAACTTTTTTAAGAAAAAGTTTTATAAGATTGTGTTCCAAATGTAGATTTTATTTAATCATAGTAATACAACTTCAAGCTATATTTCCCATTTCAATCCATTTTTATTTGCTACTTTTTAAAAATTGGATTTTTGTTTTTAAATAGTGAGGCATGGCGGGTTTCTTATTATATTACAATTTTAATAATATTACCTTAAATTTAAATGGGCCATAAACATAACATGGTTATTCGTACAATCCACAATATTTTGAAATATTTTAATTATTGTTTTTATTCAGATTATTGCTTTTATCTGATTACCTGCAGCGTTTCTTGCCACAAACACAGAAAAATTACTCTGTAATGAAGTTAGCATAGTGCTAACAGAGCACTAAATATACAGTAAATGTGTTCATAAATGCTGAACTTCCGCACACAGTACATACGTATTATGTCATTGAAAACTATGCATTGTTCCCTGAAGGAAAATGTCTAAAAATAAAAGCACGAGGGGGGAAAAAAATCTACTCGAAAGAGTCAGTCAGTTAAGTAGTTTTTGCTTAACCTGGCTTGGAAACAAGAATATAACCTCCTTCGAGGGGGTGATATGTTTAAGTGGTGCAGCTATAACAGCTTGTCACATGACACTACTTTACATCCATTATCATATTTCACACACTTGACAACAACAACAACACGGGGGCCACAAGGTCACACAATGCAACACAAACACTCAGCGTTGGGCCGTCTGCAAGTGAGGAAGTGATGGTTCATTAGCGGGGGGAGGACCTGCACTAATGTACAACACCGCCTGCCTATCGAGCCTAATGGATGCTCCGTAATGGCGCTGTGTAAGTGGGCGGGCCCTGGGAAAAGGGAAACTCTTGTCATTAACCCAAACCATATTGAGTCCAGTTGGGCGAAAACTGCCTGGCTGTGGTGAGGATGAGGATGCAGCAAGCGTCTCCTAACATGGTAACAAAGTCCATGCCATCTGGCACCGCATCGCTTTGTGGGAATCAAACAGTACCACCTTTAGTTTTACTCTGTGGGAAAAAGTTTACTTTAGATTGATGAATCTGCGTAAACAGGGCCTAAACAACTAGAGTGGCAATGACCGTAAATGACAAGGCACACGCACTTGCACTATTTAAAGGGCCGGCGTCACCACTTGAGTGCCATGAAAACACATAAAACATTAAACCAGCGTATCTGCTTAACTGGGAACAGTCGTAATTATTATTATATTATTATAACACATCTACTGTTTACAAACATTAGGTAACTATACAAATAATGTAAGTATCAGGGGTTAAAGTAAAAAACCTTTTCGACAAGAACATAATAAATATACAGTATATTATTATAATTGTACAGTGAATAATATGATGTTTTATGGAATGATTTTATGATTATTACATATTATATATAACATATATTGTATATAAAATTTAATTGTATGATTATATTTATATTATGTTTTTTATTAATTAATAACACCACATTGCGCAACTCTTATGCTGCTGGAACTCGAGACGTCCGCTAGCTACTAGCAAGCTAGTGAGTTAGCCAGTTAGCCTTAAATTTATTTCTTGTAATCATAAGAAGCCAAAAATTTACCACTTTCACACGTAATGGGAGGATAACTTTTTTCCACTGTATCATGTAAACCTCATGACTTAATGCAGTGTTAAGGTAATCAAATGCAAGGTAATGTCTCAAAATTTTGCATCATCACTCCCACCCAGCTATGTTGTCGGGGGCTTTATGCCCCTGGTAGGGTCTCCCAAGGCAAACAGGTTCTAGGTGACGGGCCAGACTAAGAGTGATCCAGAAGACCCCTATGACGAACCACATGAGGAGTGACCGCACCTCGTGGGATACCGGGGCCTCACCCTGGAGCCAGGCCTGGGGGAGGGGCTCGCAGGCGAGCGCCTGGTGGCCAGGTCTTCACCCGTGGGGCCTGGCCGGGCCTAGCCCGAAGAAGCCACACGGGAACTCCCCCCTCGCAGACCCACCACCTGCAGGGGCAGGCATAAGGGTCCGGTGCTTTGTGATTTGGGCAGTGGTCGAGGGCGGGTGTCCGGGCGACCTAGTCTTCCGCGGCCAATTCTGGTTCTTGGGACATGGAATGTCACTTCTCTGGTGGGGAAGGAGCCCGAGCTTGTGGAAGAGGCGGAGAGATTCCGACTAGATATAGTCGGAGTCACCTCAACCCACAGTTTGGGCTCTGGAACCAAATTCCTTGAGAGGGGCTGGACCTTGTTCTTCTCTGGAGTTGCTACAGAGGAGAGGCGGTGAGCTGGTGTGGGCTTATTGTTAGCCCCCCGGCTCGGTGCCTCTGTGTTGGAGTCATCCCAAGTAAACGAGAGGGTTATTTCCCTACGCCTTAGGGCTGGGGAAAGGGTCCTGACTGTGGTTTGTGCGTATGCGCCGAACGGCAGTTCAGAGTACCCAGCCTTCTTGAAGTCGATCAGAGGGGTTCTGGAGAGCACCCCAGCTGGTGACTCCATAGGTCTGCTGGGAGACTTCAACGCCCATGTGGGAAATGACAGTGTGACTTGGAGGGGCGTGGTTGGGAGGAACGGCCTCCCTGACCTGAACCCGTGCGGTGTGTTGTTGCTGGACTTCTGTGCGAACTACAGTTTGTCCATAACGAACACCATGTTCGAACATAAGGATGCCCATAAGTGCACTTGGCACCAGGACACCCTAGGTCGCAGGTCTATGATCGACTTTGTGGTCGTATCATCAGACCTGCGTCCGTATGTTCTGGACACGCGGGTGAAGAGAGGGGCTGAGCTGTCAACTGACCACCACCTGGTGATGAGTTGGATTAGATGGCGGGGAAGGATGCCGGACAGACCTGGCAGACCCAAACGCGTAGTGAGGGTGTGCTGGGAACGTCTGGCAGAATCTCCCGTTCGTCGAGTCTTCAACTCTCATCTCCGGCAGAGCTTCGCCTGCATTTCGAGGGAGGACCGGGATATTGAGTCCGAATGGGCCGTATTCCGTGCCTCTATTGCTGAGGCAGCCAGTTGTGGTTGCGGCCGCAAGGTGGTCGGTGCCAGTCGTGGTGGCAAGCCCCGAACCCGATGGTGGACACCGGGGGTTAGGGCTGCCGTCAAGCTGAAAAAGGAGTCCTATCGAGCATGGATGGCTTGCGGGACTCCCGAAGCAGCTGACAGGTACCGGCAGGCCAAGCGGCACGCGGCTTCGGCGGTGGTCGAGGCAAAAACTCGGGTGTGGGAGGAGTTCGGTGAGGCTATGGAGCACGACTTTCGGTCGGCCTCGAAGAGGTTCTGGCAAACCGTCCGACACCTCAGAAAGGGGAAGCAGCCCCCAGTTCACACTGTTTACAGTGCGGACGGGGGCTTGCTGACCACGACTGTGGATATAGTTGGTCGGTGGAAGGAATACTTCGAGGCCCTTCTCAATCCCACTGACATGCCTTCCATAGAGGAAGCAGAGTCTGAGGATACGTACGTGGACAGTTCTATCACCGTGGCTGAGGTAATTGGGGTAGTCAAATCACTCCCCAGTGGCAAGGCTCCGGGGGTAGACGAGTTCCGCTCAGAATTTCTCAAGGCTCTGGATGTTGGAGGACTGTGTTGGTTGACACGCCTCTACAACATTGCATGGAAGTCAGGAACAGTACCTCTGGACTGGCAGACCGGGGTGGTGGTCCCCATTTTTAAAAAGGGTGACCGGAGGGTGTGTTCCAACTATAGGGGGATCACACTCCTCAGCCTTCCTGGGAAAGTCTACTCCAGGGTGCTGGAGAGAAGGGTACGACCGTTAGTCGAACCTCGGTTAGAGGAGCTGCAATGTGGTTTTCGTCCCGGTCGCGGAACACTGGACCAGCTCTACACCCTTGCAAGGGTACTCGAGGGTATGTGGGAGTTTGCCCAACCAGTCTACATGTGCTTTGTAGACCTGGAAAAGGCATTCGACCGTGTCCCTCGTGGTGTCCTGTGGGGGGTGCTCCGGGAGTACGGGATTGATGGTCCGCTTCTACGTGCCATTCGGTCCTTGTACAATCGAAGCAGGAGCCTGGTTCGCATTGCCAGCAGTAAGTCGAGCTTGTTTCCGGTGAACGTTGGCCTCCGCCAAGGCTGCCCTTTGTCACCGATTCTGTTCATAATCTTCATGGACAGAATTTCTAGGCGCAGTCAAGGTGTTGAGGGAGTCCAGCTTGGTGACCTTAGGATCTCGTCTCTGCTATTTGCAGACGATGTGGTCCTTATGGCCTCATCAGGCTGTGACCTTCAGCGTTTACTGGAGCGGTTTGCAGCTGAGTGTGAAGCTTCTGGGATGAGACTCAGCACCTCCAAATCCGAGGCCATGGTTCTCAGTCGGAAACGGGTGGACTGTACCCTCCGGGTTGGGAGTGAGGTCTTGCCTCAGGTGGAGGAGTTCAAGTATCTCGGGTTCTTGTTCACGAGTGAGGGAAGGTTGGAGCGTGAGATCGACAGACGGATCGGTGCAGCATCTGCAGTAATGCGGTCGCTGTACCGGACCGTCGTGGTGAAGAGAGAGCTGAGCCGGAAGGCAAAGCTCTCTGTTTACCGATCGATCTACGTTCCCACCCTCACCTATGGTCATGAGTTATGGGTCATGACCGAAAGAATGAGATCGCGGATACAAGCGGCGGAAATGAGTTTCCTTCGTAGGGTGGCTGGACTCACCCTAAGAGATAGGGTGAGGAGCTCGGCCATCCGGGAGGAGCTCAGAGTAGAGCTGCTGCTCCTTCACATCGAGAGGAACCAGTTGAGGTGGCTCGGGCATCTAGTCCGGATGCCTCCCGGGCGCCTCCTTGGTGAGGTGTTTCGAGCATGCCCAGTCGGGAGAAGGCCCACGGGAAGACCTAGGACATGCTGGAGGGACTATGTCTCACAGCTGGCCTGGGAACGCCTTGGTGTCCTCCTGGTGGAGCTGGAAGAGGTCGCTGGGGACCGTGACTTCCCTACTGAAGCTGCTGCCCCCGCAACCCGGACCCGGATAAGCGGAGGAAAATGGATGGATGGGTGGACTCCCATAAGAAAATAATAGTATTTTCTTATGTTCTGACTAATAATAGACCATTGTCTACCGTAAAACGGTGATCATTAATTAATTAATGAATTTCTGGAAACCGTGACGTAACAAGGGAGGTCAGTCATTAATTATCTGTAAACTCTCGCACTTGAGGTGTTTTCAGTGGTTGTCACCGTCAACCACAAGCCTCAGCCTCCATTAAAGATGGCATGAGACATATAATTAATTTTAAGACAGGATAAGAAATTAACTTTAGCTAATCCCCACTCCGCTTTGATTCCTCATCCCTTTCATCCCCTGCTTCATGAAGACATTAGGGTGGTGCTGCGGGTTGTGTCCTTTAATCTGCTTATTAAATATATTGGTTCACTAAGGGGAATTAGCGTGAGCCTCCAGAGGGACACCATGCTTGTTTTGGTCACCAACTATGACAGCACAAAGATAAAACGTAAGTAGAACAGACTTTCAGGTCTAATTATAAACAAAGAGTGTCTTCATTCTGTTAGTGGGTCCTTATTTGCTGTATTACTACAAACAAAGTCGGAAGTATGTTAATGCTAAAAGTTGTCCTCCCATTCCATGTGGAAGTGGTAAATATTTGGCTTTTTAAAATTAGGAGAAAAAAATTCTAGGCTAACTTGCTAGCTAGAGGCCAGCTTGAGTCCCTGCAGCATAAGAGTTAAGAGACGTAAACAAAGTATAATAGGAATGTAAATGTGACTACAGGTGTGGTTTTTCATGTCTACAGAGCTCTAATAACTTTGAAACCCATATTTAGAAAGTCATAAACACATTTCCTATTCTATAACTACGTTCTATAACTACTATATCGTGGTCGGGCCTGTAACAAATTACCCAATATAAACGAAGGACGATTGTATTATTATTTGTTAGCAGGATTGAGCAAAACCTACTTGAAACTTTGTGGAAGGGTGACGTGTACCAGAGAAACATCCCTTAAATTTTGGTAAAAATCCAGATAAAGGTGTAGATCCTTTTTTGTTTTTCAGTCTACACTCATTGGGGCCAAGCTGCGCCATTTTCATTTAACAAGACTGACATTTTCCAGCCTTGCACGAATTTGATGGGCAACGGTAAACAAATTGTATATTTTTTAAATGGTTTGGGATGGTTTAAGCTTTGCCCGTCTCTTCTCAACTCCTGCTTCAAAGCCATAGTTGCATTACGGAGAGCAGCTTGCCGTAGCTACTTACTGGTGCACTCCACCTCGGCTCCACTGCTTCCAGACCCGTTCCTTCGACAGCCATTTCCACATAATGCTTGGCCTAACTTTTATCACCTACAATAATAAGCTTTAAATGCATGGATTAGCACATTTACATAACCATCATGTTATATAAGAACATGTTTCTCGGGTTTTTTAAGGGAAGCAAATTCACAAAAAATCCCAAATTAGAAAACCACAACCAATTTTGCCCTAGTGTGACCGTGTGGTTGTTTACCCGTTTTTGTGTTGCCTCTACAGAATGCATTAGCAGGGGGGCCCTCCACGTGGCAGTGCCAGCAACGGAGGCACAATAACGTTGTTCACAAGAAGCCCCACTGTCCCTGCGCCTGTGTCGCTTGTCACGATGATTTACACCGAAGCGCGGGAACGTTCGCTGCTACTGTACGTGGGATGCGCATCAACATATTTACAATTGGACTGTAGCAGCATCACTAAGGCTGGCCTGTAGAAAGAGGGAACCAGCTTAGTTGTTGCAATGACTTAGTAGGCGGTAGGTGTCTTCTTCCCTTATTGGGAATATGCTGACACTTGGGGACAGAAGTAAAGCAGCTATCTTTTTTTCTACAACTTTATACACGAGGGAACTTCTTTCGATGCAATTCCACCATAAAATAATACATTCATTTTGTTGATTGGATAGATCGTGAAGAATCGGTTCACTCTCAAAGAGGTTATATTGTGTCTCGAAGCCACTAGTCTTTCACGAAACCGACTCAGAACTCAACAAAGTATGGGAACGGTGAGATCAATTTTTGATGGAGGCCCAGGGTGTCCAAATTGCGGCCCAGGGGCCATTTGAGGCCACTACGACACATTTTAAGGATAAACAAAAAAGTAACAAAAACAAGAAAAAAAGAATAAAGTCATAATATTAAATATAAAATTTTTTATATTATATAAAGAAAAAAACATTATAATACTATTAGGAAAAAATGGAATTTTCACAATCATTTTTGCTATATTAATAAGAGAATAAAGTTTGTGGTAAATTAGTTTGGAAAATAAATACAATAAATCTTTTTTCCCTAAAAAACTATTACAGAAATAAAGTAAAAATATGATGGGAATAAAGTTACAGTGTACATTGACGACATTTTTTGATGAAAGAAAATTTTATAAAAAGAAAATCATAATTTTGCTAAAAAAATGTAAAATTGTGTGTATAGTTATATAACAGGTATAGTAAATTATGATGGGGCTGTTGTCAAAAATATGACTTTTGCCTATAAAAAAAATACTAAATTGTATCATAATATTACAACTTCAAGCTACTTTTCCCCTGTAAATGCCTTTTTATTTGTTACTTTTTAAAAATTGGATTCTTCTTTTTAATAGTGAGGTGTCCTGGGTTTCTTATAATATCAAAAACGTTAGTGACATTAACTTTAATTTTAATAGTACATAATTATAACATGGTTAGTAATACATTCCACAATATTTGGGATATTATTCCACAATATTTTTTTCTTGGTATTTACGTCTGGGTTGGATGCACAGTTTAGAGAATAGCACCTTTTGTTCCAACCCATCAATTGTTCCATGTGAGCAAAAGTATCAGAACACGTGACAGACAAGTGTGTCCTATTGCGTTCATTTCATCACTCAATTTCAGATTGGGCAGAATAAGCTTGGCCTGTGTAGATTGCATTTAGAGGGGAAAACAACATGAAAACCTGAAAGCTCTAAATGGGTATAGAAAACAAGCAATTGTGCTGCTGAGAGAATATGGAAAACCAACATAACAGAAGAACGAAAGCTCTGGTGTCCTAAGTAACAGATGTGGAACAGACCAAGAAAAACATCAGCGGTTGGTGAGAAAAAGACCCTGAAACAACCGCTAGTGACATCAGCAACAACCTGCAGAGGGCAGGTGTGACGTTACCTACTATGTACTTCTCATAAAAGAGTTCGTGAACAAACGTACAATACCAAGACCAGAAGATGCAAAGCACTCATTAGCAAGAAGATGGGCCTCAAAAATTCAGCAGTCCATAAAACCTTTGTCTCAGAATCTCATTTTGGCAAAGTCTGTTCTAGACGGAAATCCTTAAAAATCAAAACAGGGAGTAAATCAATGAAGCAAGACATAGATTTCATTATTTGGAAATAAACAACAAAGGGCACAAATGAGTTAGGGCCCGACTATTTTTCTGCCTAGACAGGCTGTCAAAATGGGATGTAGACCAGCGAAGCAACAAGTGGATTATTTTACTGAAGTCATATTTGACTCAGGGCCCAGCTGTTTTGCTGCTTAGACGGGCGGGCTTAAACATCAAAATTAGAAGTAAATCAATGAAGCGTCAGACTATTTGGCATGTATGGCATGTAGACCAACGAAGCAACAAGTGAACTGCCTTACTGATAATTGACTCACCGCCCAACTGTTTTGCCGCCTAGAAAGGCAGCTGTGGTGGGATGTAGTCACAGGGACAGGAAGTAAACGAAAGACGCAAGGAGTGGATTAGACTATTAGGAAGGCAACATTAGAGGGCAGAAAAGACTTATAGGCCAACTATATTGCTGCCTAGACGCGCAGGCTAAAAAAATCAGAATAGGTAAGTAAATCTGCAGAGCAACAAGTGGATCCCAACCAGCCGAGGGCACAACTGACTCAAGTCGCAATTATTTTGCCGCCTAGACGGGCTGCCAAAACAGGCAGAGAGCTTTGTGTAAATGAAACTGTACATACCAAGAACGCAGGCAGCTCTCAACAGGTCTCAACTTTCACAAAAATCAGCAGACTGGACCCCTGTGGGAGTTAATGTCGCCTCAAGTACGGCTGCCGAGGGATTTCATTGGCTGTTTCTGTCATGTGAAAAGGCGAGAACTCACCCTCTCTTCCTCCTCTCTGAGGTCGGGCATGGTGCTCACACACAGCGTCACGGCCGTGATGGCCACAAACAACACCGACAGACAGGCGAAAATTTTCCCAGGGATCCCAGAGTGAGGATTCTCCACCATGTCCCGCAGTCTCCGCATGCACTCCCCCGTGGGGTTCTCCTCAGCGATGCTCCCAAGGTGCTGGATCTCCTCGTGGGATTGCGGCGAGGCGAGCTCGGCCTCCTCCTCCTCCAGCCTCTGCAGCTCCTTGTATTCTTCCTGGCGGAGGCGCAGCTTCCTCAGGCAGCACCAGTCCAGGTTGTTCTCTTCCACGCCCCAGTAGAGCAGCTCTTCCAGGAAGGACAGGGCGCACATCTCCCTGAGGAGCCGCAGCTTGCCTGCCGCCAGGAAGGTCACGATGGTGCGGAAAGCTGAGGGACTGCGGTCGAAGAAGAACTCGTTGCGGCTGCCATCGTAGTCGTCGCACACGTCCATGATCTCGGCCTCGTTACTGCATCCGTGCAACTTCCCCAGTCTGGTCATGGGAAACTCCTGCAGGGTGGACCAGGGGATGCAGTACTTGATGCCACCCACATTGATGATGGCCGCCTTGTCGTCGCTGGTGCCTCCACTCGCGCCATCTTGTTGGCGGGCCTGGGGTTTGAGGAGGAGCTGGGCCCGCTTGTAGAAGACACCCTTCTTGGAGGAGATCTCCTGCGGGTTCTCCACACGCTTGAAGTGGAAGGTGGGGAACTGGTGGTCGGTGCTGCCCGCCAGGAACGCTACTTCCTGATACATGGCGGCCACTTTGCTTCAAGAGGGAGGCGAGGATCGCAGCGGCTGGTCGGCCATTCAGCGACACGTCAGCACGTTTCTGTCACATAATAGAAAGTGGAATTGTCACCTCTTTCAGTCACAGTGGAGTGCAGTACTTGGTTGCAACCAGCAGAGGCGCTGTTATGTAAAGATGTGGAGCTATTTCAACATGTGCGGGTGGCGTCATGGCGCTCACTGCAGCGGTGGCACAAAAACAGGAGTTCAGAATATTCAGACATTTTTATATTTTTAATGAATTTGCGGCATAGAAAATGAATGAATGAAAGTTCATTTTCCCAATAGATGATCACCAAAATTCAATGTTTTCCTCCTTGGTTAATGCCCCACCCCTCTGCAAAAGTTTTGGGGAAATCGGTTTCCTGTTTTTTGCGTAACCGTGCTAACAAAAAAATGATGGTCTAAACTAGGGGGGTCCAAACTTTTTCCACCCACGGCCACATACTAAAAAATTAAAGGATGCACTTTCATATATTTGTGTGTGCTTAACTTTTCTCTTTTTTCCCCATTTTTGCTGTTGTTTTTTCCCCAATATTTCAACTTTGTTATTAAATAATCATTATAAATGTTCTTACTGTAATACGACTTTATTCCTCGATTATATAAAAACTGGATTCTATTCCCATAATATAATATAAATAACTCCTTCCACAACCTAATTTCACAAAATGCTGTTGTTTTGTTTGTTTCTCATATTAGGACTTTAAAAAATAACATATTTTTGTTTAATATCCCAACAGCTTGTAAAATGACCAATGTTGTGATATTACCAGTTTATTCTCGTAAAATTGTGACATTTTCACTTTATTCTCATAAAAATACAGCATTTTTCATTTCTGTTTTACGTTTATTTTTCCAAGTATTTCAACTTTCTTATGAAGTTGTTACTATAATACTTCTTTAATTATACTTTAATTATGACTCTATTCCCATAATATTTTTTCCCGCAACTTCATTTTTTTGTTTGAGTTTTTGCAAGTTTTGTATGTTTTTTTTCAAAATATTATTACCACTTTAAAAAACTTTTTTTTTCTTTACTATTTAAACTTTATGCTACTAAAATGGTATCTCTTGACTGCGATAGTAGAGTAACGTTGATGCACCGCTTACGGACAAATGGACTAAATGGAATATTTTACATCTAAGCAGCGACACAACACAATGAAAACTGGAACTGAAGAAACTCACCTGCTGTGGAGGAAAAAGCTCCAAAGTTGGCATTTTTTGTTTTTTTCCTTGTGTTGTATTTGACTAAAAATGTTTAATAAACCTTTAGGTGACAATGGCCACTGGGCCACACTTTGGACACCCCTGGGTTAAATCGTTTCATCCCAAACTGTAAGTATGTGTTGGTAGCCGGACTCCATCTAGTGGTACCACCAGAGATTTTTTTTAAATAATTATTTTTTACATGTTTATTATTCATCCTTTTTCTATACCGCTTATCCTCATTAAGGTCGCTGGTATGCCGGAGCCTATCCCAGCTGACTTAGGGCAGGAGGTGGGGTACACCCTGGACTGGTCGCCAGTCAATCGCAGGGCAGACAAACAACCAATCACATTCACCTTCACACTCTAATGTACAATTTAGAGTGGCCAATGAACCTAACATGCATGCTTTTGGAATGTGGGAGGAAACCGGAGTACCCGGAGAAAACCCACACATGCATGGGGAGAACATGCAAACTCCACACAGAGATGCCCAATGGAGATTTGAAACGTGAACCTCCTGACTGTGAGGCCAACATGCTACCCACTCAACCACCGTGCGGCCTCATTTTCTACACTGCTTTTATTCGTTAGGATCATGTGTGGGCTGGAGCCTATCTCACATGTTTAATTACCAAATAACATTTTCTTTAGCAGAAATATTCATGTTTAACTCATATCATGTATTTCTTCATCTTAGGAAAATGTGTGCACCAAAGTGAATGAAAAGCAAAGAAAGAGAGTGACTAGTGTGCACAGGAAGCATGCATCAGCCATATTACACTCCTTTCAAGGGCATGATGTCTATAATAGACTGTTTCCTAAAGACCTGCAGAGAGCAGTGGTAATGCTGCTTGACGACAAGCTGACCCAAAGAGTCTGGACATAAAAGCACTGATGGCAGCAAATGGGCGAGGTAAAGCTGAAGAAGAAAAATACTTTCCCCTTGGATGCACTTATTCTTGGTACAGACTGTGACAATAACAGCAATCACACTTGTTCTTTTTTTTTTGCTTTGGTGAGGTTCCTGCGTCCTAACTAGCAGAGACACTTCTTCTTTTATTGAAAGCGAGCATCTGGATGCACCTCTGCAGATATTCCCGCAAAGCGCTTCTGACTGGTGATTGACAAGCGCTTCAAGGGACCCCGGGCTAACTTGTGTCTAAGTCACCTTCCTCGTCTTGTCTCTTTTCAAACAAAACCAGCGTGCAGATTCCATTCAGGAGAACGTTTGACTGAGGTCTGCAACGAGGACCCCCGGATGAGCTGCCAAACTGGGGGCTGATTGGCCTTCATCACTCCGAGTTGAGGACGACTCCTTTTGGGTTGGAAAATGGCTGATGCAAAACGTCTGCCTAGTGTTGTAAGAATCATAAGAGAGACTACTTGGAATGACACACGAGGGCTTTTCGCAATCCGAGTGATTACGTGCTCCTGTTTTCTGTATTTAGCTAAGAGAATGCTAAAATAATACTCTTGGTATGACGTAAACGCCAACAACAATAATAAACATGTACCATATTTACTGCTATTTTAGTGACAAACAACAACAACACGTAATAATATTGATGCATTAATAATACCCAGTGTCTGTGATACAGTTGTAAGTTTTAATATATAGCGTGAGTCGTAACACTTACTCATGCTCATATCAAATAATTGTGCTTTATTTGATCATTTTTTCAAAATATTAATTCAATATAGATTGGCTATTTTCTAATACAGTAGTCATCCAATTTGATAACTTTTTAATAATCATACAAAAACAAAATAACATAAAATGTGTTTTTTTTCTGCCTATGTTGACACGTGGTCGTGTAGGGACCTTTTTCACAATAAGAATTATATATATTGTTATTAAAATAATATGTATTTTATGTTATGTTTCCATATTTTTACATATATTTTTACAATAAAGTAATATATGAATACATTACATTTAAACTATATATATTGAATTGACTGATATTAAATGATATTACTATTCATACTACTGTTTTTAAAAAGTATACGGTATAAAATTTACTCTGTTTGCCGGTTGCCTCCTATTCAGCAGCATGAAGTGTAGACTAGTTGGCTAAAGAAGGACACCTGCTGTGCTGCCTAGCAGGGCCAACATGACCTCTCACCTCCTGGTGTCCTCCCAGCTGAGCTCACCCGCACATGGAAGGGTGAGCGTATTGTTCCATATTCTTCCATATTCTTCCATATTGTTCCATGTTCTTCCATATTGTTCCATGTTCTTCCATATTCTTCCATATTGTTCCATATTCTTCCATATTGTTCCATGTTCTTCCATATTGTTCCATTGGGAATCAGAGTCCATTATGAGGCAAGTGGGGCAGCGGTGCCCTGGAGGAAATGATGATAACGAAATAAAAGTATGATATCAGCATGAAGACATCACCCTGTGTCTCCACCCATAAACGCTCCTTATGCAAGCTTTTAAGCGCGCTTTTAGGTCGCCGGTGCTTTTTCCCGCGCGTAAAACCACAGGAAAACCAGACTTACCCGGTACGCAGAGTCCGCGTCCGTCTGTTCCGACGCGGCGTCCACAGCGCGCAGCGTGCCGCCAAGTTTCCCACGCACACACGATGCGGGACGTCGCGAGCAGCGAGTCCACCCAGATGCGCATTTTTACGCACACGAAGCCCGGCGAGGAGAAGGACGAGAAGAAGAAGAAGAAGCTCCGCGAAAATGCCGCGCGCAAGAGAAGAAGAAGTGTTCCGTCCACACAGATCCAGAGGTGATGCTTCGCTCTCTGCTGTGCGTGTTGTGCGTGTGTGCGCTTCCAGTTGAGTGTGACATCGTCAGGGGGGTGGGGAGCGTTACTACCTCACTGCGCGTTGGATTCAACGGCATGGACTCCAATATTTAACCACTTGGAGTACACTGGAGTACCAGTTCTTGTGGCATAGCATCCATGCATACTAGGCGTTCCTCATGGAAGCTTAGTGGGAACCTTCTGCTTTGTGGCTTTGATGTTTATTTGTTATTCGTCATAAAATAGCATCTCACATGTCACCAGCAATACTGAAATAAACACAAATCTCCCAATGAGTCTTATAGCAAATGAACGTGGCTGCAAAACTCTGTTTTCTGTCTTCCAATGACCTCCAGTCGTCGATGTGTGAACCCCTCTCTCCCGACCTGGGAATAGGGCGATCTGCGGCCTCGAGGTCGGCGCCTCATTAACGGAAGAGGGTTCAGACTGCTGTTAGCGTTCACTCAGGTGGAGCCCTTGAGAAAAAAGCGCTACGTTTGAATAAAATCATACAGAAATGACATCGACGTCTCAAGGAGGACACGCCGCTTTAAATCCCTCAGCAGTGTTTGGATTTAAATGGGAAGTTTGGGAAATGTAATCAGCAACACACAATTCCCTCCACGGAGCACAAATGAGCAGTGATGTTTTGATGTTGCAGGACGCACAATGTGCATCCTTCAAATCAAAACGAATGATGCTGAAAGCTGTGAGAGTTAGAGAGGAGGAAGCGGAGAACTTGCTAGAAAAGGTGGAAGTGGTCGTCAGCTTTACGGAGGCGAGATGATGAAGTCAAAGTTTATTGACCGCTCGGCTGAGGCAGCATATTTGTAGAAAAGTCATTCGTCAAGGTCACAGGCTAAGATCAGCCTCATTCTTATCAGGGTGCACGCGGCTGATTACAGAAAGCCGCCCACAAATGTGCCGTTGCAGCCGTGCTTGTTTCCGCTTTGCATTTGTTCTTTGTTATAGAGGAAAACCCCAAAATAGCTGGCTGACGCAGGGTGGTTGAATTAAATATGACTTTACACAACAAGCCCGGAATGAAAAGTTGATGGAGTCAGACAGGAAGTGGCTGGAGGCCGCCATCCTGTGAGAGGCAGTTTGTCGACACCAGAAGTGAACTCTGTAAGATCCTTGGAGTGAATGTGAGTTTAAATCCCAAATCATGGCTCCTTGAGGGGACATTTAACAGACTTTCCTCAGTCCATTCAGAAATCCAATTACACTTGGCCCTTTTTAAGGATACTTGGACTCTTCCAAGTATCCAAGGTTGCATGGCCTGTCAAAAAAAAAGTCAATTAAAATCCGCATTTATCTTTCATTTATGAAACATCTTAATGAAGTAACCTTGAGATGAATAAATAACATGTTGTCACTGAAGGCAGCTGCAGCCTCACTTGCTGCCTTCGTCTCTGCAGATGGCGGAGATAACGAGAGTGACAGCGTAACTATATCTGAACTCTGCCTAGCAACAAGTGGCCGGGAGAAAGAACGCCGGCATTTCTGGTCATGGTGATGAATGGACCATTAGGATGAGTCGAATGAAGCTCCTGCAGCAAGCTCTAAAGACGTCTTTTTAGTTGGATGCTATTGACAGCTCTTCCTCCCGCGAGACGCATTGACTTTAAAGTAAACCATCACCTAACGAGGGCCCAAAGGGTGATTACCATGTCACCTTCCATCCGCAACGTGACAAAAACACCGTGAATATGTTTTAGGGTGTCCATCTCCACCACTAAGGTACTCCTGGTACAGCATTCATGCTTTTTTTGTGGGAAAAAAAATAACAAGAATAAAATGATTCTTAAACCTAACAAAATGATATCAATAATTAAATATTACACATATAAATATGTTATTAATAAAGATTTAGTTCAGACAGTAATACAAATTAAAAGGGCAAAACCCTCTACAGTTGTTATAAAAAAAAGGCTGTTTAAATATAATTTACAATTTGAATAAGAGGCTGCACGGTGGATGAGTGGGTAGCACATTAGCATCACAGCCAGGAGGTTGAGGGTTCGAATCTCCATTGGGCATCGCTGTGTGGAGTTTGTATGTTCTCCCCGTGCGTGTGTGGGTTCTCTCCGGGTACTCCAGTTTCCTCCCACATTCCAAAAACATGCATGTTAGGTTAATTGGCGACTCTAAATTGTCCATTAGAGTATGAATGTTTGTTTGTCTGCCCTGCAATTGACTGGCGACCAGTCCAGGGTGTACCCCACCTCCTGCTCAAAGTCAGCTGGGATAGGCTCCAGCATACCCGCAACCCTAATGAGGATAAGTAAGCAGCATAGAAAATGAATGAATCTGAATAAGAAAAGGCCCTATATCAGGGGTGTCCAAACTTTTTGCAAAGAGGGCCAGATTTGGTGAAAATGTGTGGGGGCCGAATATCCACCCCGACATTCTTTAAACCATTACCATTAAATACAAATGAACTTTTGTTGGATTTTTAAAATTGCAAATGGCATACTTTTACTTTTACATTTTTTTTTCCATTAAGTTTTTACCAAAATCACAAACCACAAAAAATGAAGAAACCTGTTCATGTGAAACATTACATATTATTCACTATTATATGCTCACTGCAAACAAAATTCAAAATAGTGATCACAGCATATTTAAACTGTGATTTTGACCATCACAAAAGAATAAATTAACCGAAATTTAAGAATTTATTCAACTCAGAGGACTTGCCTGCACTAGTGTGAAGGGTGATACTGGGACCTTGACTGCAGTATGTGGTCCAGGTCTGGCTCAAGTTCAGTGGTTTTGATGCGTAAGACATCACGAAGGTGAGAGTCACTCAATCTCGTCCTCATGCGGCTCTTGTTAATGTTCAACTAAAATGAACTCCAATGCCTAAAAATGGAGAGCAAAACCAGACACGCGTGGGAGAAAACGAAAGACAACTATCAAAATAAATTGAAGAATGGCAAAGGCTCAGCCAATGATCAAATACTAGGATGATCCATGATGACCAAATACAGTCTGGCGTTACCTGTAAGTACTGTGACAGTCATGAAGCTAATCTAGTTACAAGAATCCCCCGCAAAGTCCCTATGTTGAAAAGGGAGAAGAGAAGAAGCGGTTACAGTTTGCCAAAGAACACATAAACTGGCCTAAAGAGAAATGGAGGAACATTTTGTGGACTGATGAGAGTAAAATTCTTCTTTTTGGGTCAAAGGGCCGCAGACAGTTTGTGAGGCGACCCCCAAACTCTGAGTTCAAGCCACAGAACACAATGAAGACGGTGAAGCATCATGATAAGGGCGTGTTTCTGCTGCTCTCATGTTGGGCCTATTTATGCTATAGCAGGGATCTTGGATCATTTTGCATATGTCAGAATACATGAATACTTTATGTTAGGGAGTGGCCAGCCCAATCCCCAGACCTTAATCCAATGAAGAACTTGTGGGGTGACATCAAAAATGCTGTTTCTGAAGCAAAACCAAAAAATGTTAATGAATTGTGGAATGTTGTTAAAGAATGTTGGAGTGGAATAACAGCTGAAAGGTGCCACAAGTTGGTTGACTCCATGCCACACAGATGTGAAGCACTTATAAAAAACTGTGCTCATACAACTAAAAGTTACTTTAGTGATTGACAGGTATGAATGTGAGTGTGAATGGTTGGTTGTCTGCCCTGTGACTGACTGGTGACCAGTCCAGGGTGTATCCTGCCTCTTGTCAACTGGGATAGGCTCCAGCATACCTGCGACCCTAATGAGGATAAGCGGTATAGAAAATGGATGATTCACAAGATTGCCAAATCCCAGAAACAAAAAGGTTTGTATAAAATAGTTGAGAATTTGTAAAGTCAACAGCAGACACTGCTATTTTTGGAACACCCCCTTTCAACTAATTGCCCAATTGCACAGCCTTAACATCATGAATCATGAATGCTGGTTCTTGTTTGTTTTCTGAGAATCTTGTGGCAATAAAAATATAATAATAACAGTGATTAATGTGGTTAGTCTTATTGGACTGCTATTATTTTGAACACTGCAGTATTTTCCAAATTAGGACACACCTGCACAAAGGTCCTCTGATTGTGCTTAGAAGCCTAAAAATTGTGCTTTTTTTATTCCAAAATTCCACTTGGCAGCCTGTCGTGTACAAAACGACCTCAATAAAGCTGCTCTGCGGCCAGTGGGAAAAAATGTGTCCCTAATTTCACTTTTTGATGGCAGCACAGCAAGACGCAGCAACACAAGTAGGCACAAAGGCGTGATGGAAAACAATTTACTGCGCTTCCATTTGGGGGGAAAAAATCCCAGAATGAGACATGAGTGAAGAACAGGTGGACAGAAAACTGATGGGGAAATTTGTCTGAGAAAATGTGGCTAACGTGCTTATTTGCACAGGCTTATGTATGAATATACTGTATGTATATATATATGAATTTTTATAATTTAGTTTTTTTAGGAAATAAGTTTCATCCTAAAAATAATATGTCAAATCCTTGTTTCTCCATCCTCCATCATTACAAGATAATGACTCCTAATGGGCGCGTCCATTTAGCAAGAAAGCACTTGAGTGATGAACACATCCATCGTGCAGCCTTCTGGATTTTTTCCGCTTTAAATGTCGTGCAAAGGAAGAAAGAAATGTGCGCCGCAATGACCTCAGTGGTGCTCTTTTCATAGCTGCATACAAGCAACATCTCTCTTTATTGGCCCCAACAGGTGGACCAGGGCTTGCTAGGCTTTTATTGTGAAGAGAACACGCCTCTCCGCCCTCCTCGTCCCTTTTTTATGTGATCACATCTTCCTCAAAAAGCTGTCGCTGATGGAACTGGCTTAATGACGCCTGAACCGTCGCGTACGGAGGTGGGGGACAAATTGCATCTGTTTTGATGGCAAATGTCACGCATGAAAACTAAAGGAGCGGCTCGATGACATTACTGGAGTTTGGAACGAGCACGTTGTCAACTCAATCCAGGGCCACGGCTCCAAAAGAAAACACGCCTGACGTGGTGCAATTCAAGCAGCACTGTGCATGTGGGAGGAAACCGGAGTACCCGGAGAAAACCCACACACGCACGGGGAGAACATGCAAACTCCACACAGAGATGCCCAACGGAGATTCGAACCTTGAACCTCCTGGCTGTGAGGCCAACATGCTACCCACTCATTCACCGTCCCACATTCCAAAAACATGCATGTTAGGTTAATTGGCGACTCTAAATTGTCCATTGGTATGAATGTGAGTGTGAATGTTTGTTTGTCTATATGTGCCCTGCGATTGACTGGCGACCAGTCCAGGGTGTACCCCGCCTCCCGCCCAAAGTCAGCTGGGATAGGCTCCAGCATCCCCGCGACCCTAATGAGGATAAGCGGCATAGAAAACGGATGAAAGAATGACTACAAATGTCAGATCTCCAATGGCACGACTGTTTCCATGAAAGAAACAGCCAGCAAAATGCAGCATCAGCCTCACTGAAGGAGTCAGTACAGTAAAAGGTGCAGTTGTTGTCGTTTCGCTTGACGGCCATTACAGCCAACCAGGAAGCTGTGCTGTCTCTGGCGCAATCAGCACAGAGCATGCCTGCAGCAATAAGCCCAAGTCNGGGGGGGGGGGGGGGGGGCTCCCGTTGTAGCTTGCGGCCTGAGCCTTTACGAGGAGTGTAAATCAACATGGCGCAGACGTGTAATTTTTGGTTAAAAATATATATTTTTATAATTGTTATTAGAGAAAGTGACAAATGGGCCTGCCGGTTCCGTCACAGTTTGGAAAAATGAATCAATAGAATTTGGTCCCGCTGCAGAGTGAAATATAGATTTCCTTAAGCAACGGGCATCTGAGGGTCAGGAAATCTCTTCAAATTGCAAAATACGTGTAAAAATGTGGCGGGTAAAAACGTACATAATGAAGATTTTAAAAATACATGCATGAGGAAAAGTGTCAACTCGTTTCAAAATAGATACAAAATAATAATAATACTTAAATATACAATATATTCCCTATGCAACTGAATGGGAAGGTGTCTCCATACTTTCCATATTTTTTAATACAATTACAATTTAATATGTGCTGGGGAAAAAAAATCCAAAATAGAAATACAATTGGAAGAAAATAAATAACTATATCAAATGTATTCCAACGTTTTAAAATATATTTCAGTTATATACAGTATAATACGACTGTATCATTTTAACACACCACTTGGGCAAAAGTTTTGGGACGCCTTGGGAGGTGAAAATGGAAGAAAAACACGACGTCACACCTTCCACCCATCCCAGCTTTATGCTCACTGAAAGTTTGTCCACATTTTTACTTCCCACCAAAATAATCTCATCCTCTTGCTGTGCTGTTTGGGAAGAATCCCTCTTACGTAAACACGGGCAGCGCCCCAGACGGCACATCATCTTACTTTGATGTTTGAGAAATATGCAAAGCAAGAGGATGGACAAGAAGAGAGAAAGCGAGCGTGTCGTATTTCTGGCAGAGCGGAAATGAGCTGAGTTGTGGGATTGTGATTAATATTGCCAGCGGTTCATGAGTGAGGAGGGGCGCTGATACAATATCAATGTACAGCCACTCTATGGCCTTCGTCATTCACCTTTAATGAAGAAATCATCACTGCTCCCAACATCCAGTATTGCACACAGACTGTGGCGTTACTACGATAACACTATGATGCTACGAATGGGTATTCCCGATGATTTCGTATGTGGCACTCCCGTCTTTGGCGTAAACAAAACATTTCATTTTGCTGCCTCATCCACTTGATAATCATCTGCAGTAGCTTCTCATATACAGCGGACTACTCCTGTTGTATAGACGATCTTTGACTAGCAGTAGAGCTTTACCTCATATAAAGGATCTTGGACAAGTGTTTTTGGGGGTTTGGGGACCCCTAGAAGGAGATGTGTCTTTGAGTGGTTTCTCAACACTTCACAGCATGCTGACAGGTTTTTGCAGTAGACCCTTAAAACAACAAATAAAAATGAATTGCATAAAAGTTTTTAAAAAAATGAAAATAAATACTAATAAAAAAGACTTAATTAAAAGTAAAAAAAAGAAAATAAATAAATCTTCAAATTAAATAAAGCTTCAATAAATGTGTAATAAATATAATAATAAATAATTATTTAAATACAAAAATAAAAAAATATTAACAAAATGAATGACTTAAATAAAAGAGTATAAAATAAAAATAATTTCAAATAAAAATGATCTAAATAAATATGTAAAAAAATGTAAATACAGATTAAATTTTTTTTACCTAAAGTAAGACATGAAAATAAATAAAAATGACCTAAATAAAATAAAAATAAAAAAATACAAATGAAAAAGATGTAATTAAAAGTAAAAAAAATAAAAAAATGCAAATGAAAAAGACTTAAATAAAAGTAAAAATTAAATAACAAAAGTGTAAAAAAATAAATACAAATGAAAAAAGACTTAATTAAAAGTAAAAAAGGAAAATAAATGTAAAACTTAAAATTGACAAATAAAAGTGTAAAGAAAATTAAAAATTAAAATAAATACAAATGAATACTAATGAAAAACAAAAAATAAAAAAATGCAAACTAAACAAGACTTAATTATAAGTAAAAAATGAAAATTACAAAAGTGTAAAATAATAATTACAAATGAAAAAGGACTTAAATAAAAGTAAAAAGGGAAAATAAATAGTCATTCATTCATTCATTTTCTCTGCCGCTTATCCTCATTAGGGTCGCGGGTATGCTGGAGCCTATCCCAGCTGGCTTTGGGCGGGAGGCGGGGTACACAATGGACTGGTACCAGTCAATCACGGGGCACATATAGACAAACAAAGACATACAAGCATTCACTCTCACATTCATACCTAAAGGGCAATTTAGAGTGGCCAATTAACCTAACATCCATGTTTTTGGAATGTGGGAGGATAACAATTTAAAAGTGTAATCATTTTTTAAATTAAATAACAGAGTATAGAATAATAACAATAATTGAAAATAAAAGTAACCTAAATAAAAGTGGGTCCCAACTTGGGATGACCATGAAAATGTGGGTCCTAGGCGGAGACGATTTGACTATTTGAGAAAACCCCTGACATAGAGGATCTTTGACTCGCACCGGGGTGGCCATTTGTGCCCAGCTGCACATACTAAAAACATAACTAAACAAGAAAATAAGCAAAAAAAAAATGGAAAAGTCAGCAGTAATTTTACAAGAACCAAGTAAAAATACAATCTAATGAGAAAAAAAAGAGTTTAAAAATTAGAGAACAATGTTGTAATATTAATAATGTCATATAATTAGTATAAAGTCGAAATACTAAAGACAATACATTTTTTCAAGATATAAGAAACAAAACAATTATTAACGAGTAACTATTGGAAAATTACGTTGGGAAAAAAGTTGAAAAAGTTTAAATAAAGTAAAAAAAATTATGTGAATCAAGTCAAAATACTATGGGAATATTATGAAAAGAGTACAAAGTTGAAATATTTGAAAAATGAAAAAACCCAACAGAAATAATGGGAAAAACGTAAACTCTAGTTCATACTAATAACAATAATATAATAATAAATGTTTGTAACTTCTTTGCATGTCTGCATGTGTTGGCCAAGTTGCCTCTTTTTATTTTTCCGTGTGTGGCTCTCGCTGGAAAGATTATGGACAATGTTAGGACTAGTATTTTTTACAGCAGATCCTTAAAAACAGCAGAGCACTCCTGTCATAGAGGATCATTACTAGGGTGTAACAGCGATTCGATTCGGATCACAATTTGTGGTTGCCGGGTCGATGCAAAGAGGACATTGGTTCATTTAAATGATACCCAAAAATTCAAGCTGAGGCCCGGATACTGGACAGTGCAGGTGAAGTTTCCTAGACGTCTGTTACTTTTTGTAAGGGAATCAGGTTTACATTATGGATACTAAACCAACTTTAAGTCAACACCAATTCATGGCAAATACATTGACAGTTTATTGGAATAAAGTGCAAGCAACACTTCAGGTTGAATGATTGATTTTTCTGGTGAACACAGACTGATGTAGTGAATGAATCGTTACACCCCCACTCAATCATTCTTGCATGTTTGCCCTTGACATGCTGCAGCTTTAAATCATCTTCCTTGCAGGGCCATCTACTTCTCAGGGTTTATAAATGGTTTCCTGACTCCATCCACGTTCTAGGTGGAACGTTTCCATGTCAATGTGGCTTCTGGGCCTTTTAATAGCCTGACGTCTGACTTTGCGCCGCTGCTTTCAGGGTATAATCAAGCTGGCACCTGCCGGGCCGTTACACAGCCCGACAAGATGATGAGAGCCACACAACAGATTTCAAGTCGTGCTATAGGTGGACACCTACACAAGTGCTGGTTCTCACTGTTGATAAAAAGACTACTAATATGTCCCTAAACTGATGCACGGCGTTGTCTGAACCGCTCCCCACTCCTGTCTAATGACCTCGCTTGTCTTAAGCTGAAGCCTGATGGCTCGGCGAGCGTCTCGGGGACAAAGGAGCCATCAGCTGCAAGTCTCTCCGTGTCCTACGTCGTGATTAGCAAGGTAACACAAGAAGTCCATTGACACACTTTTGTTTTTCTTAAGTTTATTTAGTCAAAGTAGATCTCTGGGTAAACCTAATCCATTAGTTTGGGGTAAAAAAAAAACACAGATAGAAAGGAGAATAAGTACATGAAATGATGGATGTATTTAATACTGGAGCCAGGAGGAGGTTGATGTTAAAATATAAGAACATTACAACAAATCAGACGAATGATATTATTCATTGCAGTGTAGCTCAAAGAGGGGAACTCTTCAAAACCTTTCTTTATTTTTTATTTGGCTTCTGTTTGTCATAAGTGCATTCATTACACATTTTTAAGTTTTGACATTTTTGGGACGCCTTACAATAAATTTTGATTGCTTTTTTTAAGGAAATAAGTTTAGCTGGGGCCATAAAATACAGGTGTTTTTTTGAAATGTTTTTCACTGAGGTTGCTTAACAAAAACTTTTTTTAATATTTGAAGAATAAGCTTTTGTTGTTTTTATGGTAAATATATTTCACTGGCATTTCTGCTGCATGGCCATAAAATCCTGGCAATTGTGGATTCCTTTTTCAAACATAAAATCTCATGTAGATGTTTTTAGACACCTTTTTATTATTTTGTTAAAACTTGGTTTGACGTTGCTTAGTGACTTAAAAAATATGCTTTTTAACCATTTTTACCACACCCGAGATCAAGCTTTGGCAGTTTTTTTAAATAAATATATTTTAGAGAGATTTCTGCCTCACACCTACAATATAAAAGGTAATTGTTAGTTATTTGTTCAAAGAAAAAATAATGTTGAATTACTTGCTGGCTTAAAAATAACATATTTTTAGACACCCGGTAGGAAGCTTAGACTTTTGTTTTTTTTTGGTAAATATGTTTCACTGGGATTTCTGAGCCACAGCCAATGTAATGAAGGTGAATTACACACAAACACATATATATATGTATATAGATACATACACACATACAGTAGATACACATGTATACTCTATATATGTATATGCCTACACACATACATATATATATAGATACAATGATATGAGCTTGCATGAATGTCCATTTGTACCCCACTTTGAGCTGAGTTGAATTAAAATCACAAAATATAAAACGCGATTGGCTCCAGTGTATATTGTCCAAAAAAGAATGGGGGGCGGGATTCAATTTCTAGGTCAAAGTGCACAAGAAGAGTGTAGAAAAACAAACACCACCAACAACCCAGAAATCACATAACCATAATAATCATTTTCTATGTACAAATATGACATGAGAAGTCAAAAAGTGAAATTTAGCTGCACAACTTACTTTCAACTCTTTGGCATGAGCGGCCACATTTGCAAGGTTTATCGCCACTTTAAATACAAACAAACCGTCAAAAGTATTTTTTACAACGATTTATTTTCATGACAATAAAATAACTGTTTGATACCCGCCTAAAAAAAGGAGGGGGCTATCGGGATGAATATTAACGCTACAAAACACAGCAATACTGTACAGAACATTCATTATTGTTTTCAGAATAATTACAGCTTGTCAGCGTCCCATGTCACATAAAGTCATTAAGCTCCGCCTCCAACGCCGCCGCCATCTCGTCAGCCTCGGAGGAGCTACACTCCTCCTCTTCCTCTTCCTCTTTGGAGGACTCCTCTGCCGCCTCCTCCTCCTCGTCTTCCTTGGCGTCGTCGAGCTTTCGTTTGTGGCCCCTGCTTGGACCAGAAACCACGTTTTAGACAGATATGTGTATGCAAACACCACCTGCTTGGGAACCCCGGCCTTTACAGTAATAATAATAAAAACATACATTAAATAGTCACATCTACGCCCTGATGTTCCCGCTAAATACAAAAGGATACCAACAAAAGAAGGCAATCATTTGCTGGGCTGAGCGCAGCACGGCCCCCTGAGAGTTACAATTAACACACACACGCACACACACACACACACACACACACACACACACACACTTAACAGCCCACAGCGGACGGAATTCAAAAGGATAGAGAGAAGCTGCTAGGAAATAGAAAGGTGGCAATGAGGGATGAAGACTGCAAAGATGAAGGAGGACGGAGACACAACACGAAGGAAATACCGCATCGTTCCTATGAAGTGGAAATCCACGGTGGTGCAAAATATCCATAAAGCAAAGTTTTGTCCCGATGTCAACATCATTCATCATCTTCCACTCAAACAGGCTAAAAGTGTAGGAATAGAAAGAATGAAATAAAAAAAGGCAACTCAATGAAACGTGACACAATGTATTTTTCAGATATTTTGCCATTTCTTTGTCGGCACAACCTAAAATATGAAAATATTACATACAGTAGTGTTCTAAATAATAGCTGTGCAATGTGATTAACCAGATCAATCACTGTTATTAGTATATTTTTATTGCTACATGGCAAACAAGTTACCAGTAGGTGCAGTAGATTCTCAGAAAACAAACAAGACCCAGCATTCACTGTCTTCACTGTGTACTGTGGCTTGAATTCAGAGTTTGGGGGACGTCTCATAAACTGTCTATGGCCCTTGGACCCAAAAAGAACAATTTCACTCTCATCAGTCCACAAAATGATCTTCCATTTGTCTTTAGGGCAGTTGATGTGTTCTTTGCCAAATTGTAACCTCTTTTGCGCATGTCTTTTTTAACAGAGGGACGTTGTGGGGGATTCTTGTAAATAGATTAGCTTCACACAGACAGCTTCTAACTGTCACAGTACTTACAGGTAACCCCAGACTGTCTTTGATCATCCTGGAGCTGATCATTGGCTGAGCCTTTGCCATTCTGGTGATTCTTCCATCCATTTTAATAGTTGTCTTCCATTGTCTCTGGTTTTGCTCTCCATTTTAAGGCATTGGACATCATTTTAGCCAAACAGCCAACATTTTCTTCATAAGTTTACCCCTCTCCAATCAACTTTTAAATCAAAGGTGCCAAGGTCTCGTGTATAACCGGTGAGTAGCACTTGCATTACTACAGGACACTTGTTCACTTGCATGAGCATGATGTGGGTTTTGGCTTTCATTTGGTTTTTGAATCTTTGTATTGACATATTAAAAAAGTGACAGTTATGAAATATAACTGTGGAGGAGTGATTGCATTAATTGTGTGACGCATTTAAATACTTTTATTGACAGTGTTTGTAATATCTGTTTTAAATGATTGTTTGTTTGTGGGTTCATTATGGAATATTGTAATTTTTGTTTTATAATATTTTTTGTCTTGTTTTTAGGGAGACAGGTTTGCCATCTGTCCAGGGACAACAGATGAAAAATAGCCTTTTGGCTAATTCTGGTGCATTTGCAGCCATGCTATTAATGTACACTGTCCCTGTCAAAATAAACTAATAAAATAATATAAAATAAATAAATGGAAGAACGCTGCATGATTTGACTTTGTGGATTATTTTGGAATCTTATTATCTTGAATTCCTTTTATGAAAAGTTGACAGCTATCATATATAACTGTGGAGGAGCAATTGCATTAATTGTATGACATCTTTAAGGGGGCAGCAGGTTTTGACTTTATAGATTATTTTGGAGTAGTTGTCAAGAGGCGCGAAGTGACTGCATTAATTACAGGTCTCTTATTTGAGCGTACAGGCTTTGGGTTTTGAATTTGTGCAATAGTTTGAAGTCCTTTTATCGAGTAATTTTATGAAATGTGATGCATATCATATAAAACTGTGGAGGAGCGATCGCCTGAACTGTATGACAAGTCTTAATTTGAGAAAACGTACTGCGAGTTTTGACTTTGTGGAATAGTTTCGAGTCTTTGCATTGATTGTTTTCAAATGTGACTGTAGTCATGTACAACCGGCGAGGAGCGATCGCAGTCATTAAGGGTCTACTTTAGCGAGCTTGTCACGAGTTTTGAGTTTGTGGATTATTTTGCAGTGTTTTAAATTTCTTTTATTAAATTTGACAGAGCTGCGGAGGAGCAATCACAGGTGCTGCAGGTTTTGTGGATTATTTTGGAGTTTTTCTGTTGATTTCCAATATAAAAATCCTACCTTTCTATTGAAGAACTGGTGAGGAGCGATCGCATTACAGTCATTATACACTTGCTACACACCGTGCTGTGTTTGTTACTTTCAATTAACAGGTGGAACCCAATAATAGCCAAATCATTTATTGTTTATTCAAGTATTGCGGGTTTCTAGTTGCAAATCAATAGCCCACACATCCGACCATCATCCTTCCGCCACATTCGGTGGAAATGCTGCTTCTAAAGGGTCCACTTGTGTGCAGAAGATGTTGCCCTAGCAGTAAACAAGCCATCCTTCTCTCCAAATAAACCACTTGGCTGCACCAGCTACGAGTTCTTTGCATCATGCTAATGAGAAGTGCAAGGGTCTACGTCTTATTATTAGGGGTGTGGGTTGGGGGGCCCTTCTCATTAGAGCACCGCGCTGTCACACAGCCTCCCGCCACAGCAGGACTGTGGTTTGGTGTTCATTAAAGGTTAGATGTCAGCTTATATCGGCCACACGGGCTTGCTGACGGGACAGGCTTGGCGGACCCCCTGCAGACATTGCGTCGGAATGAGGGCTGAGGCGTTGCAACAACACAACAAGAAGCTTCATAGTTTGGAGGCGAGCTGGTCGCGAGGGTAATGGCATGAGCGATGATGGATTGATTGCTAGAAATGTGAGAAAATGAAGCACCTTCCTGAGTAACTGGAGTTACTGTGTCAAATTTAAGATGCTTAATGAACCTGCTTGGGAAATGACTTTGTATATATGAACATTAGGAGCACAGTTCATTTTGTTCTCTCTCTCCCGTCATCAATTAACAGCACAGACAATTGGGGGCGGTTGCTTTTGGCTACGCTCGGTTACATCCAATCTGGGTCTTTATCTATTAATCCCAACACAAGTGAAAAGTTTAGCAAATCAATTAAACTGCACACAAAAAAAGCACTTCCCTTGTTGTGTTGTTCTAGTTCTGACACACAACGCCTGTTTGATAAACGTGTGACAGCGGACACACGCACGCGCACGCGCACACGAAATACAAGTCGACACCCCAGGCAACTCACCAGGGTTCCTTAATGTAGCATACTTGCATGCCAACATGTTGTGCTTTCCTGTAGTACAAGAATACTATTTCACAGGCAAAAAAAGGCAGAGGCAAAAAAAAAACTATAAGTTTGCCCACTAACAAAGAAATGATCAGTCTATAATTTCAATGGTTGGTTTAATTGAACACTGAGAGACAACAATAACAAAAAAAAATCCAGAAAAATGCGTTTCAAAAAGAGTTATAAACTAATTTGCATTCCCATTAAGGAAATAAGTATTTGATCCCCTATCCGTCAGCAAGATCTCTAGCTCCCAGGTGGATCTTATAGAGGTAACGAGCTGACATTGGCCGCCCTTTCAGCTCGTTACCTGTATAAAAGAGACCTGTCCACAGAAGCAATCAATCAATCCAGATGCCATATTCTGCACCATGGCCAAGACCAAAGAGACAAGATTGTGGACCTACACAAGGCTGGAATGGGCTATAAGACCATCGCCATTTGGCAACAACAGTTGGTGCAATTATTCGCAAATGGAAGAAACATAAATTAACTGTCAATCTCCCTCGTTCTGGAGCTCCATGCAAGGTCTCACCTCGTGGAGTTTCAATGATAATGAGAGCGGTGAGGAATCAGCCCAGAACCACTTGGGAGAAACTTGTCTATGATCTCAAGGCAGCTGGGTACATAGTCACCACAAAAACAGTTGGTAACACACTACGCCGTGAAGGACTGAAATCCTGCTGTGCCCGCAAGGTCCCCCTGCTCAAGAAAGTCCATCTAAAGGCCCGTTTGAAGTTTGCCTCTAAACATCTGACTGATTCAGAGGAAGACTGGGTGATAGTGTTGTGGTCAGATGAGAACAAAATTTAGCTCTTTGGCATCAACTCAACTCGCCGTGTTTGGAGGAGGAGGAATGCTGCCTATGACTCCAAAAACACCGTCCCCACCGTCAAATATGGAGGTTGAGGTGGAAGGGAGGATGTACCGTCAAGTGTTGGGTGAGAACCTTCTTCCCTCTGTCAAGGCATTGAAAATGGGTTGTGGTTGGGTATTCCAGCATGACAATGATCCAAAACACACGGCCAAGGCAACAAAAGATTGGCTCAAGAAGAAGCATATTAAGGTCATGGAGTGGCCTAGTCAGTCTCCAGACCTTAATCCCATTGAAAATCTGTGGAGGGAGCTGAAGGTTCGAGTTGCCAAACATCAGCCATAAATCACTAATGACTTGGAGAAGGTCTGCAAAGAGGATTGGGCCAATATCCCCCCTGAGATGTGTGCAAACCTTGCGGCCAACTACAAGAAACAGCTGACCTCTGTGATTGTCAACAAAGGTTTTGCCACCAAGTACTGAAGCACGTTTTTCAAAGTGAGTTTCAAAATGCCAATTAATTTATAACTCTTTGAACTGCATTTTTCTGGATTTTTTTTTTGTCATTGTTGTCTCTCAGTGTTCAAATAAACCTACCTTTGAAATTATAGACTGATCATTTCTTTGTTAGTGGGCAAACTTACAAAATCAACTGGGGTTCAAATAGTTTTTTCCCTCACTGTAGTTAGTGATGAGTTCGGGGCACCCATTGGCTCTCGTCCTCCTATAATAATCAAGTTCTCAGTTTGCTTACTCAGACCAACAGGGAGGAAAAATAAGAAGAATAAGCGAAAAGCAATACCAAAAACTACAAGTAATATGACCCCTTTTTTTTCTTCCTCCAGGCCCGTGCCTCCAAGCTGCTTGTGTCAGCACTTTTCCCGCCTTTTGTTCACTTATATCTCAATATAAAGCAAAAAAAAAAACATCTCAGGGGAAAAACATGATTCCATGTTGATGTTATGACTACACGTGCAAAAATGCATTCAGGTAACACAAAGCCTTATCGTTATCGTTAAACACAAAGTATGGATTTTCCAAAACATGACGTCACACAGTAAATGTACAGTTAGGTGCCTGTTTGGCTTTTTCTGACAAGACTCACCCTATGCTAGTGGTTCCCAAACTTTGTAGCACCCCATTTTGGAGATTAAATGATTTTCAGCACCACCCCCCCCCCCCCCCCCCCAAAAAATACAGCAATAATGAAAAGTGTCATAACGCCAGGCTCCCCCTAGGGGGCGCGGCCACCTGGATTAAAACCACTGCCCTATGCATTTATTATCAAAGGTATGGTGGTGCTTGTTCTTTTTTTGTACTGTTTGTTGTGATGAACTTTTTTTTACACTTGTAAAAGAGAGTTGACACCATGTCACGCAATCGCGCAGGGCCAGTAGCAGAACAAACCAGAGCGGGCCCTTTAAACCCAAATAATAAAAGCTCACGATGACATGATATTACATGTCCCACCACCTATCCGGGGCCCCTGTGGGCATGGGCGGGGGTGTGCCGCCCTCGCAGCCCTCCCTGAAGTCCCGCCCCTGCAACCGCAGTTTACAAACACAGCAACAGCGTAAAAAAAGACATTTTAATATTATGTATCAGTTACACGAAGCTTTATCTCTATGTATCACTTTTTTTTTTATATTTAAGAATTATTTTTATTATTTACTAATAGGCTGCAATTGCCACACATCTTCCTTGCTGAAGTTGTAGTATTATTTATTTATTTTAAATGACACCAATTGGACCTTGGAACTATTTATATTCCCATATTTCTTTTGGGAAAAATAGTTTGTAAACAGAAAGCATTGTGTACAAAATGATGCAATCCACTTCCATTTCCTGACTGTACACTAGACTGTACACTACATGGTAAGAGCCCGTTTGAGTAGAAATAATACTCCTAACTTAACAAAGTGTTTTTTAAGAGAGGTTGTGGCTTATTTGACAGCAACTTTTAACACTACTGTTTGGGAAGTGTCCATTGCCGTGGGAAATGATACGACTATTACTCACGGCATGTCATAAAATGCTTCTGTAGCCGAGGATCGGACCGCCAAGGCCTCCGCCTCGGCCCGCCACCCAGCTCACTTAGCACCCAACACCTTTGGCTCATCTTACGAGTGGTGAGCTCATGGGAGGGGGGACCCACGTTATCTACCGGGCCCCATGGGTGCAGGCCCGGCCACCAGACGCTCGCCATCACGCCCCACCTCAAGGGCGGCTCCAAGCGAACTGGTGCGGCGTCTGCAGTGATGCGGTTTCTGCACCGGCCTGTCGTGGTGAAGAGAGAGCTGAGCCGAACGGCAAAGCTCTCAATTTACCGGTCGATCTACCGGTACCCTCCCCTACCTTCTTACCCTCACCTATGGTGATGAGCTTTGGGTAGTGACCGAGGGTGGCTGGGCTTTCCCTTAGAGATAGGGTGAGAAGCACTGTCATCCGGGAGAGACTCAAAGTAGAACCGCTGCTCCTCCGCATTGAGAGGAGCCAGATGAGGTGGCTCGGGCATTTGGTTAGGATGCCTTCCAGACGCCTCCCTGGGGAAGTGTTCAGGGCACGTCCAACCGGTAGGAGGCCTCGGGGAAGACCCAGGACACGCTGGAGAGACTATGTCTCTCAGCTGGCGTTGGAACGCCTCGACATCTGCCGGGAAGAGCTAGACAAAGTGCCCGGGAGAGGGACGTCTGGGCTTCCCTGCTTAGGTTGCTGCCCCCGCGACCCGAAGAAAATGGATGGATGGATGTCATAAAATGGCAGCTGGGAATGAAGACGCCGCCTCGTTAGGAGTACCTAATTACACTTGCCACTTTTTTTCACGCACTGGCAATTAGCACGGCGTGGAGCGAGCGCTTTTAGCACTGTGCTCTCCCTGTGTTTCTCTCTGCTGCCCCCACAAATGGCATGAAGGACTATCAAAGTAAGTTGCTCTCTTGCTTTGCTTTTCATATTAGGGCTCATGTTCAAAAACATGTTGCCTTTAATCGTTTCCTTAGCCCTGTAGCCGACGTTCATAGTAAATTCAGCATTTTCATTTCCTACACTTCAAAATGTATTAACTGGTGCTTACTCTTTTAATGGAGGACATAATAAAAAACACTCAACCCTCCATTATTGCGGTTAGAATGTTTTCAAAGCCAAAACCTGTTTACGACCTTCTAAATACAGTTTTTGACACTAATAGAGCACACTAGACAAGTTATAACACCCCTACCGTCACCTTCACACTCCTATTACCCAACACAGTAGACAAAACTTAAAAGCCACTCGTAGAGCGCAGAACTTCATCAGGCGCCACAGCTCTCATGCTTCAATTGTTCTGTTCCTATGATGAAAATTCCAAAAGGTCCCTATTTGTTTCCACATCTATATCCGCTAATTATTCCATTATCTGGATCAGTCTTTGATATTTTGTAGAACCGGTTGGAAACTTATCCTGTATTCCAAGTGCACTGACCATTTTTTGTGGCATTTTATAAGCGGTATAGAAAATGGATGGATGGATGGATGGATGGATGCAAAAATCTCGCAATGGTAAAGAATCAAAAACTCTCCAGATGGCGATTCTGATCCCCTCCAAAATGTCATCAGTTCTTCCATATTCCGGACAATTCCTAACAATTTCATCCAAGTCAATTCAGAACTTTTCAAGTTATTTTGAGCACAAACAAACAGACAAAGGAGGGATAAGGAGGGAATAAGAGGAAATAAGACATAGTATAGACTCACAGATGTTAACATTGGGAGAGTTCCTTCATTGTTTTTTTTTTCAGTTTGGGGCGTTCTTGTGGGGTCACACGGGGTCTCCTCCTCGCGCTCTCTCCCACAACCACACTTTCTCCTCACCGACAGCATGAACAGTGAGGTGCGTTCACAAACATCACAAGAACACCAACAGGTTGTTAGAGTAACATTACAGGCACATGGTGACCAGTGTAGAGTACTGTATATCTTCATATCTTTCAATGGCCCTTTTTAAAGCTTGTGATAAAAGTACACCTCTAAGAACATGGACATGCTAATTAGGAATAGAAGTCGCCTCTTGATGCTTGCGTTTTAAGACACACATCCAAGTAACAGCAACCCCCACCGGCATGGAAAGATGAATTCAGAACATCTAGATGTTGTTTAGATGTTTTGGCAGTACATAACCTCTCCTGACACTTCCAGCTATCATTACCAACATGTTACTTACAGTGTTCAGTATTTAAATCCCCTGCAATGGACCGATTATCTTTTCCGCTCTTCCTTAAGTGGATAATTAGTTCGAAATGTAAACAAATTAAAGGTCAAACAGCCTATTTTGTTGTTAATGACAAAAGGCTGGCAAAAGCACTCAGCAGTCAAGCATTGGCAGCACACCTTAACATTATTCCTCGAACTTGGCTGACAGGCAGCCTCTAAAATAGGCAGTCAAAGCCCCAATACTCCTTCCGAGCATCACTCTGCCCAAATACAACCTTTGGTAAGAAACGTTGGGGTCGGAAAAGCACGTTTTGTACAAACTGACATATTTCATAAGAACAAGTAAACAAGAGAGCCAAAAGCAACACAGTCAATGCAGCCCGATATCATTTTTAAAGCATATAGAACATTTAATGAAGAGGTTATGAATGTAAGTACTGAAAGAACAAAGTCCTGTCGATGAGTTGGCTTAATCAATCCAATCCAGTCGTTTGAACACACACCAAAGGACAAACGGCGCAATTAGTGTGCTCTTTCGGCTATCAGAAAATCTTTAAAAACAATCACTCACAAAAGAGCCTTTGGGCTTGTCTAATTAGAAAACTCTGGAAGGCCAACTTACAATATGGAGCAGGAATGGTTAACTTTCTTGCTCAAATGTCAAGAGAAAGACAGATTTCAGACCATTTTCATACTACGGCAAAATCTCCACAGTTGGAACTGACTCAAAAAATTTGGAGGAAGACTCCAAACTTTTTCCAGCGAGGGCCACATGCAAGATGTTATATATACAGTATTTCAAGAAAAAAACAACGCATCTCTGCATTGTGATATACTGTAAGTGGAAAAGGGAAAAGCATATTATTAGTATGAACCTCAATCTTTTGTTGTTGATTTTTGAATGTATTGATTTTTTTTTCTTAATATTTGGACTTTTACAGCTATTTTTTATGCCTGGTTCTGTTTTTAAACTTTTTTCTTATACATTTTGTTTTGGTAATATTAAGATTTTATTTCCATTATAATACATACAATGATTATGTATGATGTTCCCATACAATTAAAATGTTTACTTTATTCTTTTTTATTTAATTTTATCATTTTCTTTTTATTACTGCCTATTTTTAAATTGTTGTTGTTTTTCTTAGTGTTCTTGTTAAAAATAATTTTTTTATAATGTACTATGGGCCAATAAAAATAAAGCCATAGCCCGCAAATGGCCCCCGGGCCGCACTATGTGGACATCCCAGACATAAGGTTACCAGAGACGGCAAAGAATGCAATGCCAACCATAGAACCACAAATTATTGCTCTGTCCTGTACAATTTGGCTGAGTCGGCTGTGTAATTATAAGAGAAGATCTGAAGTTTACATACATACATTCATTATGGGAATACATATCATGTGGATGCAAGTAGACAGGAGGAGAAAGTGAGAGGGTCCAATTTACGCAGCTGGATGGACTATATTTATAATTTCTACCTTTCATGTGGGTCAAAGCAAACAGCGATCAAAAGGAGCGCAAACACTGAGGCGACTGTTTGTGTTCTTCTGTTCGCAGAGGAGTCAGACACGCTGCCAGATTTGAATAATTGAATTTTTTCAGGGACGGCGCAGCATATTTTATTCCAACACGCATGTGCTCAAGTGCATTTTAATATGATGACGCAGCTTATTTCTCCACCTATCAATAAGATTTTATGTCTGGAGAATATGACATGCTGTATGTTTCTTATGGATGGAGGAGAGAATAAAATTTAACAGCGGCAAACAATAAGAACATTTTTAACCCTTAATTGCCATTCTGCTTTTTATTTTCAAGCCATTTTGGTTGTGTTGACTAAAGATTCCAGTAAGTGATATTTTTGCCAGAAGATGTTATTTTTCAAAACATTTCAAAATCGTCATTTCTGTTCTTTAATTAGCCTAAAATGGCAAAACCCAACAACTGTCTGTCTGACCGACTGAGAACGCTTGGAAATGACATTTATATCTAATGCAATACTTTAAGACTTCATTTGGACTACTGGCTGCCAATTTTAGTTTTGTCCACCAGATGGTGGCACTTTTTCCCATTGAAACCATGCAGCAAATAATGCATGAAAATCAATGATGCAAAGAATTGATCTATTTAAAAAAAAATTAAAATTAAAATCCTAAAAAGCAAATACTCCTTGAAATGTATTTTCTGAAAATTATTGCTATATTGTTTACTTTGTTCCTTTTCAAATAAACAAAATAATTATGTAAACATTTCGGCTTTTAAAATGGTTAAAATACCAAAGACGTTTTATTTGTATTTAAGGCAAAACTTTGTGTGGAGGTGTCCAAGTGTATTATTAGTACCTATTATTACACTTATTTTTGGTTTAATTTCTACAATGTGCCAAGGACCTATAAGAAACAATTTGTGAGCCAAAAATGGGTCCCAGGCCATAGTTTGGAGAGCCCTGACCTACAGTGTGGGTTTTTGCTTTAATATGACACTAATGCATGAAAATCAATGTTGCTGCCAATAATTAAGCCATGTTGGCTTATTAATAATAAATAAGAATTGAAATTATTTTTATTTTATGGACGTTTTCCCACTTAAACACAGTGGATGTTTGTAAATACTCCGGACTTTCAGGATTGACCCTTTAAAGTGCCAAAGTCGCAAAATTGGGACAAGCAACATATCAGAATTTAACAAGCCTTTGCTGTAATACTTGTTTGTCTATATGTGCCCTGTGATTGACTGCCGACCAGTCCAGTGTGTACCCCGCCTCTCGCCCAAAGTCAGCTGGGATAGGCTCCAGCATACTCGCGACCCTAATGAGGATAAGTGGCATAGAAAATGAATGAATGAATGAATGAACGCTGTAATACTGTATGATGCCTCATGTAGTTAACACTTTACACCAGTAGATGGCGGCCATCTGTACCTTCAATCTGAGCAACATTTGTGTTGCTGTGTTTGGGGTGGCAGGTGACGTGGTGAGTTGTCAAAACACCACAAATGGTGAGGGGGGTAGCGGGAATGTAAAAAAAAGGCTGAAATAGCGGCAAATGCGGTTGTATCCGCGGGAGAGACTCCTCGGCAGAAAATGCACTGCTAATAGATATGACCTGAGAATACAATGACCTGAATGAAAGACAATATTTACATGCGTGATAAATACAGTAGTTATTTATATCCATCTATGTCGTAATAGTGGTAATAAAAGCAGTTAAGGCAGGCAAGAGCCCACTGTAAATGAGATGAGGAAGAGTATGACGAGAGGATTAGACATTTTCATGAGCCTGGTGACGTCATAATATGCAAACTCAAAGAGTGAATTTACTCCCATCACAATCTTTGGGTCATACTCATGATTTTTCTCATTTACAGTATGCCTTACCGCTCACCATTTTCACGCTACAACCTTTTGAAATAGTAATGTCAAAACTGAATATTTTCTTGAAAAAAAACTCTGGTGTCTTAAGGATTAAGAGGTCTTACAAAGTTGACTTAAAGTAGGAAAAAACATGAATGTATAATATTTTTACAGCATTTTTGGAAGCTCTCGTCCTCATTAGGACCAATAAATGCAGTAAATCTTCCTCTTGCAATCCACCCTCTCAAGGCCCAGGCAACTCAGCGGCAGTCACACGGCCAACACCACCAGAGGGCTGACGAGGTGATCAATGCAAAGTATGGCAATTTACTCCACTTGGATCATTTATACTGGGGTAAAGCATATTATTCCAGTGGAGAAAAGCAATTTACTATTACGCAAACTGCGTGGAGTTGCTGTTGAAACTGTTCTAGAGCTACTACTTGTCCATTAAAATAAAAGTGGCTGTACATTAAATGCATAATCTATTCAATGAGCTATTATCAGCCAACACCTGTGCAGTGAATACATTTGCCTGGAAGTTAGTATTTAGTCTAATATTCAACTTTTTTCATGTGAATCCTGTTTTAGTAGCTGCCTGTCACACTCACAGAAGTCTCCGTTTGAAGGTGCCATTGTTTGCCGCTGATGAATAGTTATTAACCCAAATGTTGGAGGAACAAAACAGCAAATCATCAACTGGCTACTTAGCTCCAGTCTAATTTGTTGGGTTTTCTTTGGGTTCTTTATTCTACAGATGCTGCACTTATTTGCATCTTTTCAGTTGTTCCTGGTCAAAGAAATGAGATTGTTAGGGAAGACCAGGGCTATTCAACTCACCGCCCCGGGGTCTATATTGGCACATGGAAAGGCCCGCGTGTTCAAAAAAAAAATCGGGAGCAAAATATTCCTAAAAACACCAGAGCAGTTCTCAACAGCTGAGTAGGGACACAAAAGTGGGGTCCTTGTCTGGGAAAAAATAAATAAATAAAATACTGTAACGACCCAAAGTCTGTGAGTGCATCTCACGCTCTTGTCTGTGCTACTGGCTCGCTACAACGGTGTGAGGTGCATGCCGGGCATCTGTCAAGCTTGAGTGGGAGAGAAAGAACACCGAGTGGAGACCTAACGAGCAGTCTGAACGACACACAGTTGCAAGTATCTGCTGGAGAAGAGTGCGCCATTAGAACCTCACATTAAAATATAAAAACAGTAGTGTTCGAAATAATAACAGGCCAATGTGACTAATTATTTATTAATCAGTTATTAGTATATTTGTATTGCTACGTGGCAAACAAGTTCCCACTAGGTGCAGGAGATTCTCAAAAAACATTTCCCTCAGACTTTCAAAAAGAGATGCATGTTCAACAAGTGATTGATCCTTTAATAGCGGGCATTTGATTCACACCTACTTTTTCACAAATTGATCACTGATTGAATGCCACACTGCTATTTTTTGACACACCCCTTTCAACCAATTGCCCAAGAGTCTTAAGAGGGTGCATATCATGAATGCTGGGTCTTGTTTGTTTTCTGAGAATCCAATGCACCTACTTGTTTGCAATAAAAATATACTAATAACAGTACTCAATCTGGTTAGACACATTGAGCTGTTATTATTTTGAACATTAATGTAAATAAAAAAACATTAAAATAAAGATATATGAGATTATTTAACAACTAGCTTCTGTAACCGAGGATCGGACCGCCAAGGCCTCTGCCTCCGGCCGCCACCCAGCTCTCTTGGCACCCGACCCCTTTGGCCCCTCCCACGAGTGGTGAGCTCATGGGAGGGGGGGGACCCACGTTACCTTTTCGGGCTGTGCCCGACCGGGCCCCATCGGTGCAGGCCCGGCTACCAGACGCTCGCCATCCTGCCCCGCCCCCGGGCCTGGCTCCAGAGGGGGGCCCCGGTGACATGGTCCGGGTGAGGGAAAACGAAGTCTATTATTATTGTGCATCATTGGGGTCTATTGACCCACTCTTTGACCACTCATTGAATCCGAGTGGGCAATGTTTCGTGCCTCCATTGTTGATGCGGCCGATCAGAGCTGTGGCCGTAAGGTGGTCGGTGCCTGTCGTGGCGGGAATCCCAGAACCCGTTGGTGGACACCAGTGGTGAGGGATGCCGTCAAGCTGAAGAAAGAGTCCTATCAGGCCGTCTTGGCCCATGGGACTCTGGAGGCAGCTGACAGGCACCAGAAGGCCAAGCGGTCTGCGCCTCTGGCAGTCGCTGAGGCCAAAACCCGGACATGGGAGGAGTACAGAGAGGCCAAGAAAAACGACTTCCGGATGACTTCAAAGAGATTCTGGACCACCATCCGCCGTCTCCGGCGGGAGAAGCAGTGCACAGTCAACACCGTGTATGGTGGAGACGGTGTGCTGCTGAACTCGACCCAAGATGTTCTGGACCGGTGGAGGGAATACTTTAAAGACCTCCTTAATCCCACTGACACGCCTTCCAACATGGAAGCAGGGCCTGGGGACTTTGAGATGGGTTTGCATATCTCTCGGGCTGAGGTCACCGAGGTGGTCAAAAAGCTCCTTGGTGGCAAGGCCCCGGGGGTGGATGAGATCCGGCTGGAGTTCCTTAAGGCCCTGGATCCTGTGGGAGTGTCTTGGTTGACACGACTCTGCAGCATTGCGTGGGCGTCCGGGTCTGTTACCCTGGAATGGCAGACCGGGGTGGCGGTCCCGCTTTTCAAGAAGGGGTACCGGAGGGTGTGTTCTAACTATCGTGGGATCACACTCTTCAGCCTTCCCGGTAAGGTCTATTCAGGTGTTCTGGAGAGGAGGATCAGCCCGACAGAATTTCTAGGCGCAGCCAGGGCGTTGAGGGGTTTCAGTTTGGTGGCCGCAGGATTCGATCTCTGCTTTTTGCAGATGATGTGGTCCTGTTGGCTTCATCAAGCAGTGACCTTCAACTCGCACTGGATCGGTTCAAAGCTGAGTGTGAAGCGGCTGGGATGAGAATCAGCACCTCCAAGTCCGAGTCCATGGTACTCGCCCGGGAAAGAGTGGAGTGCCATCTCCGGGTCGGGGATGAGGTCCTGCCTCAAGTGGAGGAGTTTAAGTACCTCGGGGTCTTGTTCACGAGTGATGGAAGGATGGAACGGGAGATGGACAGGCGCATTAGGGCGGCGTCTGCAGTGATGCGGACTCTGCACCGGTCTGTTGTGGTGAAAAGAGAGCTGAGCCAAAAGGCAAACCTCTCGATTTATCTGTCGATCTACGTTCCTACCTTCACCTATGGTCATGAGCTTTGGGTAGTGACCGAAAGGACAAGATCGCGGGTACAAGCAGCCGAAAGTAGTTTTCTCCGCAGGGTGGCTGGGCTCTCCCTTTGAGATAGGGTGAGAAGCACTGTCATCCAGGAGAGACTCGAAGTACAACCGCAGCTCCACCGCATTGAGAGGAGTCAGATGAGGTGGCTCGGGCATCTGGTTAGGATGCCTCCCGAACGCCTTCCTGGGGAGGTGTTCAGGGCACGTCCAACCGGTAGGAGGCCTCGGGGAAGACCCAGGACACGCTGGAGAGACTATGTCTCTCAGCTGGCCTGGGAACGCCTCAGCATCCGCTGGGAAGAGCTAGACAAAGTGGCCGGGGAGAGGGACGTCTGGGCTTCCCTACTTAGGTTGCTGCCCCCGCGACCCGACCTCGGATAAGCGGAAAAAAATGGATGAATGGATGGATGGAGATTATTTGAGAAGATGGAGTTTAAAAATTCCTGCAATGTGGGTCATCACTTGTCATTCAGGGGTGATGGTTGGTCCCCCTGTCAAACAAGTTGAGAACCACTGATGTTGAGGATCTTTGATAAACACTTTTGCAGCTTCCCCTTAATAACAGCAGAGCCTGCCTGTTATATTGGACTGTCATGTTTCTGATTAGTGTGTTTTGCAGAAGGTCCTCAGTTTAATAGCTTCCAAGATGACTTCAATCCCTACCGCCAATTCATGGAGGATCCAATAACTGCTGGGCCCTAATGAATCAAGTTTGCCTTAACAATGTGCTACTCTGAAAAATCCTCATCCCCAAAAGTTTAGGACGCTTTCCAGGTTCTATTGCTTCCGACATGCAAGAGGAGTGGAGATAAATACTCAGTACTCATGCTCAAACAGCATAAAAAAGTCATTCCCAAGCTGTAAAAATTCGATTGATTTTTCCTGGGACGGCTGCAACAACAACCATAGGAGAAATTGGCACCAGGAGTTGTTTCATCAGCCATGGACTTTTAATCCCCACCAGGGGGGTACAGTATATTGGGACGCTATTTCCCCTGTGAAAATGGAGGCTGCCGTTCTGACAGAACAAAGACTGTGCAGAATGAACTGCACTTGAAGATTGTCAATCAAAAGAGTTTAGGAGGCGGCGGCTGACAAGTTGTGAGAACATGTCATAGGTGGACCAATCACATAAACACACATGGCATTTGCACGTATGCCCTTGAAAGTGTGGCAGGCTCATGACTACGCGTGAATGCAAAGAGTAGAAGGTTATCTGCTTTAATAATTCATAGCACACAGAACAACTAATAGTGCTGGCTCATCACTTATGACAACACAGCTCACAATCTGTTAAAAATCAGTATAACAGAGGAAGAGCAATAAAACATAAGACTGCAAGACTAATGCACTACAAATTAGAAGTGATCTGTTCCGTATTAGTTGATATATTTCTTCTTATTCTGTTTTTTTTTTTTGCTTTGGTTGTATTTATTTATTTAAGTGATCAATGACATTTTGTGCAGTGCTTTTATCTACCTAGATCTATCTATTTCAGGCTGAAGTGGTTTCAAAAGAGTATTGGTAGCATAATGGAAAAATAATATATGTGCCTGCTGTTATATACATATATGACAGCAAAAAAACATAAACCAATCAAGCCAGCGCAGCAACTAAATTCCAGAGAAAGACGGGATGAAAAACATTTTGGGATTTCACTTTCGTCCGTCTGACTACCTGAGTCACGGCCCAAACATACCACCCCTCACTCTGTCACCTTCACTGCGCTAAAAACAAGTGACAAGTTTCACACGGCGGAGAGGTGAGCGAGCATCTGAATGAATGCGTATGGACATATACAGGAAACGAAACAAGACCGCAGCTCATGACGGCGGATGTGAGTGGGCGCTGAGTGGCTCCAATTATGCACATGCACCCACAGAAAGAGAATTTCATGGCGGCACCGCAACGCCTCTAAGGTTGTCCAATTTTTGATGTATGGCATCAAATTTCCCATTACCTCACTAAAGCCAAGAATTGTTTACATCAAAGTTATAACTCATGTTTTGATTTTTCTATGGCTTTTTCTGACTGCTTGCGTTCAACCGCTAACATTAGCTGCCAACTAGGTGGCTGCTATACTGATTGACAAAAAGTGTTTTTCAGTGCTTGACTTCCTTTTACACTTAAGAGTGTCACCAAAAAGAGATGCATGTTTTGTTGTTTTTATTGAGGACAAGCGGTATAGAAAATGGGATGGATGGAAAACATGCATGTTTTCTTCTTGTAATAAGTTAATATTGTAGCAACAGCGTTTGTTTATATCAGAGCTGTAGAGAGACACACGCCGTAACAAAAACATGGAAGGCCATTGTCATTTTGGAGGTATGTAAATGTGACGGGAGTGGCTCCGTCATAGTTTGCGGTGCAGGTTCATCGAGGGAGACACACAGTGTCTCTGCCCGTCTCATGTTACATCCACAGCACTCACTTCTGATTCCAACAACAAAACATAAGCATTCAAATTCATAGCGCAAACCACCAGACATAAGGCACACTTTTGCAACATCGCTGCCATTAGTAGTTCTTTTGGGGTTTTTACATTAAAACAACATGTTTATTGATTCTACACTGTTGATACTTACTAGATAGATTTTTTTTTACACTTTCGCCACAGCGAATCAATTGCCTCCATCTAACTCTGTCTTCTGTATCCACTTCTCTTGCGCCAACTACCTTCATGTCCTCTTTTACTACATCCATAAACCTCCTCTTTGGTCTTCCTCTAGGCCTCCTGCCTGGCAATTCAAAACTCAGAATCCTTCTACCAATATATTCACTACTGAGAGCTTTTAAAGGTTCCACTTTATATTGAAAAGTATGAATGGAGAAATTAGACATTTTTAAAAATATTGACTAAGATTGGCTTGCATTTGCAGCTCAACAAAGCGTCTGGATCCTTTGCATTTAACTGGAAGAGACAGTAATGGCAGGGTTTATCCTTGGAATGCTGTAGAGAGGATTGTGCACGGTTCCCAAAAGTACTGGCTGTTTTTATTTGCCAGCCATGAACAGTCAACTCGGGCTGCTTGATCATTCCGTGCCAACTACTTCAACTAGTTTTTAGACACATCAATTAAAGCAACCTCAAACTGGATGAGCTGCTCCTCCCGCGAGTCAGAAAAATCATATAATATGCTTCAAAGTCAAAGATTTATAAGGCTGTCGGACAGATTTTTACACTTAAAGTGAACCTGTCTGCCCACATTACGGGATGATGATGGAGATAATGTGCTGCAAATAATCACCAGTTGGAATCAGCATAATCACTCAAAGGTCATTTTGTAGAGGAAAATCTAATGAAGCTAATTATGCACACTATTGGTGGGACTTGCAAATAGGCAGCGGAGAACTATGTACAATCACTGACTTTAAAGAACCCTAAAAAGCAGCGTCTTTGGACTAGCAGACAGCAAACATTATTGTCATCAGGAGCGGGTAAGAACAAGGCGAAGGACGCGTGCATCACTGCGGTATCTTAGCAACAGATGCATGTCTGTTTTGGTGCCAATCCACCGTGCTGAAGCGTAAGAGCCGAATTAATGGATGTTTTTGATGAAAACACAAGCCCTAAAACCAGGGCCTGGAAAAAACAAACACTATAAGATGATTATGAGGCGTATAAAAGACATTGGAAATTGAAAACAAACTGCCTACCGTCTATTAATAATTACTACACGGACTACGTGACAAATTTACAGGGAATAAATCCAACTGACCAGAGGAGGTTGGATTCCTCCAGACTGAATCTATCATCCTTCAGCAAAACTAAGACTCCTGCTCACAAATGTCTTGCTCTGTTTTAGATATGTCTCCATGGCAGCAGACCACTCTCCCAGGTTCCAGCCTACTGATGAACCAAGTGGTGCCTTATTTTAAATTTGAAAATAACTCGCCAAGCATCTTTGATCACCTTTTTGCATTTTCTAATTCCAAACCTAAACGTTTTTTTCAAAGAGTAAAGATTTTTTGGAAGAAAAAAAGAAAGTAGCAACAAATTGTTATGACCTCAGTATATAAACAAATAAAGTCCGTCCAGTCCCAGCATGCAATGCAACTCATTCTGCAATGCCCTAAAAACACTGCTTTCAATGTCTTCAAAACAATTCTTTCAACTGATGTTGGTGTGTACTAGGGATGTAAATGTCTTTGTGATAGACGACTGTATTTAAACCTAGATACGCAGGTTACGATGCGTTCAAAAACGATATATTTGAAAAACATTGTGTGGTGTACAATTGATACGATTCAACACGATTCATTTCTACGGTTCATGTTTGTTGATGTAGATTATTCTTACATTAAGATTAATCTTACATTGTAAAATCCAAAAATTTTCCAAACTTCAGCGGTCAAACGCATTAGCCAGACAAGCCGGCTAGCATCAGCCACTCGGGCTCGGCTCCAAGTAGCATTTTGCTTCTAGAGTTTGGCTGGCGGTTAAACTGCACTGTAATGTGATGCATGGGTTAAGGTATAAACAATATATCTTCGCTGCTTCTGAACAGGAAGTCCTGCATGTATAAATCTCTAGGCCCCAATTACAAGATGACATTTAAAGGAAAAAAACACCTTCTGATATGCGAGTCAATTCGGTATGAGAACCTATGTTATTTGACTTATTTCAACAGATGAGAATACTATAGGGCGTCTTAAAATGTAGTATTCAAACATTTTCACTGCAGAATAACAATGGGAATGGGTTGTGGGTCTCACCTTGATACAGTAGTCCCACTGGATGTTGCTTGGACCTCTTCCTCCACTGTCAGCTCCTGCGGACCGCCTCCTCTTCCTCCTCCTCCTGTTAGGGGTCCGGATCCTTGCGGCTGCTCCTGCTCGTCCTCCACCTCCTCATTACCCGCTTTCTCTTTCCCTCGTCCCTCACTCTCGTTGTCGCTCTCCTCACCCAGGATGTCATCCACCTATTCAAAAATAAACACAAGGAGTCTCAGTGGAGTGACATTATGGACAGGTGACTCAATAATGAAACTTGATGCTTTGTGGGCCACCTGAACAATTGTCACTCATTTTTTTGGTTCCATCTAAACAATTATAGACATTTTAAAAGGATATTAAATCACAACAGTAAGCGCCGCATGTCATCAGTAATGTTTGGATGGATTTAATTGCAGTGCATCAATATGTCATTGTATTCTGCACATGTCGATGTTGGGCAGGGGTGGCCAAAGTTTGCGGCCTGTAAAACAGACAACAAAAAATTAAACACATATAACCTTAATTTCACGTCAGAACAATTTAAAACAATTGGGATCGTCACCTGTAGGCTCTTTTTAGGATATTTAACTGTTTAGCAATACACGAACAGTTTTTGGCATGTAAATAAGTAAACAAAAAAAGAGAAGAATATAAGTGGCCCCTGCATCCTTCGATTTTTTTGAGAAAAAAAGTAGTAGGGGTAGTTCGTTCATTTATAGCTTGTAATATTACATTATAACTATAATGGCTGAGAAGGTCGTTTAAATTTCCCTGTTTGAGGTCAGTAAATCTATTGCTACACTTTCCAAATGGCTTCTAAAAAAATTCATAGAAATGTCATTTTCCAGCCTTTATGAGACTTTAATGTGCTGCCATGAAACAGTATTTGAAGCCACAGTAACATGCTTTTTGACACAGGTGAAATATGCGCAATTACTGCTGCGTCATTATTCAGGTTATTAGAAAGCATGAAGGCTAAAAAGCAGGCGGTCAACTGTCTAGACATCTTTTTCCCTGTAGAGCGATGGAGGATTACAGCTTGGATCTACCGTTTCACAGCACAGTGGACGCAGGATGCAGTCATGTGTTCCCGATTGCTACAATTTAAAAATCTGTCATGACTCATTTGACCTTTTTCGGAAATGGAAGCGTGAACGATCCCGAGATATATAGCAAAGTTCCCACACATCCATTTCCTGGCTGTAATCAAAGGCCACACAAAGTGCAAAGGAGGCTTTCAGAGCAGAGCAGAACTGAGCACTGCACCCCCACCCCTCTTCCTACCCTAAAGCTACATCACAGGCTGCAAATACACTAGCATCAAAGTGTGAACCTAAGGTAGTAGATTCATTTTGTTCAAGTTAGTGCAAGGTGCATTTTCTTTTATGCCTCACACGGGAAGATTGAAAACCGCCCCGGTTAATTTCATTCAATTGTTTGCTCAATCTAGTGGTCAAATTCCTTGTTGCGTGTATCAGACAAGCTTTCTACGTTTGCTTAACTTTAAGCATTGGGATTATCTCTGCAAACAACAAAGTACAACAGAAGGGGGGCAGTCTCAGATGACGTTATGGAAGGGTTTTCTTTCTTTGTGTTGTCTGCAAAAACAACTGAAAACAGTGGAAAATGCCATACCACTTTGTAAAGAAACACCATACGCCGAATACCCTGAATACCCTTCACCTGCACGTATGTGTGACCAGTTGAATCTGTGTCACGGGTTTCTTCCTGTGAGAGTTTTTTCTCCCTCTGTCACCAAAGTGCTAGCTCATAATGGTTTTCTTTGACGTACCAGCGTGATCTCTGACCTGCTTTAGGTACGTTAAAATAACTACTGTTGTGTACGGGCACTATACTAATACAGTGGTACCTCAGTTTTGGGTGTTATATCCAAAAGGTGAAAACAGAAACAGAGAAAAAAAAGAGACAAATTTCAGAACACGTAGAGGTTGGATTGCAAGGTTTATAGTGTATAAAACACTTAATGTGCAAGTGCAACCCTGCCTCGCGCACTGCCACTTACATATTACGTGTATTATCATTCCCAGTAGCGACCATAGTACACTGTCTGACAGACTTCTGGCTGCCCTCGAACTGAAAAACAGCTATTCTCTGAACAAGAAATATTGTCGCATTTTCATCTTGGTTGATAAGTCGCAAGATCAAATCTCATGACACCCCTAGCTATTTAGCAGTCACACTTTTAAAAAATGCACGGACGGTTAGCCAGCAACACGTCTGGTAATTGGTTTGGGTAACTCGAACGATACAATCTTGGGCAAACTGACTAGTTGGCTACATGCGATACTGTATGAAAAACAAGACAGTGTACAAAAACTAAGAAAAAGAAAGAAAATCATATGTGGGTGTCCAAAACTAAGGTCTGACAGTATAAATAAAATGGACTTGACTTCTGTTCTTAAGTTTGAAACATGTAAACAGTAATACTGTCACAAAACAGCGTTAAAGAAGTAGACCAGTAGTCAGTGAACCTAATACAAAGCTTGCATCAAATGTAAGCCTCCACCCTCTCAGAAGACATAATATAGTTATCTCGGAAAAAAATTGTCTGCATCACCCCAGACTCCATTTACTCTCTTATTGCAGGAACTACAAATAAATTGATTTGGCCTTTGACATAATTCAGGTTTTCTCAACAGATTTGAAAGAGAGTTTTTCCTTTATTTTTTTTTTCAACCTACAGTGCCTAACCCTGAAATCTTCTGGCACCACCCAGGGGAACCTATACCAACTAGACCTGACTAAGCAGTACTGAGTAGAACCCTGTCTGTTCCACCTGGAGTATATTTCACTGTGCTGTTGATGAACTGTTACACCTCAAAGCAGCCCAAAAAAAGGTGCAAGTCCGCAGTGGCAGCTTCTGACTGGCCAATTTTGTTTGCGCCAGGCAACCTTAGCCTTTGCACAGCAAACACCCACTGAAGAAGGATTACGTGGGCTTTATCCCGTCTAAAAAACTGACTTCATTTGTGAGGAGGTGCCAACAGGTCAGCCAGTTGACGCTGAAGTCGGAAGATGGCGAGGTAGTCGTTGAATGCCATCACAGAGGAAGATTAAGTCTTTGCGTTCATACCGGAAAGCTCATTTGACGTTCAGGGGGGATTTGGGATGGAATCAAACAAGAGGAGAGGCAGCCAGGAAAACATACACCTGAGTTGTTCATTAGCTCAGGGTGAACTCAGGGCCATGCAGATTACTCACAGAGGAGCTACCACAACAACTGCCTGTTACAACAAGGACAAGTGAAAAATGGAACTATTTAGCGTTATGCTTTGTGACTGTCAATGCTATCCGATTATCTCAGAGCCACCACTGCATTATCAGCCAGTTAAAGTCAGTGGCTATAAAAGTACAAAAATAAACGTCACGCCAATCAAGCATCTTAGTAATGAACTCACACCGAGATGAACGCCATCTTTCTGTGACTAAATCCACATTTTCTTCCATTTTCCTTTGACCGATCAGCATAAGTTACCGTTTGAAGTGTGAGAGATGACTGAGAGACCACATAAAGATCTCGAGCATACAGAGGAGAACATTCTGGAATCTGTATGCCACAACACGTCCTTTAAGCAAACAGCAAAACGACACATCTTGCCACCGTCAGATGAATGCAAATATTTTTGCATTGCCTGTCACGAACCGTTTGCAAATGGAAATGAGAGCAGAGGGGATATTCACAGTGTTCCAGGTTTAAAGACACTCAAATGGGTCTTGGGAGATAGTTGTGCTGACATGACGGCTGAATGTTGAAAGCTGGAACCTTTTTGTAGGACCACTGAAATTGGAGGCCACCAGGCAGGTAATTGTCTATTGCTCTTAGACTTTAATCACTAGCCAAACTGCTAATTGTGTCGAATTCTGTTCAAAAACTGTTTAAAGTCATAAGCCTAATGACCGTCGCCTCAGCTTCAGGGTCCAAGGCAACTCGCCATGTGAGTCAGAGCTTTTCTTCCTGGCACCAGGCACTAAATAATTTCAATTATTGGGTTTTAAAATGGAATGTAAAGACAGTTAGATCACGTTTGACTGTTTATTGATCGGATTAACGCAACAAGTACCCTAAGGCATGGTACTGTATGTACTTTGATGGACTGATCATTGGAGAGGAGGGCGGGGGAAGGGGCTTTCTATACATGCGCCATCCCGGCGCCGCTTGTAACAGTATTAAATTCACAAGCGAAGACGCAAAAGACGGAGGAAGACTTGACAAGACTGCTTCAACTAGTGACCGCTATTGGCACCGAGGATGCTCTTCCTCTACCCACACAGCTAAACAAGCTGAAATGACCACAGTCACCCCCTAGCGTTTCGGAGGCTCACATCGATTGACCGAATTAGAGATACATGTAAGCGATGAGCGGAATCCGGCAGTTTTAGTGCATGAAAACATACTGAGCGAGCTGGCATGTTATGATCTGGGTCAATATTTAGTAATTAGTTCAAATGTTTGATGAAAAAATCCATAAATGCCTGTCAACATGTGCAACATACTGTCATAAAAAAATGATCTTCTGCAGGTTTATGATGGACAGGTTTCCCGATAAGCTTTCTGCACTCTGAGAATTTTGACATCCCCTCAGCAACTAACAAGGTTTACACATCCAGATCAATATCTGTAAGGTTTGGGGTCATTGTGAGTGATGACTGGACCACCATCTCCTATGACAGCAAGGCTTAGAGTCAAGTCTCCAGGGGTCACGCATGTGTCATGTGCAATTATTTTATTTTAGTAGCACTTGCTACTTACTGTATTACTTTATTCACATGTTGGCGCTCTTATTAAACCCCTAAGTTTGACCCATTAAGCCGAACAAACTTGACATTTTTCACACAGCTCAATGTACACTACAAAAGACCCACCGTAATTTTAAGGCGTTTGGCTGAATAGGCGCCGAATTTGGTACACGCGTTTATGGCAAAAAAAAAAAAAAGCATGGCTGCCATCTTACTTACTTACTACTTGGCAACTAATGCTCCATAAGTGATTGGATATCTGGATTACATCTGGATATCTGGAGGATATCTGCAGTACATGGGGTGTCCTATATTCTTCACATAAGTATATTTAGTGATCTACTGTAATCAGCATTAACTGATATTATGAGTGGCTTGGCAGTCAAATCAAAGCCAATGTCTTATCCCTAGTTGTTATGAAAGGAAAGATTTGTGACATGTTTTTGTTTATTAGTAGGGATCTCACAAGATCTTGCGAGATTAAAAACATGACAAGTTTTCTTGTTGCAAAAAAAAGACAAAAAACTTGTGGACACTAAGGCTGGAATGATAATAAGGTATTTAATCAATCACAGAATAAATTTTAATTAACTCAATCATTTTGCCGGCCTAAATATATATAACAACAAAAAAGGAGTATGGCCTCTGTCATACAATCTTTTAAGTGTTGGTGGGTGGAGGTGGGGCCAGTGCCACAAACAAAAGTGTAGAAGTGTGTAGCCTCAGGTGGAACAATGCAAGGTAACGTAGTACAAATTGAATTAGTAAATTGCAAAATATTGTCATATATTTTTGGATTTTTTAAAATTGTACTTTTAAAAAAAGTAAAAATCTCGCTAACCTCCTTCTCATAGACCCAATCTCGTGTATCGTCTCGCCTGAACTGCGCACTGAATTGAGAAAACCATTTCATGTGACGACCTCACGAAGCTCACTGAGAGAATACCAAGCGTTTCCAGTACTATCACAAAAAAATGATAAGACATCAAATATATGTCTAAAATGAGACATATTTAGTTACTGATATATATAAGTACATAATTCCACATGTGCTCATTAATAGTTTTGATGCCCTTTGATGCCTACGTAGATAGTCATGAAAATAAAGAAAACACATTGAATGAAAAGATGTATCTAAACTTTTGGCCTGTACTGTATCCCAATCCGATATTGATCGGATATCGATCCAATATTAGCAACAAAAAAAAGTGTGCAGACCCCTTGTGATTGCAACAACAGTGGGAACAAGGAACAGGATTGACATTGGCTGCGTGGCAACAACCCTCAGCAAAGTCTGAATAAGACGTCACAGCCCAGTGCAGAACTTGGCATGCTCAAGTCCCCGTTGGTTATACAGAACTGCCAAAGTTCAATCCCGTTGCGCATCCAAAGCAGCACCCCAAAAAAGCAGCATGAGGATCCTTGCAAGAGGAAAAAAAACAAACAACCAATGTTAATCAGCAGAGCGTGAGAAAGCTTTTTGTCGCACCCACTACTAACATTCATTCATTCATTTTCTGTACCGCTTATCCTCATTAGGGTCACGGGGATGCTGGAGCCTATCCCAGCTGGCTTTGGGCGAGAGGCGGGGTACACCCTGGACTGGTCGCCAGTCAATCGCAGGGCACATATAGATAAACAACCATTCACACTCACATTCATACCGATGGACAATTTTAGAGTCGCCAATTAACCTAACATGCATGTTTTTGGAATGTGGGAGGAAACCGGAGTACCCGGAGAAAACCCACACACGCACGGGGAGAACATGCAAATTCCACACAGAGATGCCCAACGGAGATTTGAACCCAGGTCTTCCAGATCTCCTGACTGTGTGGCCAATGTGCTAACCACTCTGCCACCGTGCGGCCCACTACTAACATTTCACACAAAAATGTAAAAAATAAAAGTATGATCTGTGTTGATATTGGATTGAATTGATATCATTACTCAAAGCTGCAATATCACTATTGCATCGGAAGTGAAAGACATGCTTGTGTAATTTCCTTTTGCGCTCATCTGTAAATTACCTATGCTAAAATTACCTATACAGAACAGTAGTGAAACGTTTAACAATGAAAGTGATTCATTTCATTTTACACAATTTCTTACTCTCACTCACTCCACGGGGTCCGCTGTAATTAAAAAAAAAGGTATTCCCATTTAAAACCGGAATGGCACATTGCAGGTACTTTATATACAATGCAATGTTGCCTTTGCATGTCAAAGATACAATTCCCCTCTATGTCAGCAAACTATCCCCACTGGCGACATTTAAATGTGCGTCTGTCGCCCTGACTCAGGATTCGTACCTTGCTTCACTCAATTAAATCTGGTCCTTTTTTTCCTTCTGCCCTCGAGATGGAGAACGTTTAGTAATGTCACAGTCTGCCCCTTAGCTCAGATGACATTTGAAATGCAATGTTTCTGCAAAAACCGGGTCATTCCATTTACTTTTCCCAAGGTACAAACGTGTACAACAAGGATCGGTCTTTCAAGAAGCAAACAGTCATAATCTCTGTTTTGGAACGCATAGCTTGGCACATCTGGAGGACTGCTAAAATTATGGTGGTTGTGAAGGCAAATAGTGTGACGATAACCACATAAGCAGGGATTGAACAACAAAGTTACAATCGCCATGGAGGCACCATAAAAATGTGATTTCACACAATTTTCGAGCTAATTATGAGCTTTAGACAACCAAATGAAACACGGAAAACAATAAGCCTGAGAAAATGCAACAAATGCACCTGAACCATGATATGAATCTCCACATGAATGAAGTGTGACAAGGTCGTTAACACATCTAGATGAGCTACTTGAACTTTACGATTATGCAAAAAGTCACATTTACACAACAATCGCCATGTAAGCGCTGTGCACCTCATTAACCAACTCGCTCTTCAACTAGCACGGTGCTACATTAAAATAAGATGGCCTTTAATTACTGCACAAAATTAATTATGTCCACTACACTATGCCGTAGTACACAATGGTACTAATTAATAAGCACTATGAACACAATAGAACAGGTCTTTGGGGGTTTGAAAAGAATATTAAAGTGCATGTTCTCTCCCAACGATCTGAGCTCGCAATTTCCTTCTTACACAGAGTGACAAATATTGGATAGATTATCCAGCAGATATCTCAGTGGAAGGCCATAATGGAACAACACCGGTGACGTCATTTTCACAGTAGGTCGGGGACTTGCCATAGCAACGTCCTCGCAGGCTATTATAATTCTCAGACCTTTCAATACACGAATAGAAAAAAAAACACAAACACACTTTACAGTAAGTAAGTCACTCTATTGTTGGCTGCAATAATGATCTATTTCCACATTAATAACACAGAAAAGTGATTCAGCTGTGAAAATGTTTCCCTGCTGCTAGAATATTGACGGAAATCAACAATAGACATGTTATTTGACAACTGAAAGGGTGTGTCGATGGAGTATCAGCCGAGTCTCTTACAGTTGCTGGGTACATGGTCTACAAACGCTGGGGTCGCTAGGTAGCGGCGGGTCCAAAAAACATTATCAGCTGTGGCTGTAGGCAACCACATGCTACAAAACGGCAGTAGCTGCATTAGAACTATCATGAGCGGTGAGCATCCAGCAACTTTAAAATGTTGCTACTCATGCGTAACTCAACTATATACCGCCTACACTGAAGCGGTATTAAAGCTGGCTCAGCACTTTGCTCCTTGGTCATATTACAACATCGGTTGTGTTGCTGCTGTGCAATATACAGTACTTCCTTTTACACTTTCACGTGCTCTGCAAATTATTATTAGTTTAAAAAATATGTTTTCAATTAGGTTGATTTCAGTGGATTATTATCAATAAAGTTTTACAATCCCTAGTGAATTTGGCCCCATTCCTGCCTTGTAAGAATCACATCAGCCTGTATCTTTGAGAAAAAGAGACGCGTAGAACAAAAAAAAAAAAAAGTATGGCGCAGCATTTTTGAAAACTGAATTGCCGCCTGCAGCAACACAGAGTTACTTAAAATGAGTTATTAACTGTGCTGGGCTGGGCTTGAGTTTAGTATTGCAGTAAATCCAGTCAGGTTTGTCATTCAATGCATGACCAATCACAGTGACATCCAAGTCGTTAGGGCCACATTTCATTTAACAAAAGTCTAATTTGTGCAAGCACTGATGAGTGAGATCAAGGGTAACAGACAACATAAAAATCAACAACATAAAAATCTTCATAAATGATGCATATTTTTCTTTTCTGCTCTCTAGTGCAACCAGCAGAATGTACATGTCATAGTCATAGATTGCCACTTGACTCTTAATGAATTTAAGTGTATTAAAAAGTGCCGTATTGACTTGTCCATACCTCTTTATCCATGCTCTCTAGATCCTCCTTGCAAAGCGTGTACAGCGGCATCGTTTCCGACATGCTTGGCTGACGCTCCCGACGCGCCGGCCCTAATGACTTGTCATCCTGGCTGGGTCCCGCAGCTACGTCTTGTTGAATATTTGGCGTTCCCCTGAAAAGACAACATAGTTAGCAAAATGAATGCAAGGATGAAAGTCTTTCCATTTCTTCATTCTTTCATTTCATCCACATCATTAAACTGATCACTCCTTTAATGACTAAAATCGCAGTTATGTATGTAACTGTGCTGTGTTCATAATCCTCGAATTACAGTTACAGTTACAGTTACAATTACAATTACAGCCTCTATTGAACTGAACCAGAGTTGCTGGGTGTGTCGTTTACAAGCAAAAATAATGGCCGGGGTCTTTAAGGCTATGTTCACCCTGCAGGTTAATTCCGATTCCTTGGCTCATACGTGACCCGTACCTGATTTTTTTTATGTCAGTGTGAAGAGAATAATTCCGATTTTTTTTCAAATGCGACTCAGGTCTCATTCATATGTGGATATAAATGGGATATGTATGCGATGCGACTGCAGTGTGAACGCTCAGGTGGCATATACCCGACTCATACGCCACGGAAAGGCGTGTGTTGCTGTGCTAACCGAGACTTTAAAGGTAGGCAGTCATGGAAAGACGTAGTTTATCATACAAGACTTGGATAAATGTACTCACCCATGTAGGCAAAAGTTCCTCTCATGCGAAAATTATTTTTATAAGGTGTTAGTGACCTCACCTAAGAACAGACGTGGCAACAAGTTGTCTACTAACTTCCATTCCAAAATTCTTGCCATCTTTCTTCTTCTACACGGAATCATTTGGTTGAGAAAATATTGACTCCCGTTGCACAAAATCCTTGGATGTGCCACAAAGAGAGCATGCTAGTAATGTGCGAATTGATACTGAAATGTCCATATCTCCGATATCAGTTCTTCATGATCTAAAGTCGATTTTGAAATAAAAATAGTGATACGTTTGATACTTCAGGCATATGATTTTGTCCTTTGTTGTTTCTGATGTTGTATATTAGCGTGCCTATATTGTAAATCACCCCACTATCTCAATATACATCATGGTTTAAAATAAATCAAAGGATGTCTTGTATTCTTTAGGCGTTGACATTACAAGTCGCATATGTTTGGTAATGTGAACCAGCACATAAAAAAATCCGATTTTAAACAAAATATCTGAATTGGGAATCCTACCCTGCATTGTGAACGTAGCCTAATGACTGCTAGGTCCGAAAACAACCTCCAATGTATTACACTCAGCAAGACAACAGTAGCTGCATTTAAGTTGAATAAGCAGCTTTATTTACCTCTGCGTGTGCTACTCAGCTCAGCAGTTGGTGTGAAAGTCATGCGTGTTACAATTGCTGCACTTTTGTTCACAATGAACTCATTGGTGGTATTAACGCTGGGCTAAGCGCTTGGATTTTGCAATATACTTGGGGCCAAGGAGAGCTACTTTCCACTTTCTCTCACACTCTCATGCACTCCAAATCCTTAGTAGTTCATAAACTTTGGTTTTGTAAAATGAGCTTTGAAATTTCAGAAGCCTCTCTCCAATTACCGCCTGCTTCCAATAAATGCCCCATACTCTTTGAGGTTTTGGTAAATAGGCGCCCTGGGTACTTGGCTTTCTTTTATCCTTCTTCATTATCGTCCAATATCAACTCAATCCTTGCTCGCTCCTTTGTGGATCGCTTCAGAATCATTTGTAAATCCGGCGTTGCAATGTTGACGTACCAGTCGTAGAAACGCAACAAATAACCGCCAAAGTGTGAGCTTTGCCGTCCTGATGAGTAGGTAAGGCAACAGCATGTCTCCACTGGGAGTCATGTAGCACAGAAGCTTGTTTAAGGAGAAGAGGTGGAAGAAAATGGGACTCAGTGGACAAAGCCATGTAGTTAAGACGTGTTATGAATGAGTTTTCAGGTCAATACCACAGACAAATTATTTTGCAAACATAGCAATTAAAGCAAATCACACTCCAGATGATATCGAGTGGTGAGAAACAGTTAGAATGTTATCGTTATATTGCAGTACCTGAGACACGTCTGCTCATGTTGATCAGACAGAGAAGAACCCGACGTTTGGAGGTAAGGCGCTCCCGGCGATGCTTGAGGGGCCCTGCGGATCAGCTTCCCCGTGACGCGGTCATAGGTTCGAACCTCGGGAGGTGGAGGTTGAGGTCTGTGGTGGATTGGAGGAGGTTGCTGGAAATGAGGTTTCTGCAGGGAGCCCCACAGGAAAGCTGCTGGGCTGTTGCTCCTTCAATCAGGTGAAAAACAAAACGAGAATGATGAAACACCCTACCTCCAGCCAGATAGTCATGTTATGAACATGGAAACACTAAAAGACATTTTTTTCTTGCATTACTGCCACCTGCAAGGTTTTGTTGTGATGTTCACATTTTCGACAACAGCTGTGTCCGATTCCTCATACTCACCTGTAACAACTCATTTTTGTGTATGTTTAATATTAAACCTGAAGTAGTGAGTGAAATAGCAGGGACTTTGGAAACTTGATGATGGTCATGCTAGAGCAAACTACAAAACATAATGCAAACTAGAGAAGACATTAGTGAATGTAAAGCATATTGCTTCTTTTCAGCCTTCCTTTTCGGTTCTTTGGACCATGCTGATATCAGTGATATTGTCAGTGATCACAAAATTTACAAGGTTTTCAAACTGTTACAAAAAATAACAGCTATATATTTGGCTGCAGAGCTGGATTCTATCATCAATGGGGACGATGCAGGAAGAGCCCGGAATGAAAGTACACAGTCTATATAGCCGTGACCTTCTAGAAAGTGAAGGTCAGGCTTGCGTGAGTGAGAACAATGCATCTATTGCATGTCTCTCAGTATTTCTCCATCAGTTGTATGCGACTGCTGTGCAACTCTGATTGTGCTATGTGAGTGTGTCAACAGGGCCTTCTATGAAAAGCCATTAGACTGAAAATGCAATGAGATATTAGAATGAATCTAATTTAATTTAACAATGACCTAATCGATTAATTGGAAAGATTAACAATCACAAATGTTTTGTACATTCCTTGGACGTACTATTGAAGCAACTTTCTTTTTAACCGCAGTTGCTTCAAGATGCAATTAATCAACAATAATTTTATTCTAGATGAATCCAAAATTATGCCCATCTATAGTGTGAATAGTAATTATTTCCTACCTATGCTACTGGACTACAAGGCAAAGCAGCATCCAATCAGCTTATGACAATTTATCAATTTATGATTGATTGTTATTATTTCAAATTTGGGTAGACTCTACTATCTGGTATTCCTTTTCAGCCTTGGTGATAGTCTGTGCTCTACTCAGTCAAGCCTGGTTATTCCTAGTTGTAATCGTACCGTGTCTGCTTGGAGTAGTCCTCCTTTAGCGGGAAGAGCGTCTCCTCCACCCTCTCCCAGCGCTCCAGACAACTCCACAGCCAGTCGGGGTTAACCACGTGAAGATTCTTGCACGCCAAAGCCTGACGGACCTTCTCCGTGCCTGGTTGACATGGATAACAAAAAAAAAAGGTCAGAAGGGATCACTTTTTTAGGGGGGCCCTGGAAGAGAAAGGAGGAAATAATTGCCAGGTTGATAAGATGAAAAAGAGAAGAAAGTTTGTCTTCTGGACTAGCCATCTTTCACTTTTCTGCCCACTCTCTGAATCCAGAAAGCTGTTGTCACGTAGGTTCTGATAATTTGTGACTCCATTTGGGGAGAAATAAAGAACTTCATGGAGCTAATTGGCAAGAGAATGCACCTTTCCAATCACTGGAGTATGTGCTTTATTGACACACAAGAGTTTTCCTTTATGTCGCATCCACTCACGTCCCAGTTGTCATCTTCTTCAGCTGCACTAAGTGAATGATTGCCAAGTGAGGTTCCCAAGGCAAGCGTCACTACTTCCTGTGCTTGCTCTCAAAGCAAATTGAATTGGTGGCACATACAAGCACGGGCCTCATTTTGAATATTCGTCGCTGTTTCTGAGCCAAGAGTAAGCAAGCATTTTACTAATGCTCTCTCTACTGAAATGACCTCAATTATCCAATACTTCTCTATTAGGGTTTTGGGTCAGGTTTGGACAAGTCGGGTTTATACATCACTGCCAAAATGCCAGTAAAGCTAGACTTTAAAACAAGCCTTATTAAGCAAAAAAAAAAAAACAACACCTTCCATAACTTCAGAAGGGTTCCAGTTAAATGCACAAGTCTCAAACGGCTGGCTGAATTATTAATAATATGGCACTCGATTCACAAAAACAGGCCTTTCTTTTCACTTCAGAGTATCAAGAATGTTTTAGAATAGTTGAACACATCTGTTAGAACCAAGTCTTTAAATAATATTTTTAAAAGGGATGGGAGGTGTTCTTAACTCCTGCTTCTATGCCTAGAGAACTTGCCACAACGGACGTATTCCTGGATATCAATTCCTCATTTGTCTTTATACAGCAAACTAGTTGAAACAGCGCCCCTGCTGGTTGTGGCCAAGAATTTCTTCACTTGCTTAGTCCATCCATCCATTCATTTTCTATACCGCTTATCCACAATAGGGTCGCGGGTATGCTGAAGCCTATCCCAGCTGACTTTAGACAGGAGGCAGAAAACTCCACACAGAGATGCCCAACGGAGATTCAAACCCTGAACCTCCTGACTGTGAGGCCAACGTGCTACTCAGTCATCCACTGTGCGGCCCCACTTGCATAGTAAATACCATAATTACTCTAATTTCATTAATTGCAGCATCTCAAATAGTGGCAGAGTGGTTTATGAAAGCAAACACCTGTCTCTCATTAGCACAAGGTCCGAATACATTGGCATACACAGCTGTGGCTGTAGGCAACCTCGTGATACAGTTTTGCAATATTAACCCCACAATACGTCAGCAGTAGTATCCAGACGCTTTATCTACACGGTTTTTATCTCTGCATACGCATTAAAATGTGGCTCCTCAGCCGTTACATGAAACTTGCGAGTTACTGTTGTTAACAAGGAACTCAGTTCACCAGACAAATTGCACAACAAGATTGGGTCTATGAAAACGAGACAACATTTCAACATTACTTTTCAATAAGGTATGAAAAAATATAAAGTATAAAAGAAAATATTAAAAAAAAATAACAATAAATAAAAATGCGGGATGCTCCGATCAGGTTTTTATGTCATCGATTTGGATACCAACGGTCCAGGACTAAAATCAGCCGATACGGATGACATGGATTGTTTGGAGGCAACATTTTTCAATTTATTTATGAAGAGCGCTATTGGCCAATGTGCCGTATAAAGGGGAAAGTCAGGACAATTCAAAGGTCTCTTGACTGCCAAGAGACCCAAAAAAAGATGATTATTAATAAAGTGACTAATGAATGAATGAATGAATGAATGGGGGGGAAGAGGTTTCATGGGACCCACAATTCCTGGCTGCATCCTTGCTACTGGCTATACAATGTGAAAAAAGGAACCATAAAATTACCTTAATTTAGACACAAACATCTCGGACTTACTTTTTGAAGAGTTGATGACACGCCTTCTTTAAGGAGACTTTGGATGTGAGAGTACCATCGTGGAACTGCCAGGTAGGGGAAAAAGCGACTTGGTATCGTCCACTGCTGAGAAAGGCTGCTCATCTCGTGCCATGAATTCAATTATTTTTGGGGGGTTATTAGCTTAGCCTTCTGACTGTCACACACGGACGCTGGAGCGTTTGAATGCTGATCACACAGCGAGCCTCCAAAACTCACCAAACTCCATCGGTTAATTTTTCTTCAAATGCTGTATTAAAGCTTTCTAGCGTGCCCCCCCCCCCCAACCCCCCAGGAAGATAATTTCCGTGGTATGTGTTGGCAGTGAAATTCCATACAGCAGACATGTTTGTTGTGTTGTGGGAGGAAGATGCTGCCAAAGATGTTACTTAAATCAAGACGCTACACTGCAAAAAATAATCAGCATCAAGTTTATGCCAATCTCATGATTATTCACAGAAACTGGCCAATACTGTTCAGTGGCCAAATATGATACTGCATAAATAAATATGAGAAGGTAATGATAATGTCTTGCAATATACAAATTTAATTTCTACTACGTTAACGTTTGGACTTACGCAATGCTGGACTTAGTGATAAGTAATGTTATGAGACATGAGATTAAATTACCTTTCACAGTGTGTGGAGTCTGGCTACTGAGCCACCAGAGCCGAGCCGACACGACATGGCTGAGATTGAGTGGGAAAAACGGTTCTCTTCTCCTTCCATGTGGAAGTGGTAAGTTTTTGGCTAGTTAATTCAGTAACTTGCTATTCTAGTGGCAGCCAGCTCTTATGTCCCTGCAGTGATACCATTGCCTGTGCAACGTGATGTTAACAAAGAATAATAGGAGTGTAAATGTTACTATAGGGGTGTTATTTCATATCTACAGGGCTCTAATAATGTTAAAAATCATATTTAGAAAGCCGTACGCGGGTTTTCTAAAATATTCTGTTAATATTGAACCCTACGTTGCAAACTTTCACTTATCATAGTCTAGTCTGGAACCAATTAACCATGATAAACGACAGATGACCGTGTATCAAAAAATGAACTAAAATAACACTTGGGAATGTTCAAACTTCCAATTCATTCCCCACACACTCTGTAGTTTTGCCAAACAAATGCTATAGTTAGAGCATTTTCACTTACCAGATTTTGCTGCAATAAGGTGTGTTGTTCCATTGGGTTCTTGCGCGTTCAGAATCAAATTCTTGCCAATCTTTGCCCCCAGCGCCTTTGCGTGGTAGTACTCCCGAGTCCTTTCAAATGGGTAGTTGGTTGGGTACAAGCCACTGAACACTAACGTGGTTCCCTCTAAGGTCTTGCTCTTCAGCTCAGGAACAATCTTGCGAATGTCCGGCGTGTCGGGCACCTCCTTCTTCAGGAAGGTCTCGTAGCGGGCGTAGTACTCCGTGTGGATACGCTCCAGCACTTCCTCCAGGTAGATGAGGTGATCGTCCTTGTCGTTGTCCGCTTCTTCTTCGTCGTCGTCCTCCATGCTCTGGTCCAGGAGTTCCTCCCCCATGGTCACCCCAGATTGTTCGCTATTCTGCGACTCGGTTTCGGGTTCCCTCCTGTCTGAACAGCCGTTCCCAAGCTCGGGGAGAAGAATGTCTGCACGTTCTGCTGAGTCAGAACTTGTTTGCGCTTCACTTTGGGCTTTATCTTTTGTTAATTCACCAGCATCTTGTGAGGTTCCTTCATGCTCAGATTTCTTTTCCTGGCTGACCTCACTGTCACCGTCCGCTGAGGTCGTCTGGTCTCTAATGGACTCACTGTCGCTGTCACTAGAAAGGTCAAAGTCCAGATTATTGGACTCACCGACTGCTGTTAATGACTTTGCTCTGTCCTGTGCGTCACCTGTCCTAACACTCTCCTCTTTAGTATTTTCCTGGCTATTACCCCCCAGAGTTTTTGCCGATGTGGCCTCAGACGCCTCCTCATCAGCCTCTAAAGGTTTACCTATCAACAACTCGTCCTGCACAGGCCCAGCGGGATGCGTCCGTTCGTTTGTGGAGACTCCCTGAGTGCATCGAAGGTCTGCGCCGCCGTCGTTTACTGGCTTTTTCCTGATGCCATTATTGTGCTCGTCTGCACCGGGGACCTCTAATAGTTCTGTGCTGTCTGCTGGACGACATGGTGGGCTTCCTGCAGGGGGACAGGGCACAGCAATCAGTGGGTATTCAAGAACTGTACAGAGACTAGATGTAAGTTAGCTTGGCAGGAGGATCAGGAGTAGACTAGTCATTGTACAAGAATAAAGTGACAGTACTGCAAGATTTAAGACAAAAATTATGAATTTAAAATAATAATGTTATATATGCAAAAAGGGTTATAATTATACAAAACAGTCTAAATTTTATGACAAAAAATATTTTTACAAGAATACAATTTAATTACTAGTAACATTATTTATGACATAACAAAAATGATGGTGCAAATTTTACAAAAATGTGTTGCAATTTCTCGCTCCAATTTTAGTATAGGCCGCACGGTGGCTGAGTGGTTAGCACATTGGCCACACAGTCAGGAGATCTGGAAGACCTGGGTTCAAATCTCCGTTGGGCATCTCTGTGTGGAGTTTGCATGTTCTCCCCGTGCGTGTGTGGGTTTTCTCCGGGTACTCCGGTTTCCTCCCACAATCCAAAAACATGCATGTTAGGTTAATTGGCGACTCTAAATTGTCCATAGGTATGAATGTGAGTGTGAATGTTTGTTTGTCTATATGTGCCCTGCGATTGGCTGGCGACCAGTCCAGGGTGTACCCCGCCTCTCGCCCAAAGCCAGCTGGGATGAGCTCCAGCATCCCCGTGACCCTAATGAGGATAAGCGGTACAGAAAATGAATGAATGAATGAATTTTAGTATATGCGTTTTCTCCCACATTCCAAAAACATGCATGTTAGGTTAATTGGCGACTTGAAATTGTCCATTAGAGTACGAATAGTTGTCTGTCTGCCCTGCAATTGACTGGCGACCAGTCCAGGGTGTACCCATAATCTCGCCCGAAGTCAACGGGGAAAGGCTCCAGCATATAAACGGCATAGAAAATGGATGGATGGATGGTTGTAATTTGAAACGCTGTTTTAAAGTTTAACCAGTCCTAATATTTCCAGCATAATTGTACAAGAACAAATAAATACACTGAAAAGAATAAACTGATCTAATTACCAAACTAAAGTTGGCATTTTAGTGCTAATTTACACCAAAGTCTATTAAGTTACTAGTCATAGTGTTATGAGAAGAATGTCATAATACAACAAGAAAATCATAAAACATGAATGTTTTATGAGAAGAATGTAGTTTAATGAGACTAAGGTTATTTTACAATAAAAAAGGTTGTTGTTAAACAAAAGACAAAAAATATTCTTTCGTGAGATTAGATTTGTGATTATGACATGAATAAAGTCATCATTGTACAAGAATGAAGTAAAAAAAAAAAGTCATAATAAAGCCGCAGGACTAAATGGAAAATAAATCATATTATGTGAAATCAAAGTCTTCAAAATCCATAAAATTAGGGGCCAGGGTGGCCCCGTTATCATGACTTTCTTCTCATATTACAAACGCACTCGTGTAACATTTTTCTCCTGAACTCACCATTTCTTTTATTTAATATTCATTTGCATTCAGCATCAATAAAAGCCCATTAAATGTGATTTCCCTATAGAGTGCAATTGTTGTGTTTTAATATTCAGCAAACCTACACGTCTTCCTTCCTTCCTCGTCCTCACTTACTTTTTTCACATTGTTCTCCTTCCCTTGACAAACATCTCAAAAGTCTTCTTTGGGGGACATTTAACACAGAATTTGTTCTGTGGCTAGATGTGTCAAAGTGAATATCCGGTCAAACACAGTAGGCTGAACTCTGCGCCCTCATTTAAGACTGCACTGCCTTTAAACAACAACCTAACAGGAGAGATTTGCTAGAGGACTTTGTAGTTAACTTAAAAGTGCCTCTTAAGGGCGAACTGTGCGGGGAACCGGAAACCTTGGACATGGCATCCTTGGCTCTACACGCGGCTTCACAAGGACACTGTTTACGGGGAGAAAAACAATCAGACCGATGTTATAAGGACCTTTCTTGGCCATGAGAGCTTCCTGCGAACCGGGCGGTGCGTTCATATCCCCGATGCCCTCAAAGTAGACGTATTTCTTCACAGTGATGAGGTTGGGCGCAAACTTCCACACATCTTCACGGTCATCAATGATGCAGACCATTGAATCCCCACAGGGAAAAAGATTCCTGTAGGGACAATGGAGGGGTTTCAGCTTGTTGATGTGATTTATTTTCATTCAAATGTATGGAATTCCCACCTAAGATTCCCTGTTTTGGAATAGGGGTCGATGCATTCATCTCGCGAAAGGATTCGATGTGAGAACAGCTTTGTTTCAGGGTCCAAAAAACCTAAGAAATCAACATTAACAAGCAAAGCAAACTTTGTTTATATGCAAAAGTATTTATATTATAATGTACCACTTCCACAAAGAATGAGAGGAGAACCGTTTTTTCCACTCATTCTCAGCCATTGCAAGTCCGTCTCATCCATGGCATATTTGCTTGATTGCTTTTCCTTTGGCTTGATAAACCAAGCTGCTTGAACTGTTTAAACTCTTCCAAAACTGCTCTCTTGTTCCTGACAGGATATGTATAAGCAGATGGTGCAGTGAACCACACCAGCCTCACCTCATCAGAGGTAGTAGTAAATTTCAATTCCAAAGGCATTAAACATTCATCATGTGCCGGGCCGGGGTTATTTACTACACGGTGTAATGGAGGGCTTCAGCCTGATTTTAAAGCATGGCTGAACTACCTCGATTTCAAATGCATCGCAATTCTGCTGAGGTTTTCATGTTTGAAAGGTTTGTAGTATTTGCTTGCAGGCTGATGGAGAAAGAAATCAAAAACACACATTATTGTGTACTTGATGCTCTGCAAAACTCAGAATGTGAAGGCTACATCAGTCTACAGTTAACCTTGAATAAAAGACACTATCACAGAGCCCCCCCAACAGACACACGCAGAATGAACAACCAGCAAAGACAATTGGCAAATTACCCGCAATGGTGTGTGCGTAAAGACGACTCCCGAATGTGAAGACGTGCAACTCGTACAGTTTGGCAATTTTCTCCAGGAATTCCTTGCAATGCGGGCGTAGTCGCGTGTGGAGCATCGGCTCTCCTCGACCCAGCTGGAAGTGGAAAATTCCCTGCAGGAAATATGAAAGGGTTGAATTGTTTGCTCTTGTAGAATAAACTCGACCCGTGCTGGGATAAGGACCTTATTTGACATTTGCTGGCAGTGTTGATCGGTGGTGTGGATGAGAGTCTGGTCCAAGTCCACCATCAGGACCAGTTTTTTGTTGCGCCGCAGTCTCTGCTGGTCTTCTCGGCCGAGCAGCTCTGCTTGCTGTTTGGGTGGATGAGGACATTTCATATGATGACCGCACTAGATGGAAATCTATACTGTATATCCTCAATCATTTATTCCCAATGACAAAAACTGGCCCAAACGCCACTGTATTTGTTCCACTTGAAACGAGTTAGCCAAAGAAATACTTGATAAATGGTCAAAATGATATTTTGCGCATTTGAACCCTTTAATAGGCCAGTATGTTTACTTAGCAACATCTATTTTTTTTATTTTTTTTTTTAGAGAAAATCCACAAAATACATTACATACTCATTTAAGGCAAAACTTAAGACTCATTTGTTCCAAACTGCCTTTACCACATAGGTACACCGTGACACTTATTTATAGTCTTTTGATGTATCTTATTTATTGTTTTATTATATTCATCTTGTGTTATTTTGCTGTTTTTTTGCAGTGTTGCACAGCACTTTTGTTCAGCCACAGCTGATGTAAGGGGCTTTACAAATACAATTTGATTGATTACAGTAATGCCTCATTTATCAAAGTTAATTGGTTCCAGAACAAATGTGATAAGTGAATATCAGAGACTAGGAAAATTCCTTAATTATAAATGGAATATTTTTGGAGTTAAAGCATAGAACACCTGTTTACAACCTTCTAAATAAACTTTTTAACATTATTAAAGCCCCCTAGACATCAATTAACACCCCTTTAATCACTTTTACACTCGTATTACCCAACCTTGTAAACATAACATTAGTAAATTAGCCATTTAAGATGTGTGTGTGTTTTTATAAATGTGTTCTAAGGTAGTGAGTGGAGGACAGGAAGTGACATCGGGGGTTAAGAGTTAAGTTTCAGCTTGCTATGGCTTACGGCTGCAACAGTAGCCCATGTTTTTATTTTTTACTTTACTGTTCCTGTTTTAACATAATTCAAACCTGAAATCAAAGCCTGTTGTTCCGGCGATCAAGCCTGGCGTTTGTGAGTCTCGTCGAACATTACAGTAGCATTACTGAAACCTAGCGAGTGTAAAATTAGACATATCATTCACAGCGTCTTATTATTATTATTTAAATATATATTACTTTTTACATTTTCATTTGGATTATATTATTATTCCTCCTTTTTAAATCTTCTTATCTTCACTAGGGTTGCTATCTTATATATTATTTATTTTATTCTTTAGTGAGAGATATACAATATCCTGATTCTTTGTATGTGCAGTATATACAGAAACATGACAATAAAGAATATTCAATCTTTTAATGTGTCTTCCAAATGTCTTACACAGAATGTATATTTTAGTTATCATTAGGCGAAGAGATTGGTCAATAATTAAAAGTACTACATGCTGATTTTCTAAACAGTTTAAAAAATAAATCTAACTCTCCAAAACTACTGTAAAAATATATTTTTTTTATTCAGCCTTACTTTTGAAAAATACACCCAACGACTGATCAAAATTATCCAACAACAATAGAGACAGACAAGTTTGCTGGTAACGGTACAAGTAAAATTTTGCTGAGCTTTGAAAAGGAAGTATTGCCATCTGGTGGACGACTATAACAAAATCAAACTGAAAGTCAGCAATCCAAATCGAAATGTTCATGAGAATTGTATTTGTTTTGGTTAAGATAAATAGGGAATGGAGAATGTAATTTTCAACGGGACATTTTTTGATCCAAGGAACAAGTTTATGCAGCAGCGAAGTCAATTTTACGTTTAATAAATTTACAAAAAAACCAACAAATTCTATTAATGGGACAAAAGAATGTCCTAAGGGTTAAAATGGCCCTTTAGGGTATGTTATATTCAAAATAATGCACACAAAAAATTAAAAAACTGATTCGCTGTGGCGACCCCTGAAGGGATAAACAAGGATAAGCCGAAAGGAAAAGAAGATGTCCGTCAAATTCCTCACCTCAGAGCTGACCATCAACTCCGGGACACTGTGCACCATGGAGACTGTTGCTGTGGAGATAGGAGTTTGCTGGTTTCCATTTGTGCTCTGCAGTCTGAAAGAGAGAGAGTGGGTGTCTAGCTGGTTTTCGATTACGTCCTTGAACATACGTTGACTCAAAAGAGAAGAAGCTTTTGAACTGGATGTGTTTTCAATTGAATGTGGCGCCATTCATAAGGAACGATTTATGATCTCTGGCGCCACCTGAGGGTATGATCTCAAAATGAAGACCCCACAAATACACCAAGCAACAGCAACACTGAAAATGTGTCAGGTACATACAGTACATGCAGCTCGCTTAGCAAACAGCTTGATGCATCACAAAAACCAAATTAAATATTCCTCATTAAATTAAAAATTGTAGAAGATGATCAAAGGTATGCTGAAAGTAAATGCAGATGACATCACAGCATCCAATCAGATTGCTTAAATGTCATCTCAAAGTGCGGTCCAGGGGTCATATCTGACCCACGCTTTGTTTCGTATTGATAAAAGGTTAAATATAATATGTATTATTAGATATTACACTAAACAAACAATTCAGATGTCACGGTGGTGGTGCACCACATCCTTAAATTTGCTTGTACATGGCCACATACGTGCAATTCACATCTGTATTAAAAACCTTACTATATTTAGACATGTTAAGTCACCATTCAAACAATGATGTCAAAAAGAAGGCACAATAAATACTCTTAAATTAATTGTGTCAGGTACATAAACTAGGGTACATGCAGTTGGCTCAGTTAGCAAACTTCACAAAATGTCCCATTAGACAATATGTGTGAGGAAACAATGTTTTAATTTGTATTTCCTTACTGGGTCAAATCCAGGCCACATTCAGCACATAAGCCTTTCATCACTATGGGGTGGCTGCATCCTGCTATTCTGACGATGACCCCCCTGGTAAAGAAGACAAGACACAATGTTATTTACAATAATAATGATAATAACGGCCGCACGGTGGCTGAGTGGTTAGCACATTGGCCACACAGTCAGGAGATCTGGAAAACCTGGGTTCAAATCTCCGTTGGGCATCTCTGTGTGGAGTTTGCATGTTCTCCCCGTGCGTGTGTGGGTTTTCTCCGGGTACTCCGGTTTCCTCCCACATTCCAAAAACATGCATGTTAGGTTAATTGGCGACTCTAAATTGTCCATTAGAGTGTAAATGTGAGTGTGAATAGTTGTTTGTCTATATGTGCCCTGCGATTGACTGGCGACCGGTCCAGGGTGTACCCCGCCTCTCGCCCAAAGCCAGCTGGGATAGGCTCCAGCATCCCCGTGACCCTAATGAGGATAAGCGGTACAGAAAATGAATGAATGAATGAATGATAATAACAATAATAAAGCAGAAAGAGAAAAAATGAATCTTCACAGGAGGTTAGATTGTTTAAATGACAATTATTATTAGTTAGAGTAAAATCAGTAATATGTTATCTTTGTAGCCAAATATTTCCATACTAACATAACTATGAAATAATATAATCAAAACGACATGATTGCATCTTTCAAAAAAATGCAACGTCCCACTTCCGTTTTCAAAATAAGAGCGCACGCACGTAGCAAGTTAAAACCCAAGCACGGGTAGTCCAGGAAATTAGGTCTAGCATTCAAAGCTCATCATCATTCATCATTCCAAGTTTCGTCGGTAACAACTACAACAACAACTGCCATAAAGATACAAATAATACAGTATTTACTAACACACACCGAGTTTATTTTGAAAGCCAAGCCGAACAAAACATTGAGGTCGCTAACTTGATAGCAGCGCCCAAAACAAGCTAGCGCCCATGCTTAGCAGCTCGTTAGCCAGCTAGCATAACACAACTGCAATGTCCTCCCTCAAGGTACAGCTGAACCACGACAGGCTAAAATGTTGCAACAACTCACCCAGGCTGTATGACCTGTCCGGGGCGACAGCACAGCTCCTTTACCACTCCCGCGCGGTCCGACTTCACCTTCTTCTCCGGTAGCCTGGTCGTCGCTGCCCTGATGGGGACGCAGAGCGCCAACACGGAGTCCACGTTGACGTGAGAGCCAGGTTTGACTTTCCACTCCAGAAGCCGACAGGGGAGCGTCCCGAACGTGCAGCAGACATCCGACACCTGCACCGCGGGGCCCCGCGTAGATACATCGCCGCCACCGCCGCCGGAATCTGCGGGAGGGTCCTCCATCTGCGCCGTACAAAAAAAGAATTAATGTTCCGTTTAAAGCGTATCCACTACACGCGGCAGCTCTAGGAACATTGAAAAAACGATGCGATGGCAGACTTGCGGGAGAATTAAAGTAAAAGTGGTAGATTTAAGCTTCGACTGGCAGCCTCGTTTACTCTTCCCGCCCGTAAACAGGAAGTGGCAACACTGCAGACACGGAGGTCACGATGACAACTTCCGGTAGTTGAAAACAGGCTACAGCGTTAGCAAAACAAACCAACTAATATTAGGTGTTTGAATAAGTTAATTTCCATAAACCTAATTTCTAAGTAAGTAAATGTCATTTTGCCAGTCCAAGCACTTTATTTAGATATTGTAGATGTTCCGGAAGAATGTCGCATACGAGATAAAAGGAAACTGAACACGTCCAATCAGATTGCTCGTTGCTCGTAGGTCATCTGCTATATCAGAAGTGTCCGAAGTGAGACTCGGGGTTTGTTGTATTGCCCCTACGCATATTATGAGATAAAATATGTTTTATTGTGCTTTGTCACGTGTAACACAAGGCTCAGATGTTGATGTTTTATCCGGTAATCCTAGAATCCGGTATTTTAGCATATTTTGACTCACACTGAACTGGTTAATTATACGTAACCTTTATTCACAAATCACCCACGGCTGTGTGTGTCATACATGTACGTAGATATTTTGGACTTTTTCTGTGCGGATGTGTTCTGGTGCTGCTGTCCTCACTGCACTAATAAAGGCTCATTCTGTTTTCCTATAATAGAATTGCATTGTGCACTTTATTTGTGTAGTAGAATTTTATGTGTGTAAAGCTCTAGTTTTTCTGAGATCCGCGTACCCCCTGGGGTACTAGTACCACAGTTTGAGAATCAATGTTCAATCCACGGTGGTCTCTGTTGCATATTATCTGGGATTTGTAATATGTGCCTTAATGTATTGTCACCAAATGTTGTCTTTATTTGCCATTGTAGCAACTTTTTTGTTACATCTTCAGCATTTCAGATTTGATGTTATTGTCGTGTAATAGAAGGGAAAATGAGATAAAACTACAAATTTCTCGTCACCCTGGTGTTTATTAGTGATCGTCATTCTCAAATCAAAATCAAAATATTGATATGTCGGTCATTTGAGGTAATGCCTGTTTGAAACGCTGGTCTGTGGAAACAGTGCCATTTGTGATTGTAAATTAATTTTTTGTCTTATTGTAGTTCTTAGTAAGTAATAATGTACTGGAATGGTTTTATTATTGTACTTATTTTCTCATTTTAAAATACCATTTTCATTTTGGCCTCTGTTTTTTTGTTGTTGTATATTAGCTTGGCTATATTGTAAATAACCTCCTTACCTTTTGGGCTAAGAGAGCCTTGAATGACACATATTTTCAAATGTACTTTGGTGAGAGTCACCTTTTTAAAAAGTGAATACAACTAAAAGTGTACAGTATCAACAATTTTAGAAGACAATAAGTCTCTGAATTTTATGGATTAAAGTACTGAGAAGGTTTTATATTTGGCATGTTATTTTTAACACTGTGATTCCTGTCATGTTTTTCTTTAAAATGTCAGAAAAAACATTACACGAAACATTGTACATTATAAAAGAAAATCATACATTTAATTGTAATAATATGACTTTATTCCCACCATATTTTAACTTTATCCACATATTATTTGTTTCTAAAATTTCAATAATTACAACTTTATATTGTTTTGTTTGTTTATTAATGTTGTAACAGTTAAAAAATGAAAATGAACTTTGTTACTAAAATGACATTGTTTTAACTCATAATATTACCTATTTATTCTTGTACATTTGTGACTTTTTTCTCTTAATATTTTTACTTTTTGCTCAAAAAAATTACAGCTAATTGTTTAAACTTTTCTTGTAATTAGTAATTAGTAATTAATTAGTTTATTGCTGTAATATTTTGACTTTTTGTTTTGTAAAAAAAATTTTTTTTCAACTGTTGCTGCTTCCTTAAAGTTAATTGTTAAATCGTATTTCTACGATAAATCACTCAGACTGCACTTCAAACACCCCTGATGTAAAGCAAGATAGTTTAAGAAAAAATAAATTTAGACTTCCGAGTGCCATATGTGCTCATCAAAAGAGCCCCACCTTCCCTACCCCTGCTCCTGAGTATAAATAAATTAAAATAACTTGAATGGATCTTTCATTTGTTTGAATTGATATTTTATTTAATTAATACAATACTTCATACTGTGATAATAAATTTGAGTTTTTTTAAAAATTTAAAGTTTTTTAAATTTAAAATTTACCTGACACATAAGGCGAGGTCTGCGCAAAGTATCAGTATCACCGATACCAGCCTTCCAGTCTCTGCTCGGTGGTATCGCACACCACAGGATTAACCAATGACATGATAGCAAAAGCGGAAGTAGGTCAGACAGTCTCCGCCCTCTGGCCGGTTGAACCAATAGCTTACCAGCAATGCACTCGAAATGTAGTTAAAGGCTGGCCGGGCGGACGTCACCGAAGGACTTGTAGTTTGTAGTAAAGGTCACTTTGGACATAAATTCATCCGACGAAGAGGTGGAGTTCTCAGGAAACATGACGAGGAACATCCAGGGAGCTGTATGTTGCGTATATTCGGTTTAGACCCCCGGTTTGCAAGAAGCTAACGGTAGAACGCTTTAGCTGACCAACTAAATCATATGCTAACATGCTAACTAGAAGTACAACGGTTTTTTTGGCATGCTGTGTGTCCATCAGTGTGATTATGGTTGCTCTCAACTACCTGATCCAGAAATCGTTAAACTAGTCACCCTCTTTGTTTACAAGAGCAGTTGTTTTGTTTCCCTGACATGACTTGAGCATCTCTAGCACCTATTGGAGACATTGTGTCCCTCACTTGTAGACATTGAAAACAAAAACAGCACTCAGCATGTCCTGGGCTGCCCACATTGGCCTTGGCTTACACTCCCACCTCCCCTCGCCTTTTTCCTTTTCACAACACACACAAACACCGTTGACACTGGTACGATTTACACATTGTTCTGATCTTTCCTCTATAAACACATGCCCGTTAAACATCAGCCACCACTGTAGCCCGCCTCGGTTTAAAGACCACTTCCACAAGTCCACAACCATCAAGTCAAAAATACATTTCATGGCTATTTCTGTGCTTTCTTTTCCCCTAGTGTAGATTGTGTCTGCACAGTCTTCTCCAAAGACATCCTGGCTCATCACTGCAGAGCTCCAGATCCTTTGCTACACTCAGGTACCAATGGTTGGCCCACACGCTTACAGTGAAGCGATAATGCATCTCCTCCTCTTAATAATGTGACAGGGAAGGCAGACGCAGGGGACTGCTGTGGAAGACGCTTGCCGTCGTCACTGTCGGTGTGCCGGCGGCGGCAGGCGTGAAGTATGCCATGTCAGACCAAAGAGAGCGGCGGAAGATGAGGATAGTGGTTGAAGGATTTGGTCGTTTTTGCAGGTTCGGGAAGATCTTTTTGTACTTTATGTGTAAAACTGTGCTGCAGTTCTTCCCTTTTAAGGTAACATTTTGGAGTTTTTGCATGTTTTAGGTCCTTCTCTGTGGGACTGTTCATATCTGTGGATTACTGGTGGACCGCCAATGTGACTTTGCGAGGCCTGGATGAGGTAAGCGTCATGCAAATACACTAAATCAAAACCACATCATGCAGCATCGTTTGGTTAATGTCCAAAGAACTCTTCTTTGATGTCTTACCTGCCAGAGCAGCCCATCCTACTTGTCCGGGATGTCGGCGTGCCACCAGAGGTCAGCGGAGAGCATGGTGGCGGGCGCGGTAAAGAACGGCGGCCTATACATCAAGCTGGGCCAAGGTCTGTGTTCCTTTAATCACCTCCTGCCGCCCGAGTACATCCGCACGCTGCAGATCCTGGAAGACAAAGCCTTGAACAGGAGGTACAAAGAGGTGAGGACTGCACAGAAAAAGAAGCCTAAAGAGGACACGCTGAGATTTCTCAGGCTTGGATATTTCCCCCTCTACACAACAGGTGGATGCTCTTTTCCAAGAAGACTTCCAAAAAAGTCCGCAGCAGATTTTTAAAACCTTTGACTATGAGCCCATAGCTGCTGCTAGCTTGGCGCAGGTTCACAAGGCGGAACTGTTTGATGGAACCTCAGTCGCTGTCAAGGTGCAGTACATCGACCTCAGGGACCGCTTCGACGGGGACATCAGAACCTTGGAGATCCTGCTGGATATCGTCAAGTTCATGCACCCAAGCTTTGGGTTCCGATGGGTCCTCAAGGTCAGGAAACATGCATTACAAGTTGTTAAAGTGCCGTGTTATGTGTTCTAGCTAAATGACAGTTTCCAGAGCTCCAGGGTTTAGGATGTGTAGCAAAGCCTAAAGTAAGGAAGGTGTTTTTTTTCCCTTCAAAACTGTTAAGTCACGTTTACATAATAGAGGATCATTCAAGATGCTGATTATTTGTGATTTGATTGCCATTTAGGACCTGAAGGGCACGTTAGCTCAAGAGCTGGACTTTGAGAACGAAGCCAGGAACTCTGAGAGGTGCGCCGACGAGCTGAAACACTTCAAGTTCCTCGTAGTGCCCAAAGTCTTCTGGGAGCAAACCAGTAAAGTGAGGTTTCGGACTCACTAAAGATGACGTCCGTGTTCTTCTCGATTAAAAAGCCCCTTTTCACTTTAAAGCGAGTGCTGACTGCGGAGTTTTGCACCGGCTGCAAGATCAACAACGTGGAGGAAATTGAAAGACAAGGATTGAGCCTGAAAGACGTATGTTGGAGTTTGTACAAATATACTGTCATACGCTCAGTAGAAACCGTGATTAAAGTACTTGGGCTAATACCTTCTACAGACCGCAGACAAACTGATCCAAGCGTTCGCTGAGCAAATCTTCTACACGGGTTTCATCCATGCTGATCCCCATCCCGGAAATGGTAAATACATTTTTTTTTAAACAAAGAACTACACTGGCTCAGTTATTACTGTATTTCCTCAATTAAACTCATGTAAACAAAAAATGTCAACACTTACCATAAATGCCTACTCTTTTGAATAATAACAATTTATGTAAGTTTGAACTTAAGATAACCTAAACCAGTGTTATTTTTAATAATACTCCAAAAATACAATTTATTTCATATTTGTAAATGAAAATGATCAGTTTTCCTGGACTAATGCAATATACAATTGTGTAAATAATAACCAGATTAGGTCATATAAAAATGCATTTGTATGAATAAACGCCTCCAATGAATGTGCTCTGCAGTTGTTAACCGAGGGCCAGTAATGTAGGAAATATGGTAATCTTTGGATTGAACTGTAATTGGGGCAAAAGCATTCAAGTTGTGGAGAGTAAATAAGTAACATTTAAGGCCGCAGCTTGAAGCAGTCTTGTGTGTCTGCAGTCCTTGTGAGGCGAGGCCCAGACAACAAGGCAGAGTTGGTGCTGTTGGACCATGGCTTGTACGAATACCTCAGCCAACAGTAAGAATTGCAGTTTCTTTTTAAAGGTTCCTTTTATTGATAAACATATTTTTTACACACCTCAAGCGACAGGGTGGCGCTGTGTAAACTATGGCGGTCCATCGTTCTGCGAGAAGAGGCCGCGATGGAGAAGTACTCCAATGCCTTAGGGGTCAAAGGTAAGGACCGCTTCAGTCATCACAGAGAGGCAGTATTAAAGTAACACACCCACTTTGGCAGAGTACTTCCTCTTCTGCGAGATGCTGCTGCAGCGTCCCATCAACATGCGGGAGCTGCGCCTGTCCAACATCCTGAGTCGGGAGGAGACTGCCTACATGCGCCAGATGGCCATCCACCGCTTCAACAGCATCATGCAGGTGCTCAAGTCCATGCCTCGCCCTATGCTGCTGGTCTTCCGCAACATCAACACAGTCCGAAGCATCAACATCTCCCTGGGGGCGCCCGTTGACCGCTACTTCGTCATGGCCAAAAGGTCGGTTTCACGGCGGACAACCGAGCCCCTTAAATGTCTTACATTGATGAGAACTGATTAGATGATTGGATTGTAGCGCGGCGCGATGCTGGGGGAAGCTCCAGGCGGAGAGGACCGGCATGCTGCGGAAGTTCTGGGTCATACGCTGGTTGTGGACCAGATGGGAGGGCCTCAAGTTTGAGCTGGCGTTAAGGTTAGAATAACAATCCAAAAAAAAAAAAAGAATAACAATCCATATGTGTGTTTGTTAAGATCAATCTTCTTTTTTTTGCAGGACCGAGATGGCAGCGATGAGTGTGACCCGGTCACTCGTAAACCTGCTCAGCTACTTTGGTCTCATCTCTTTGGACTCGGACCTGTACGAGTACTTGAGATAGCTCTCCTACCTCACAATGTGGACCTTTTCTTTAAAGCTTCACAGTTGGACCGCTTGGCCATCAGTAGCTACTCGCGCCACAAGTGTTTTAAAAGCCCATCGGATGCTTTTAATGAAGGAAATGACACTTTTAAAGCCAACCAAGCTGCTGAAATTGCTTTGTAACAGTAATATTTTAAATGTAATAATATTTAGAAGAATACACACGTGGACAAAATTGTTGGTACCCTTCGGTTAATGAAAGAAAAACAATGGTCACAGAAATAGCTTGAATCTGACAGATGTAATAAATGAAAATTCTACGATATTTAACTAATCAAGTCAAGACATTACTTTTTTTTTTTTTTAGCCATGCTTCAACAGAATTATTTAAATAAAAAAACCTCATGAAACAGGCCTGGACAAAAATAATAGCACCATTAATTTTTTGTTGCACAACCCTCTTTGGCAATCGCTGCAATCAAACGATTCCTGAAATTGTCAATGAGACTTCTGCACCTCTCAGCAGGTATTTTGACCCACTCCTCACGATCAAACTGCTCCAGTTGTCTCAAGTTTGATAGGTGCCTTTTCCAGGCGGCATGTTTCAGCTCCTTCCAAAGATGCTCAATAGGATTTAGGTCAGGGCTCGTAGAAGGCCACTTTAGAATAGTCCTTTAGAAATGTTTTCCTCTTAGCCATTCTTGGATTTCATTGTACCCTGCACAGATTGAAGACACCCTGTGTCAGACGCAGCAAAGCAGCCTCAGAACATAACAGAGCCTCCTCCATGTTTCACAGTAGGGACTGTGTTCTTTTCTTGATACGCTTCATTTTTCCATCTGTGAACATAGAGCTGATTTTCTATTATCGTTTGTTCTGGGCTCCCATTTGTATTATTTGTCTCTTTGTCATCAATTTTGCTCATGCGACCAAGTCCAGGGAGGCTGGCTACAGTCCCATGGATGTTAAACATAAAATGTGCAACTGTAGTCACAGGAACATCAAGCTTCTTAGAGATGGTCTTACAGCCTTTACCTTTAAGATGCTTGTCTATCATTTTCTTTCTAATCTCCTGAGACTATTTCCTTTGCTTCCTCTGGTCCATGTTGAGTGTGGTACACACCGTGTCACCAAACAGCAGTGACTATCTGTAGCCCTATATATAGGCCACCTGACTGATTAAAAGATTGTAGACACCTATGATGCTAATTAGTGGACACACCTGGATTAATATGTCCCTTTGGTCACATTATTTTTTGTCTTTTTCAGGGTTACCATCATTTTTGTCCATGCCTGTTTCATGCGTTTGTTTTAATAATTCTGGTGAAGCATGGTTGAAAAGCAGTGTCTGACTTTTAGTGGCTAAATTTCATAGAATGTTTATTCATTGTTACTTTTGTCAGATTGGAGTTATTTCTGTTACCATTGTGAGGTTTTCTGTCATTAACCAAAGGGTACCGACAATTTTGTCCTCGTGTGTACCTTCTTAATTATTATTATTGAATGATAATGAGGTGTGTCCTGGATTGTGCGTTGGGGTCCATTTCTCTATTGGGTAAATTCTCACTTTTGATGCTAAAACAACAACCAAATGTTCATAAGCTATTTTAACAATATTAATAAATTATTCTACCTCCTTTTTTCCAAGCTACTAGTGACATTATTACTGCTAATGAACAAATGAAAATGCTGAACACATGTTTGTATTACTTTTACTGACCTTTTTTAAACAAAAAATATGGAGGTTTTCCACAAAGATGGGCATAGCAAATTTGATATAAAACAGACAATCCGTTAAAATACGGGAATGTGGCTCTTAGAAATGAGCTGTTACTCTATCCATTTCCAGAAGGTCATCCAAGATCTGTGAAGAATCAAAAAGCAAAACAATTATAAGAGGAAATATCCAATCGACTTTCTATGCTTGTCCTCATCGGGCTAACGGGTGTGCTGGAACCCATTCCAGCACACAGTGCCTATCACCAGCCAATTGCAGGCCACATACAAACAAGCTATCACACTCACATTTACAGCTGCTATTCCTAAAACACGGGCATGCTAGTTCCTTACAATGTCTTGAGTGGTACCGATCTTCTTGGCCAGCTCACTGCGCTCCATCGTGCTGAGATACAAGTACTTGTTGAGGAGTTCCCCATCCAGGATGTTTCTCACAGCATTCTGCAGGCCTCGTCGGTCACAGTGCAGCATCCTTTAGAACGGATATAAAAGAAATACATATTAAATAAATATCGGTAAACATTGCATTGCGAGCTGATGGGAACCTGAAGGCTTTGGGGTTTAGCCCGGCGTGATGAGGCAACATGGTGTTGAGAGCATTCTGCAACATGAGAAGTCGGCGATAAGTCTTCTCCTGCATGGGGAGGAGAAGGCCTATTCCTCCATCCAGTGTTGCTATGGAAACAGACCACAAACATTAGGAGGAAATCTTTTGACTTGGTTTGTTTTTCAGGATAGTAGGGACACTCACCAAACCACGTGATGTGTTTGTTGTCCCAAGTGAGAGACTTCTTGCTGCTGGCATCCATAGTTCCTCTGCAGGGCATGCGCCAAAAAGTGTTGACGTGCGAGCCAACGTTGAAGTCTGCGCGCCTCAACAGGCGCATACCTCCGATGCTTTCCTTAGCTGCAAGCACAAACAATATCCAATCTGTGTAATTGGGTGCTGCCGTTTGCAGGCAACAATAAGACTTACCTTCAGGTAAATACATGTAGACGTACAGGTTCCTGTCTCGATCAGACACTGGAAGGAAATAATCAGACAGAATGTAGAATGTACATTTTCTTTTTCCTTGTTTCCTTAAAAAAAGCATCCTTATATTTACCCAGGAATCCAAGCTGGTTGTTATCCACCATGAACTCAATGCTGTACACTTCCAAGGGCTTTGCATCCTGTTCCCAAAACAAAATGAAAACAGTTTAATGCCACCTCCTGGTGCCTGGGTGGCTCCCATCATCTAGCAACTTCTGACTGGAAAGTGTGAGATCTGCATCCAGGGTCCTCTATAAGACAGGAGTGCTCTGCTGATTAATGCTTGTTGCTCACCCTACTGACGAGTGACAGCGTTTTGCTGGACTCCTGGTAGCGCAGCAGCGAGATGCTCTTCATCAGGTCAGCGGCCAGGATGAAATTCTTGATGCTGAACATTTGGTGGATGTGGAGCTGCGTGTCTATGAAGGCCATGCCGGTTAGATCATTGTCTTTCAGGACCCACAGGAAGATCTACAAGAATGTGACACCATGCGTAAGTATAGGAAAAAAGGCAGAACTTTCCCACATGAGGTACTATCAAAGAGATACCTTCTGTCCGATGGCCGACACCAAGTATCCGCTGCAGTGACACAGGGCCGTCACAGGTCCTTTCTGCTCCTTCTCATAAAGCACTTTGAACTTGTTCTTAGTGAGAGGCTGACCCGGCTCAGGCACCACTTCAATCACATCCAGAATCAATATCTTAAAAACAGAAACCCAGCAAATTGATTATTTTCAATGACACACTGTTGCTTCCCTCCCCCCATCATCGTGTGCTGCTCACTCTCCCCCTGCAGGTGACCTCTTCCCCCTGCATGACGCAGGTCCCAGCAGCGATGTAGCCCTTTAGGCCTGACACCGTCTCCTGACTCCTCAGAGCCACTGTCTTCATGCAGGTCACATGCTCCCACTCTTCCAGGTCGATCCTGGTTCCGAGACAAAAAGGTCAAACAACTGAAATAAAGCATTTATATGACATACTGTGATCTTTAAAAGATCCAGAATGATGCAACATGGAATTTATAACGTAACAGTAATGTGTATGCCTAGAGTCTGTTTATGAGCACCAAACCCGATAAATGTCTATAAATAATAAATCATATCCCTCATTTATTTGCTCCACTTTTGAAAGGAGACACTCAAACGGTCACTCAAATGGAATACCTACTTCCCCAGGCTTTGTTACACATCTTAAATTACAGCCTGGAGCTCTGTCAACATGCCATTAGTCTGCTCACATAGCTATGCTAGTGTTGCAAATATATGTGAGCTCCTGCCCTACTCCTGTTCTGTTATGTTAAGTTGTATGTCATACAGGGAATCTATTACATTGGACAAGTGCAGAGTTACAGTTACAGCTTCTTAGAGACACACACTCATCAGAGACACAACTCATTAGCATTAAAGCTTCAGACACACAAAATTGTGTGGTCCCACCTTAAACAGTCTATATTCTAGCATTATGGCTAGATTTTGGCCACAGCATTTCCACTTGTTGAAAAATGCTACATTTGTATGGATTTTACCGTGTGTTGGGAATGGTCTCCCAGCTGACTGGAGAGATGAGCTGGATGGAAAACCTCTCTTGTTGAGGGTTAATGTAGCGTTCATCTGCAAGGTGACAAAAGCACTTCTTGTAAAACAGCCAATAGGAAAGACAACATGGGGTCAATGTAGCCATTTGGAAATCAGCAGACAGTCACTGGCCACTCCATTAAGCACACCTATGTACGTTTGGTTCACTTAATGTGATGGCCAGTATATGCTGTGGGTTCGGGTGTGTGTCTGCTCATTTGTCACCTCGTTCGATGATTTCAAACTCCTTCTCCTCTCCAGTCATCCTGGGGATGCGTGTACATGGCTCTTTCACACTGGTGCACACGGCATACACCTATTGTGCAAGGCACCAGAACACTTAAGATTAATGTCAAGTCAGAGACAATTGCTGATATTTTCTGAGTGGGAGGAGCCTTTCCTTGGATTCCACATGGTAGGAGACATAGTGGACGGTGCACCTCAGTGGGATCTTTCTCACTGGCCATGGAGCGTCATAGGACAAGTAGGTGGGGAGGACGCTGATCCTGAGCTCCCCCTGCAAGCGCATTTAAAACACACAGTAAAGCATGATTTAAGTGAATTTGAAGCACATACGTGTCTCATGCTAACCTGTTTGTTGAAGTAGAGGAATCCTTTGGGGCAGTTGATGTTATGGAAGGGGGAGAAGGACTCAATGGTCCCATCGATGGTCATGGGATGAAGTCTCAAGGCACCGCGGGAGGTGACTAACATCCAATGAGGGGAGGGTCCACAGATGAACACCTGAGAAGTATAGGTCAAGTTAACAGTGTGGTAATTACAGATAAATTAATCTTGAATTATCTTTTTACCCCTGAGTATCCAGAGATGTCCTCAAAGTATCTGAACCTTACACTACGACATTTGGCAGGCACATCGTCAGTGAGGCCTCCTTCGGTCTTCCTGTCTTTCTTTAGCTTAGACCTCTTCTCTCGGAAGTTAATGTTGTGGGGCACCTATGAAGAGAAGAACTCAAGGTGAGGATCATCTAAAAGTCATCCCTAGTCTGATTGCAATCATACCTTTTTGAAGCGCACTTTGAGGTTATTTTGAGGTTGCTGCTGATCATATGGGAACGCTTCGTAGATGAGAAGTTCTTGTTCCACGTGGACCTGAGAAATGAGAACACGTTGGAATGAAAGAAGTGATGCGAAGGGCAGTAGCAGCTCTTGGGAGGGAGTGCCTCACCAGTAAATATGGTCGACTGCGATTGTTGCCAAGCGACACCAAAGTCACCTCCTTGACCACTGGGATGTCTCCTTGACGAGTCACTTCCTCTTTCTTGGCTTCACCCTGCGTTGCTGACTGGCCGGAGGAGCTGTCCACTAGCACTCTCTGACCAACGGGAAAGTTCTTCACTAGGAAGACCAACCTCCAGTCTGGCAGCTGGTATATCTGGTTAAAAAACGGAAAGTTTATGTAATATATATATATATATAAAATAAATGAGACTGTGATGACATCACATGCGCCTCCATTACCTCCATGACGCCATTTTCTCGCACAATCATACACCAGTGGGAGGGCTCGGCTTTGACGGGGACTCCCTCACTTCCAGAGGATGCTGCTTGTCCAGAAGTTCGATTCATTTCCTCCTTAGGGGGCGCTGTGCTCGCACTTGAGTCTCCATATAACATTTCCTCCTCGTCGTCCATTGTGTTACTGTGCAATCATTTGCCATCAGCCAATTTATATTATCAAAACATAATCATCCACCCATCCATCCATCCATCCATCATAAGAATTAAGTGGTTCTTACCTGAGGTCGTGAATGACTGTCTCCACTTCAGACAAACCCTTTAAGTTTGTGTCCTCCAAGACAGGACAGCTCACTCTGTTCTCCGTGGTGAACATTCCGCTCACGTCTCGGTATGCGCACAGTGCTATCACCCGGGGTTGCTTGACGGGAGACAATTTAAAACTTTCCATGAAACTAAATGACGAATCATTAGGTGTAACGAGATCCAATTTTGCTAAGAGTTGAGAGGTATTAGCATAGATGTATATTATGGTGGTTGTACTTTGCAGTGGTGTAGAGGTGCATCATACTGAGAGCTGGCCCTAATATTTTGATTATTTAGCTGCACAAGAAAGGTTCTGCAAACAACAATCACAATCATAAATGATTTGTTAAATTAATATCAAACTTTAATATCTAACTTCAGAGCTCTAAGAATGGAGATTTTCGGTTTAGCCAGCAGAGGGCGTGCTTTAACAATCAAAGCTGTCCAATGGTAATAAATTCAGCTCCTCACCATGAGGATCTGTGGTTTCTGCAGAGATAGGCGCTGCGTCTTCCCCATGTAAGAGTCCGTCTTCAGCACAAACATGGTAACTCCTCCCTCAGCAGTCATGATGACCACATAGGGGTCCGCCACGGAGCAGTGCACTATGGGAGAACCCAGATCCACTGGGATGAAGTGGAGCTGCGTCACTAGAGAAAGAAGCAGGTCAGATGCAAATCATTATTTGAAATGATCATTTTGGTTTACCTCCTTCTAGCAGACGAATTCCCATGGGGGAGACTTGGATGATGTATTTGTTATCACCAATGTTGCCAGCAAACACAGTGGGACCCTGAGTGGCGAACCCACTGGTGTCGAGCTCCATGATCTCCTGACCTGTCTGCAGGATCTACAGTGCAACGCATGAGTGGTTATGTTTACTATAAAATACCGCAAGATATCAGAAAGGAAGAAAAAAGGTTATCCCACCATTGTTGAATCCTCTCGGCTCAAAATGAGAAAACCGTGCTTCTTGGCGTCATCTTCCAGTGGCGTTTCTTTTTGCTCGTCCTCCACCTTCTTCTTTCCTTCCTCATTATCCTTTTCTCCTTCTTCCTTGTCTTCAGCCATCTCCTTCTCACCCCCGTCGTCTGATTCCTCACCGTTGCCTGCCTGGAATGAGAACAAACTTGCAAAGAAGCAAGATACACTGATTTGAAACTTAAGGCTGTTAGGTACAAAACAGTACTTTTTCTTTGGCTTCACATGAGATGACGGTCCACATGTCGTGGCACCCCGGCAACTCAAACGTGGTGACTACTTGGGGTCTGATACTCCTCTGATAACATAAAGGAAACGTGTGTCAAAGTGAAATTGTGAAGGTTATACTGACTTTTGTAAGATACTGTATACAAGTACTGCAGACAATAACATGCAAGAAGTGTATCTGAGTTGTTTACAGGCTGCTCCGTCCATCTCTGAGACAGCCCTGGTAGACCCAGAATTCACTGTAGCACCAACACTGATCCTGTGATAGACGAGCCTTGCGACCACAGGTTTTTACGATGGTGCAGACTTTTAGGACCATTCACACTCATGTACCTGCAGTACCGACAGCGCTCCGTTCTTGCCGAAGCCGGAGCACACCACCACCTCCAGGTCAGGCTCTGGGTTGCCCTGGAACTGTGGGTGGGAGCAGAGTTTTGCTTTAAGCCCGAAGAGGTGACGCATTTCATTTTGATTTGGAACATATCTACCTCTTCTGATAGGAAGGCAGGTTCCCCCATGGAGGCATTGGCACAAGGTCCAATATTCAGTATGCTATCACACACCTGTAGAGACAATTCATGACCTTTCATAAAAGCTGTTAATTACAAAATCACTGAAACATAAAAACGATGGTAAAATGGACCATTCATACATGAGAATGGATGAACTCTGTGCTTGAGTTTGCCTTTTTCTTTTTCTGACACTTTGTCTGCTGCTAGGTAGCGTTAGCCCATTACAACACATCTAATCAAAACGTAATATGTAATTGATTTTAGGTCATATTAATAATATGCATCAACTTATTTATACACTTGCAAGTGCTGAAACATAACTTTTTTTTTTTTAGTTCTTTCCATCATCCACAAGCAAGTCACGTAATGTCTCACATAAGGACTGTGGATGATGGGCAAAATTTAGTTAAAACAACAGTTTGACCCTGGAACGGATTATTTAAATTGACACTGCATTCAAAAGAGACTATTTTGGACCCTCAATGAAGAGATTTTGTCCAACCTTAAGACTTCATATTTTTCTTCTTTTTTTTTTTTTTTTACCTCAAATGAGTATGTGGCCAGCTGGGTGCCTGACTGGGCCTCGCTTCCATACACTTCGATCTCATCCACCTCATCTGTTAAAAAGGCCAAGAAGCACAGCAACAAAATAAACAGAACGGTTAGGAAGAAGAGAGCACATTTCTAAAAATGTACCGGTCCAGTTCGTGGAGGATTCTACTTTCTTCTTTTTGCTTGGCGGCTCCTCCTGGAATTTATATGCCATTGTTCAGTAAAAAGATAACCAAATGCAAGTGATCATCACAAATGTCCACCTGTTTGTCTTTGTCTTGCTCCTGGTCCTGCATTTCTTTCACCTCGTCCGGTGGGGTTTCTTGCAGCTTCTCTGTGTACTTCAGCAGCAGGGAGTTGCCGAGGCGGGACCCAAGGAAGAGATAGCCAGGCTCCATGGTGACCATCTGGGCATATGAAGCAAAGACCAGGTCAGCAAAATAAAAAAAAAGCACATATTATTGAAAAAAAAGACAGCTATTGAAGCTTACACAGGTTGTGAGGACACTGGCCGCTGCTTTGTCAAAATGGAAGTCCCGGACGCTCCTCATGCCGTCAGTGATGAGAGTTAAAACATAACTGCAGAAAATCAAGAGACAGGAAAAGACACATTAGCATTCTACTATAACGGCGTCCACTTATGCCCACGTGCAAATTTAATATCAAGTACTCACATTTCCCCTCCTTTCAAAGAGATAACCATCTTGTCATGGGCAATAAAGTCAGCCTGGGAGCAGTCCAAGGTGATCTTCACCTCCTCTTGTATGCCTGAGAAACCAAAAAACCATGCTAAATAGGCACAATGCACTGTAAGGTGAGCGTGTGGGAGTGTGTTCAGTTGTATGCTTACGCAAAGGGAATGCTGTGGTCCCGTTTGTTTGGGAATTAAGGGACACTCCGTATGGTGGAACACTCTGGTTCAGATACAACAAAGAGTTCACGGCAAAAACCACCACACCACCTATAAAGAATGGAGGTAAATACAGTTTAAAAGATATTCTACAAAAATACACAAATGACCCTGAAGAAAAGAAAGATGCTCACCAATTGGCTTGGGAACCGCCATGACTTGCATGCAGTCAAACGGCAGATTGCTCAGGGACCAGATGACAGGATGGACCTTCTGCATGATGTTGAGAGAGATGGCGACAATGCTGCATGTGTCCTGACGCACGGCTACACGCCTGGAAGGGAGGAGATAGAAGGGCATTTTTGTCAAGGACATCATACCGTAAATCTTTGTCATGGCAATTGATGGTGAGGAAGCGGCGGCGTGAGGGACGGACCCTGGCCACGTTTGATTGGGCTCGAACAGGATGAGCAACGTCGATTCGTAGTAGCCGTGGAGGAACTTCATGTCGATGATGTTGAGCAGCTTCTCATCCAGCTCGCGGACGTCGATGATGTAGCTCGGCAGGAAGCTGGATTTGGGCCTGCAGGGAAGTTCACACAAAGTGGGATGAACAAGGGTTTGACAGTAGCTAAGGAAATGATGACGTGGATGCATAGTGTAGTCTATGTACAGGTTATAAAGCAGTATAGATTTACTAGCCACTTAGGATGACTCAACACACACAACACAAGTCAAATATGATGGTAGTAGAGTCATTGTCTGGGGCTGCATGAGTGGTGTTGGCACACAGGAGCTGCGGTTCATTGTAGGAAAACATTAATTACACGATCCCTTGTCTTGGGAAACTGTGGCAAAAGGCAGTTTTCCAACATGATAAGAAGTCCAAACTAACCTCAGAGATGACAAGAGCCTTGCTGAAACAAAAATGGAGGTGATGGAGCGGCCAAGTATGTCTCCTCCAGACATGAACCCAATTGTGGGGAAAAAGGGAAGGAGAGCAAGTTGTCTAACATCACCCAAAAGAAGAAGATTTCATTAAGAGCTTGTGCAGCTCTCGTGAATTCCATGACCAAGAGGACTAAGGCAGTGGTGCCCACACTAAATATTCTCCATTAGGACACAATTTGGCATTCCCTGTGAGGCGTACTCACTTGTGTTGACAATACTAAATGGTTAATAGATCTATACCGTTTACCAAGGTGTGCACTGACTACATTTAAATAGTGTTGTCCCTTTAAAATTAGGGGGGTATTTTGGGGTCACTAAGATGTTAAATATAGCAATGCAAACACTTACCCATCTCCGACCCCACCCTCCTGCTCGTCAGTTAGCGTGTCCTTCCGGAAGGGCAGCACCACCAGTTTGGTGCCATAGATGAGCATCACAGCACAGCGATTTTCCGGATCCACACGGACAATAGGAATGTGTATATTCTGTACAAAACCATCCTGATATTTGACAAAAAGGAGACTCGTCAGGTTTTTGTCATGATGTACAAATAAAAGGCAATTGTATGGCGAGTTTTTACACTGTACATACTCTGAGTTCTGGCTCCTCGAAGTAGTGCAGAGACATTGTCTTGAGGTCATGTGTCCCCGGGTCATACTCCACCACAGACAACTGATGATAAAACAAAAACAAACGTGAAGAAATTCAAATCATTTTGTTGATTTTCATTGGGTTGTGCACTCCCTGGACCTTGGCATCTTTAAAACTGAGGAGGAGCGCATCCCTGCTGGCTCCTACAAGCTGCACGCTGGCCATTGACATGATGTTACCAAATAAAGAAAAGCTGGCCACCTGCTCCAGCTTCTCCTTGCGAGGTTTGCCATCTAAAAAAAAAGTGTCACCACAAATGGTCTTATAGTATGGTTTCATTTTCAATAACAATATCTGGACATACCTAAGGGTTTGTCGGCCTTCGATGTACTCTGAAAACACGCATGACCTGTTAGATCACTCTTCCAGGTTCTTGGTTTTTTTGAAATGACGCAGTGCAAATACCTCCACATCGTGGATTATCCTGTAGATGAACAGTTGAGACGTCCCTGCGACGACTAGATTCTTCTCTTTGCTGGAAATGAAGTTGCAGTAGACGGAGAACTCCACAGAGGTGGGCGTGTGGGCTTGCCTGTGCACGGCGTACATGTCGGCAGGCTGCCCTCAGCTTCTAACCACAACCCATCACGTAGCATTTAAATATAAGCATACCTATATCATTCACCACTACATAACGTTTCTAAAGGCAGCACATTACAGTCGGCGTATGTTAGGCTGCCTAACATTACACTAATACAAACACCAAAGAAGTAAATGGCAGCAACTGTACTATAATATTGTACAGAGTTAGCATACAACTCATATCCATTCAAAGGTGTTGACACTTTTACGGGTGTATTGCTGTTATTAACCGACCCACTTGGCTTTAAAACGTGACGCTAGGCAGGAACGTCTACTTGCAGGAAACAAACTCGATTCAAAAGTCTGCGGCGGAAAATAGCGGCACAGTTAGCCGCGCTAGCTAGCACAGCGCGTCGGCTGCGCGTGCCGACTGCTTTCATAAAAATGTGGTGAATGAAATGTTGTAAACGTACCAATCTTGAACACGCTAGCGAAACGAAGAAGGCTTTCTGTTCTGCTTTTCATTCAGCATTTCACACATAAGAGGGTTAGGGCCAATTTATTAGCCATTTAATGGGAAGTCCGTCTTGCGTTGTTGATGTTGCTGCCGCTTCTGTCTTCTTCGTTTATGACCGGCGGGTATTGTAAACGTGTGTCACGCTGCCCCTAGTGGCCACCTTTATCATTGAAGGCTTGAGCACTTGCAGATAAGACACTCTATTACCTGTGGTTTTGCAGTGAAGAATACACTAAGTGGACCTGTCGGAAGCAGTGTTTCCCAATCTTTATTGTCAAGGCACATATTATATTAAGTTTAATGCAAATTTACTGTCATTATTTATGCACAAACCCAAGGTACTGTAGCTTGGGGGCTCCAATTGTAAGCTAGCATATTCACCAGCGCTAATGAACGATTCATTGTTTCACATTAAAGTTCAATGTGGTCTGTGAAAAAACGTATTTCATTAACTGTAAAAAAAACAAACAAAAAAAACCCAATAAAGTTTATCTAACTATCATATAACTTAATTAACAGTTTGAAATGTTATTTTTCCCAACCAGGAATTGAACGATCTTCTTAAACATGACCGTTGTAGCTTTAGCTTATTGCTAAATACCTTATGTATGGCCAATAAAGATAATAAAATACGATTACCATGGATGTTATACGTCGGTACAGATTAGACTCATCAATTACATTTTAATTAACTAATTATTGTGTTCACTTGTGTAAATCCATAAATGAGTCGTGACGTCACATTTCCGCGACATGGGTTTCATTTAGTGTTTTTGCGACACGCACTGTCGAATAAGTGCTGAAAGAAAGTTTTTATTTTGGCTGGACATGGCGCAATTACAGACATCATCGCATCGTGTATCAGTAATATCATACCGGGTGAGTTAATAATTGCAACCAAAAAAAAGTCCACTTCCGACAGATGACCGTCGAAGAGGTGGCTTTGCGGCTGCTGTCCACTTGATGGCGCTGTTGTCATGGCAGCAGCCCGCAGAGAAAGTGCGCAAGAAAAATCCAAGAGACACAGCAATGTTTTAAGGCACGTGGAGCAAAACATGACAACCATATGGTGCTCTGGAATACAAACACTTGACAAAACAATGACAAAATCACATAATTCAATGGCAAAAAATGCAAGCTAAACCCATAAAGGCACTTTTCATAAAGTTCTCTCACACACACGCAAATAATTGACTTTGTGGACAAGGCACTTGTTTTTGACGACCGATTATACAAAATGATATTTATAACTTCAACAAAGAGCCACATTAATTATGCCCACACCTAAACAAAGCTCATTTTAATCAAGAATAGACATTTTATATGCTGCCTTGTTGTACCACGACAAAGAGCAGTGGTAGCTTGATTTTAGGCGTCGCAGACTGCCCTTTACAGTTGATTTAATGGTATTTACAGCAGTTAAAACAACCAAACACACAAAAATGACAATAATAATCATATAGATAAAATTAAGTATAGTTTTTTGATTGGTTTGGTCTAATTAGGTAGTAATCAGGTGCGATTTAGGGACACATGTTTGGCCACACAATGGAGGCAAAGCTCTTCATCTGGCAAGTGCAAGTGAAAAACGTCTTCTGTTACTCCACAAAAGGGGAACATTTTCTTCTCCCTGGTTCAGTTTGTGGTCATCCAACAGCACACCTGGTCGCTGGCATCATCTACCTTTAAACATTCGGATTTTGTGTTTGTCTGCCAGAAGCTGTGTGACGTTATATTCAAAATGTCCATCATGGACACCTGTTTGTCGAAAAGCGCCGGAAAGAAGATTGTCCTCCCAGTAATGGTGCCAGTTGCCGTCCTGGTCTGCACCGAATCCAAACACATTCACCTGGAATGAAAGCGCATGGGCATTATGAACGGTGCAAACCGGCAGCAGTTCCTGTTGTAGTGCATGTTACCTCATCACATGTGTGTATCGCCAACATCAAGCTGAGGAAGCCGGTGGAAGGGTAGCGTCCGTGCCCCTCGAGCCAAGACTCATACACGTACTTGAAAAAAGTCGGGTTGTAAATCAACACCTGCAGAATAAACATGGAGTAAGACAATACTGCTACTCTAATGAAAAGTACTGAAAGTCCTGTTTTCCTTGGAAAAGCACATGAATAAATCAATAAAAAATAAATAAATAAATCAATGCAATGAATAAAAATGCACTTTCCCACAACATTTCCTGATTTATAAGTTGTTGCCACTTATTTCATTGAGTTAATTTCTTTGGTCCATGTGATATACTGTATGCGTGCACAAATAAAATAAAATAAAATGTGGCAAGACCCTGATGATGCACAATAACTATGGACTTTGTTTTCCCTCACCTGGACGCGTGTCACCGGGGCCCCCAATTTATAGCCAGGCCTGGACGCGAGTCACCGGGGCCCCCAATTTTGGTGGCCGGGCCTGCACTCATGGGGCCCGGTCGGGCACAGCCCGAAAAGTTAACGTGGGTCCCCCCTCCAATGAGCTCACCACTCGTGGGAGGGGCCAAAGGGGTCGGGTGCAAAGAGAGCTGGGTGGCGGCCCAAGGCAGAGGCCTTGGCGGTCCGATCCTCGGCTACAGAAGCTAGTTGTCGGTACGTGGAATGTCACCTCTCGGGCGAGGAAGGAGGCTGAGCTGGTGCGTGAGGTGGAGAAATTCCAGCAAGATATAGTCAGACTCACCTCAACGCACAGCAAGGGCTCTGGAACCAATCCTCTTGAGAGGGGCTGGACTTCATTTCACTCTGGTGTTGCCGGCAATGAGAGTCGACGGGCAGGGGTGGCAATTCCTGTTGCCCCCCGGCTCCAAGCCTGCACGTTGGTGTTTAACCGAGTAAACGAGAGGGTAATTTCCCTTCGGCTTCGGATGGGAGGACGGGTCCTGACTGTTGTTTGCGTTTATGCGCCAAACAGCAGTACAGAAAACCAGCCATTTTTGTAGTCCTTAGAGGAAGTACTAGAGAGTGCTCCCTCGGGGGATTCCCTTGTTCTGCTGGGTGACTTCAATGCTCATGTTGGCAGCGACAGTGAGACCTGGAGAGGTGTGATTAGGAGGAACTGATTTTAACCTGATCTTAACCCGAGCGGTGTCTTGTTATTGGACTTCTGTGCTCGTTATGGATTGTCTATAACGAACACCATGTTCAAGCATAAGGGGGTCCACATGTGCACTTGGCACCAGGACACCCTGGCCGCAGTTTGATGATTGACTTTGTGGTTGTGTCGTCGGACTTGCAGCCACATGTTTTGGACACTCGGGTGAAGAGAGGGGCGGAGCTGTCAACCGATTACCACCTGGTGGTGAGTTGGTTTCGATGGTGGGAGAGGATGTCGGTCAGACCTGGCAGACCCAAACACATTGTGAGTGCCTGCTGGGAACGTCTGGCAGATGCTGGATGCTGTGGGCGTGTCTTGGTTGACACGACTCTGCAGCATCGCGTGGACATTGGGGTCGATGCCCCTGGACTGGCAGACCGGGGTGGTGGTCCCGCTAAGGTCTATTCAGGGGTTCTGGAGAGGAATAGCCGCCGGACAGCCGAGGAGCAGTGTGGTTTTCGTCCAGTTCGTGGAACTGTGGAGCAACTATACTCTCGACAGGGTCCTTGAGGGTGCATGGGAGTTTGCCCAACCAGTCTACATGTGTTTTGTGGACTCGGAGAAGGCATTCGACCGTGTTCCTCGGGGAATACTGTCGGGAGTGCTCCGGAAATATGGGGTATCGGGCCACCAGGCGGTTCGTTCCCTGTATGACCGGTGTCTTAGTTTGGTTCGCATTGCCGGCAATAAGTCGGACCCGTTTCCAGTGATGGTTGGACTCCGCCAGGGCTGCCCTTTGTCACCGATTCTGTTCACTACTTTCATGGACAGAATTTCTAGGCAGAGCCAGGCCGTTGAGGGGTTTCAGTTTGGTGGCCGCAGGATTCGCTCTCTGCTTTTTGCAGATGATGTGGTCCTGTTGGCTTCATCGAGCAGTGACCTTCAACTCGCACTGGATCGGATCGCAGCTGAGTGTGAAGCGTCTGGGATGACAATCAGCACCTCCAAATCCGAGTCCATGGTACTCGCCCGGGAAAGGGTGGAGTGCCATCTCCGGGTTGGGGATGAGGTCCTGCCTCAAGTGGAGGAGTTTAAGTACCTCGGGGTCTTGTTCACGAGTGATGGAAGGATGGAACGCGAGATGGACAGGCGGATTGGTGCAGCGTCTGCAGTGATGCGGACTCTGCACCGGTCTGTCGTGGTGAAGAGAGAGCTGAGCCAAAAGGCAAAGCTCTTGATTTACCGGTCGATCTACGTTCCTACCGTCACCTATGGTCATGAGCTTTGGGTAGTGACCGAAAGGACAAGATCGCGGGTACAAGCGGCCGAAATGAGTTTTCTCCGCAGGGTGGCTGGGCTTTCCCTTAGAGATAGGGTGAGAAGCACTGTCATCCTGGAGAGACTCGGAGTAGAACCGCTGCTCCTCCGCATTGAGAGAAGTCAGATGAGGTGGCTCGGGCATCTGGTTAGGATGCCTTCCGGATGCCTCCCTGGGGAGGTGTTCAGGGCACGTCCAACCGGTAGGAGGCCTCGGGGAAGACCCAGGACACGTTGGAGAGACTATGTCTCTCAGCTGGCCTGAGAACGTCTCGGCATCTGCCGGGAAGAGCAGGACAAAGTGGCCGAGGAGGCAAAAGTCTGGGCTTTTCTGCTTAGGCTGCTGCCCCCGCGACCCGACCCCGGATAAGCTGAAGAAAAAGGATGGATGGATGGAAAATTTTGCATCTATATTTTAATCTTTTTAACTTCCATTTTTATTGAATTACTCTCCTCATGCCCCGTGCCATGTGTGCTCTAAGAAATGAAATGAAAATGCAAATTTCTAAAACAGAATTCCCAATAATATTTATTGACTTAATCTTATCCTTATTCCCTGATATGTGTGTGCTCAAACAATAAAATAAAAATATTACACTTTCAAATTCAAACCATGAATATTTTAAACTTGTTGATTTCCATTTTTATTGTTTTTCTTATTCATTTGAACAAATGCAAAAAATGCAAATTCTCAAAAAATCTAACTAAATTTCCAATAATCTTTTAAACTTGTTGTCAGTACCTTTTGAATTCCTGTCATATGTGCGTGCGCCAAAAAATAATACATTTTATACATATTATACAAACAAACTATTCATATTATATCTCAAATTATATCAGATATATTACTATCATATCATATCTTATCATTTGATATTGTATCGCATCATATATCATATCATATTATTTGATATCATATTGTATCGTATCACATCATATCATTTTTTTTATTGCATTGATCTATCTAGACAGGCAAATACTTTCATAATCTCCAAGAGAAACTGTTTCCAGGAGCTCTTCAAAAACGTCATAATCAACTTAAACACATAATCACAAAATAAAACAACCAAGACAAGGCAGGAGAGATAAGACAAGAAGAACATAGAATAAGAATCTTACAACTTTAAATATGTGTTGCAATAAAACATAACTAGGTGAAAAAAGTCCCCCAAAAAAGTGTGTGTTTATTTTGTGTTGTGTTGAAAAGCCGCATGGCGTGGGGGAGAAATGATCTTTCAGTGGAGCAGGGCAGGGCATATGACTAAATACATTCCAGCACATTGGATAAAAGAAGATGCTGCACTGCTCCACCCGAAACCTGGAAAAATGTTACAGTACCTTATCTTTGTTGGCCTTAATCCGGGACTTAACAGGCACATACGTGCTGCAGGAAGAGACAATTGCAGGTTAGTGCGGTGCGCCGTCGATAACAATCACACATTCCTTTTTATTAACACACGTAGAAGATCCTGTCAGGCACATGACACAGCAGTGTATGACTTCCATCTCATTTAGGTGATGACGGCCCGGAGTCACGCCGGTTTGAACAAAGCTGATTAGATAAACGCCACAGGGTGGCTTATACTGTTAAACTGCATTTTGAATTATTTGTCATATCTGAGTTGTTTGTCAGGGAAACTGCATACCTCAGCGTTAAAACGGAAGATAACGCGCTTGGAAAGGGAGCTTGCATTGATGGTTCTGCACCCGTGGAAACGGAATGGTCGGCATACCAATGAGTGCGACGAGAAGCGGTGATTATTATAATTAATATGCTACACAATCCAGGCAGACCTATAAAGACAAATCCGGGTTTATCAAGTCCATTGTTTTGTGCCTTATTAAAATTCACCCCTTCTGCATTTTTAGTGTGACTTATATGTGCTGTCATGCCTTTTGCTGGTAACTGCGAAGTGAGTGGACTTTCTATGCATATTCCTGCACATAAAATAAGCTTAACTTCAGGGCCGCCATTTGAAATAAAGAGTGTGGCTTTAAGCACTCTCCATTCAGTGTCACCTTACACGTCGCAGTCCTTCCACTGCTGGCTGTAAAATGACATTTAATGATAGCTTGAGCTGCACAACTGCGCCTTTATGAGAAACATTTGTTTGGATTTACTCGTCCTTCTGCTGTGGAGTTTATTGGCAAAGCCTCTCACTTATTATCACGGGGGCTATTTTCATTTGGGCAAAAATCATTGTCATATTTTATGAACGTAGTTTCGGAAATTGAGCATCTTTGCGCCTCAAGCGCCAATAACGAGGCAAATCTATGCCGGAGTGTAAACTTGGTACCTGGAACTAAACAGAAAAGAGTTGCCAATTTAAAGCAGCAACAGATGAAAGTCCACCTGTTCCCATTCATCATATTAGCAGGCCACGCTTATTCCAAACAATCATCACTCTTACGTATGGAAAAATGGCTGTTCCATCTGTTTTTTCTTCAGATGTTCACCATACATCATTCATGGGAAAAAAACAGCAAAAGTAGGAATTCAAAGTGAAAATGTGTTATATACCATTTTTTCGTACGAGAGCTACAAACCGAATATGAACATGGAAAAAACGCTGGTATCCGCAAATCACATTTTCTATTTTAGAATGCATTTCGTTACGGTGCTATCACATTATGAACTTAAAACCTGAAGGAAAGGCTTGTGGGCGGCTCATGTGGCAGTGGAGGGCTACCTGGTGCCCGCGGGCACCGCCGTGGTGACGCCTGCTCAAGACCATGGCCCATGCCAAAGCAACAGGTGCCGCTGTAACCCCAATCTTCAAACTCAAGACACATCAAAAATTAAAGTAAAAATCCACTATTGTAACTGCAAGACCTGACTAATAAAATCAAATACACTTAAATAAAATTCAATCTAACCACAAACTTTGAGGCACTTTCCTCCCATGGCCAGAAGAAAGTAACTTCTGGAATAGGCACAGTTTTAAGAAGAGTTATAAAGCAATATAAAATTATGATACTCCATGTCAAAGCAACAGGTGGCGCATCGACCCCTAAACCCACTTCCATTTTCAGTCAATTAGAGGCCTGAAAAAAGTCTTACAAAAGAAAATGCACAACAAAAAAAAATCCAATGCACTATAATATTCATTCATATTCTATACCGCTTATCCTCATTAGGGTCGCGGGTATGCTGGAGCCTATCCCAGCTGGCTTTGGGCGAGAGGCGGGGTACACCCTGGACTGGTCGCCAGTCAATCGCAGGGCACATATAGCCAAACAAACATTCACACTCATACCGATGGATAATTTAGAGTCGCTAATTAAGCTAACATGCATGTTTTTGGAATGTGGGAGGAAACCGGAGTACCCGGAGAAAACCCACACACGCACGGGGAGAACATGCAAACTCCACACAGAGATGCCCAACGGAGATTCAAACCCTCAACCTTCTGACTGTGATGGCAATATGCTACCCATCCAGCATACCCGCGACCCTAATGAGGATAAGCGGCATAGAAATGAATGAACAGGGAGCCCCAAGTCTTGTGCTGAAAGATACAGCCATCCCATCAGTGAGAGCGGACCTTCTAAGCGACTCCTTTTTAGGGTCTTTTTTTGTCCATGAAACATAGCTATGGGATTGTGGATGATGGGCAAAATTCCCTAAAAAGTGCAGTTTTCAGATTCCATAGTTAATTTCTGTGCCTTCAATGTCGTTTGCATGTCATCAAATGTAACAAAATGTGACAAATCAAAAAGTCAAACGGACTAATGCACGGCCCACAACAGTGGTTCTCAACTGGTGGGTCGGAACCCAAATGTGGGTTGCAGAGCAGTTTTTAGTGTGTGTTCACTAAAACCTTGGGAAAAAATGCACCTCATGTTCTTGTCTATGCTATCTGCATGTTTCTGGATGACTTTTTCATGCCTGAGTGGGAGAGACGGGAAGTCAAGCGGAGACTTGACACACAGCTGCAAATAACTGCTAGAGAAGCAACTCAGCGCTGCAGCTCACGTTGTGTTCCTTGAAATGAAAGATATATGGGAGGTTTGAGTTGACAAATTCATGCAATTTGGGTCACCACTTGTCATTGAGGGGTGGGTCCCACAGCCAAACCAGATGAGAACCACCGGTCTACAACAGACGCAGAAATATTGATAGGATTGTGTGACGGCTGCACGTACTATTTAACTGTGCCAGTGGTCAAGGCGCTAATGATCCACTGCAGGTCCAGCGTCTTGAAGGGGATGAGCACCAGGCTGGTGGCGTTGTCCAGGTCTACGGCGCTTTCAGGATACATCACATGGTGCGTCGTCCTGGAGCCCACGTCCTCCTCAAAACCAGCGGTGAGGGCTTGGTTCATCCTGGAAGGAAGGAAATGCATTTTTCATTGACATGTTTTAAACACACAAAGCCACCTTGGTCATTTGAAGAACAATATAACCGCACAATGTGTCCCATTTGGACAATTTATGGACTGCCAAACAACAATTTAGAACAATCCCGTGTCCATTTTGAGCACAACAATGCTCTCTCCCTACGATCACGGCCAACAATGCTCTCTCTCCTGTTGGAGCGGTAATTGCGGAGACCAGAGAGGCAGTTGGATGCTGTCAGCGCCACGTAGGAGACAAATCATTAAGATGACGCACCCCCCATCACCACCACCTATGAGTAACATCGCCTGTCTTGGCCGTTGAGGTCTGGCCAATATCGTTGTGCTCATTACTCACTGTGCTGATGATGACAGCCACGTGACTGCGTGTCATTTGCAGCATCACTCTCTTGCCACTGCAACTTGCAAAAAAGGCATTTGCTGTCCATCCACTATGGGAAAGATTTACTTTGTGGTCTTCAACAATTTCTACACAGCAAATAAAAAGCTGCAAGTCGGTGGCAAGAAATGCAAGTAAGAAGTGAATTCAACTTTTTTTTTTGTGGAGGGGGGGTGTTTTAAAGACTTTATTCCAACATTGATAGCATAATTATGTTTACTGCAGGGGGGTTAGGTGAATTATGAAAGTTTTCCTTTTATTTGCCTCAATGATTACATTACAATCCATCCATCAAGATATTGAATATCAGATTTGCACAATTCGTGCTATTATTAATAAGTGTGAACATTTGTATATATTTTTTAAATTGTTTTTGCTGTAGTTATTCAATTTACTCAATTTATATTTTATACTACTGTACTTGTTAAGTGCAATATTATTATTTGATTTGTTGTTTCAATTCATTGTTTTATTTTTACTTATCTTTTAATTAACTCTGATACGGTACTTGCTTTCCTTTTTATAGTTTTGGTGGTCTTTTAATATGCTTGTAAAACAAGAGCTGCAATTTTATTGCTTCTGCAATGACAATAAAGTTCAAATTTGATTCTCCAAAAGGCATTGCAGCAGAAATTGCATGTCAGTGCTTCCACTTTATTATCTAAAATATCATTTTCATATTGTAAGATACTCAATATTGCTATACTTCCCAATTGCTGCTATTACCGATATTGAACTCCGATTATTCATTCATTCATTCATTCATTCATTTTCTGTACCGCTTATCCTCATTAGGGTCACGGGGATGCTGGAGCCTATCCCAGCTGGCTTTGGGCGAGAGGCGGGGTACACCCTGGACCGGTCGCCAGTCAATCGCAGGGCACATATAGACAAACAACTATTCACACTCACATTTACACTCTAATGGACAATTTAGAGTGGCCAATTAACCTAACATGCATGTTTATGGAATGTGGGAGGAAACCGGAGTACCCGGAGAAAACCCACACACGCACGGGGAGAACATGCAAACTCCACACAGAGATGCCCAACGGAGATTTGAACCCAGGTCTTCCAGATCTCCTGACTGTGTGGCCAATGTGCTAACCACTCAGCCACCGTGCGGCCCAACTCCGATTATAATAATTGTTTTTTAAAGATTTATTTTTAAATTTTTTTAATATATTTATTTTTACATTCATTTACAAATAAAGTACTATGCTATTTAAAATAGTTTTATTATTACTAAGGTTTTAATTAATTCCTATAAGTATTGTATATTGTTACAATATACACCGGGTACAATATACCCGAGGGCCTTCTCCCGACTGGGCATGCCCGGAACACCTCACCAGGGAGGGAGGCATCCGGACTAGATGCCCGAGCCACCTCAACTGGCTCCTCTCGATGTGAAGGAGCAGCGGCTCTACTCTGAGCTTCTCCCGGATGGCCGAGTTTTGGTGGTGTTTTGTAATATCCTTACAGAAGCATATTACAAAATATGAGTACTGTTCAGATTACAAAATATGAGTACTGTTCAAATTCAATTTGCAAAAATTTGCCAAAAAAACAAAACCCTACTTAATAACAGATGAAGCAATTTCAGTAGAAACTGCATGTGAATGCTGAAATGAACTGAAATTCAGAAATTTCAGTTCATTTCAGAAAATGTGTTGAAATCTATTCATCGGACGAGGATCGAACTAGCAACCATCAGGTGGGGAGACGACTGCTGAACGACCCGAGGCATGCCATCGCACACAACGTAAGCAGAATGATACATGGGATGTTAAATGTAATATTTATTAATTGGAAGAATGTCACAGAAAAGATTAAATTATGGCAAATATGTGAATCCTTTTTTTTAGAAAAGTCCCGAATGCCATGAATGAGCTGGACATTTTGATGTTTGATTATTTTTAAGCCGTTGAGAAATGTGTGAGTAGTTAGCGGACAAAACTATGGTTGGAATGAAAGAATGAATGGAAGAAAGATTGTTGAAATGAATGTATAAATATGTAAAATGACTACATGAGGACTGGGGATTAAACCAGCAATGATCGGATGCAGTAACCCCTCTTTTAGTGATTAATTAATCATAGTGATTAAATGCTTTCAGTTTTCCACCTGCGATCAATTAATTTACACAATAAAGAATTTAGTGTTAATGAATGGAATATTTTTGTTTTTGATCTGTATGTTTGTCTTTGTGACAGTGTTGCTTTTGTTCCTTTTTTTGCCTCAGTTCCTGATTTGTACTCTTATTTTGGTGGTACTTCCTGTTCTGTTCCGCTCGGTTTCCGGTCAGCTTTACTTTTTCCTTCTTTCACACCTGCTTCTAATTTGTTCGCCAGTATTTAGTTCAGCTGTGTGCTTGGCCACTTGTCGGTTCATTGTTGTTTTTTCCTCGTGACGTGTCGCTCTTATGTTCCTGCCGCTGCTTTGCAGCATCTTTATTAAAGATTCCTCCAACTTACCTGCTTGGCATCCGGCTCTCTGCATCCTCCGGGTCGTTACACCATGCCGCAACCAGCAAATCGCAACAATTTTGTAGTAAAGCGAAGCAAACCTGTTTATGACCTCCTAAACATGTATTTTTTAACATCTTTAGAGCCCTGTAGTCATAAAACAACACCCCTATGTTCACCTTTACATGCCTATTCACTGTCTACAACACACTGCTCAACTCTTATGCTGCAGGGACTCGAGACGACTGCTAGCTTGCAAGCTGGAGAGTAAGCGAGCTAACAAGCTAGAGAGCTAACCAGTCGCCCTTACATTTATTTCTTTTAAACTTAGGAAGCCGTAGACGTACTCATTTTGGTCAAGCCGCGGCTGACTTCTTGACCTCAAGCAGTGTTAAGGTAATGTAATGTAAGGTAATGTTTGTGTCATTACTGCTGCCTATTGACCAGAATATTATATATAATTTGTATTTCAATAGGTTTTGAGTAATAATAGACCATAATCTACCACAACACAGTGGTCATAATTTAATTTCTGGAAAAACTGTGATATAGTGAGGCACTGTACTGTATTCACTGTACTGGAAAATACTTTTCACCAGTAGGGGGCAACGCTTCATTTGTCCATCTGTTTTTGGCAGAACATTCATTCATTTTAAACATTTGAAATGTTGCAAAGCGCACATGCAGTCTGAATGTTGAAATAAATTGTGTGCAGATGAAATTGGTACAGTTGTGTGATCCAACAACCATGTGATGTCACTGTGACCCTGAAAACATTCCCGTTGCATCCGTTACCATCAATCCGATGTTTATCCCGAAACAGAGTATTTTATCAAGCTCTGCTATATTGTACCGTCTTAAAAGGTCAGTGCTATTTCCCGACGGTCTCATTTCACACGCCTCACTCTTTCCCGCCGCCGCTGCCTTCGCTCCTTCTCCTTAAGGTTAACTTCTTCAAGTGCTTACGCGCTTCTGGCTGACTCGTCGCCACGTGGAAGGCCGTGTGCCTTTTTAGTAGGAGGCGCCACATTAAGATGCACGTTTAAAAATGTCTACATTAAACTGGTACTCCTTGCAGACGTTTCTTGCATTGTGTTGATTCAGTTATTGGGGGACTTGAGTCATTTGAGTCTTGGTAAAAACATACCACCCAAACTGGTTTACAGTGATCAGTTTTCCCCAAATATACCCACAAATAAATCAGGCTATTTTGTGGTTGAATACGGCCTATTATTACGGCCTAAAAATATTAATATTTTAGCACATTTTATTTTTTTGCCTAAATTGAGCATTTTCAAGCATGAAAACGACTCAATTACCTAAAATGACACATTCAAAGACGTTGTAATGACATGTCGTATTCTACACTGGTCACTAGGTTTCAGTTGATCTTGATCTCCGGAACAACAAGCTTTTTATTGCAGGTTTGATTTGATTTATCTCACAATTATCGCACAATATTCCTTAATCCACCCCAACCAAAGCCAAGATAAAACTCATTTCTGTCTTATTTTCTTTCATTATGTCAATTATATTGGGTAATACGAGTGTAAAGGTGACTATAGGGGTGTTATTTCATCTCTAGAGGTCTCTGGTAATTAATGATGGGCGGGCATTGACCGAGTCATTCAAAACGAGTTTTTTTACTGAACGGGTATTCGTTTCTGTTAACTTGATCACTTACTCGGTTGCTGCTAGCTAAATTAAAAAGGAACTCAGGCAACTTGGTATTTACTGTGCAACTGTTACTCTTAACTGCATGTGTAGAAACATAGTTACACATCTGCTCCCTGCCTCAAATCAACTCTCCTTTTCACTTCCTGTTCCTGTCTGAGCTGCTCGCTCGCTCGCACATTTGAACCCGCATGAGGGTGCCGGCAAGTGAATCGTGAACTTGATGTGTGCTCACGAGTTTAGTAGAGCCGGGTAGGTGGACTTGTTCCGCATGTGCATGTTTCTCAGGTGATGCAGACGCCGCATTCAGCGCTGAATCATGCGTTAACTACTACCTTCATGTCCTCTTACATCCATAAACCTCCTCTTTGGTCTTCCTCTAGGCCTCCTGCCTGGCAATTCAAAACTCAGCATCCTTCTACCAATATATTCACTATCTCTCCTCTGGACATGTCCGAACCATCTCAGTCTGGCCTCTCTGACTTTATCTCCAAAACCTCTAACATGTGCTATCCCTCTGATGTGCTCATTCCTGATCCTGTCCATCCTGGTCACACCCAAAGAGAACCTCAACGTCTTCATCTCTACTACCTCCAGCTCTGCCTCCTGTCTTTTCCTCAGCGGTACTGTATCTAGGCCAAACAACATCGCTGGTCTCACCACAGTTTTGTACACCTTTCCTTTCATTTTAGCTGAAACTCTTCTATCACACATCACACCCGACACTTTTCTCCACCCATTCCAGCCTGCCTGCACACGGTTCTTCACCTCTTTTCCACACTCTCCATTGGTCTGGACTGTTGACCCTAAGTACTTAAAATCCTCCACCTTCTTTATCTCTTCTCCCTGTAACCTCACTCTTCCACTTGAGTCCCTCTCATTTACACACATGTTCTCCGTCTTACTTGGGCTAACCTTCATTCCTCTCCTTTCCAGGGCAAACCTCCACCCCCCAAGCTTCTCAGAAAATCAGTCGAGAGACAGCTTGCATCTGACAAACACTTGTGGGTTAGTTCACTTGTATGCCGAAGAAACACTGTATAAATGACAAAAGTAAAATCAAATAAATACCGGCTGTGCTCCAACAGCTTCTCTTTGGCAGGCAACTTAGTCCGTGACAACTGAAATCACAGTAGATACGAATAACTTTGGTCTTGTTGCGAGAGCCATCTGCCAGGGCTTTCCGTTGTCTGTTTCCGCTCAGTATTTGCTTCTGCTTGTATGTCCACAGTCACCACAGCGTTTCCTCAAATTCCGTTAACTGTGACAGCCCTACTGATAACGTTAAAAACCATATTTAGATGGTTGTAAGCAGGTTTTTTGTGCACTAACTACAAAAATATTCTATTTATAAACAGGCAAGCCTACTTTGCAGAAGTCACTTATCACGGCCGGGTCGAGGGTTTACTGTAAATGCAAGACTTTACATTTATTTTTATTACTAACATTTCTGCTTCTATTTGTATTTTTTTATTTTACAAAAACATGGATTCCTCAGTATAAATACTTTTTGGACTTTCTTTGCAACAGGAATGAAAGAAAATATGAAGTAGAGAGCAATGTCGGAAAATGATGGCATGAACTTTTACACTGTATAATTTTGTCGTCTTTTATAATTATTATGTAAAGTAAAGTAAATATTTTTTTAAATATGGTTTTTACACTTATATACACATTTGATGTACCTAGCACGATTTTTTTGGGGTCTTTCTCCACAAGATCAACGGCGCTCAAAGCGATGATGTCATGACATTGCTGGAAGATCATAGCAGTTACTCAGCATCCTCTTTGCTTCCGACAGCCGCTGTAGGGCATATATTGCATGGTACCTAGGGAGTTCCAATGTGATGATAAGTTAAGATGTATTACCTGGAGTTCTAGTCCATTCCGTTGGTGTTAGGCTGTGGAAAATCACACTTTTAAAGCCAACGTCAAACAACTGCACATACGACGCACCAAGCCTATTTGACACGCTGGCTTAACTGTCCTTCTTAATGGAGTTATTTGCACAAGCTTACATCATGCTCGCCAATATTAGCTTGACTGATCTTCAATTCAGCAGAGCAAATACTGCTGGGAGAAGGCGATTGGTGGGAAAATAACTTTTTTACGTCTTTATTATTTTGGAGGCAAGAATTTGCGGTGTAATATGTATTCCATTGTTGCACAGCTTGTTCCCTTGCAGCTAGGCTGACCTTTTGGCTCGGTAGCACGGCTTCCAACCAGGCATGACTACAAATATCACGCTTGCGCTGGAATAAATGAATTAAAGAACGGCAGCGCGGTGAAGCAAACCGCTCCACTAATGGCTCGCAGAGAATTCTTGTCTTGGTGCTGTCGTATAATTGACTTGGTAAGACAGCGCCATACTGCTGTCACAGTACTGGCTGGCGCCGATGATAAGCAGCAACGCTGTTAACCAGCGACACAGCAGCCATGTTTGGCATTAATGAAAGCCGTGCAAGGAAGCAGAGTGTTTTTTTGTTTTCCCCATTAGACTTATAATGAGAAAACTTGGTCTTTGTTTAACTTTCAACAAGATTTATAGCTTTACTATGAACTTTTTGTTGTTGTTTATCAATAGATATACATAATTTATAAACATGAATTATTTTTTGTAGTTTGGGGGCATGAAATGAAACATACAACATCAATGGATAATAACAAGTGTCCAGTGTAAATAATTAAGAAGTAAAAAAAAAATAGTCAAGAGGAGAGTGAGGGCAGCAAAAGAAGACAGCACTGCAGCAAAGTGGAGATTGTGGATTTATCTCAGTTTTTAAAATATAAATATTATTTAGAACGTGCGCTATTCAAACAGGAGCGTGATAGTTTCAATAAAAAAAGCAGCTGCAAATTAGATAATGTGGAGCTTTTGATGTACCTCAATTAAAAAATATATAACTAATTATTAAGCCCCGCGACCCTAATGAGAATTAGCGGCACGGAAAATGGATGGATGGATGGTTGGATTAATTATTAAGTAGACGTGTTATCCAAGAGGAGACTGTGGGCAGCAATAAATCACATCTCTGCTGTAGGAGAACAAGCTTTTATTGAATTTACTGCTAATTAATAAAAAGACATGTTTCAGTTTTTAGTTTTTAAATGTACCTCGTTTTTATGTGATGAATTATTAAGAATGTGTTATCCAAGAGGAGAATGAGTAAAGTGGATACTTTTTTTGCTTTACTTTTTTATTGAACATAATTAATTGTTAAGGAGTCATGTGTTTCCTAGAGGAGAATGTGGGTAAACAATAAAACAATAAAAATAATGCAGTGAACTGTAGAGTTTTAAAATGTACCTATTTGGTGGATATGATTAAAGATGTGTTATCAAAGAGGAGACTGAGGGCAGCATGAAAGCACAGCACTGCAGCAAAGTGGAGACTGCAGAGTTAAACTTTTTTTCCCAACTTATTTCTGTTTATTTACTTTTGTTATGATGAAGTTTGATATTGGATGGAATCTAAACATGCTAATTATATTTACTTCCAAAATGACCAATTTTTATCAAACGGGAGGCTGAGGGCAGCAAAAAATAGAGTGCTGCAAAAAATGTAAAGCAGCAATACTGTAGCATTAGGAGGTTTCATTTTTGACATTTTCAATGAAATTTTGCAGCAAACGTCAACTTGCAGCATTTGATGTCAGCCACATTATAAAGGAGTACTAGTACTGGTAGTACCTAGTTTGGGAAGGCCCGTGACAAACATGGAAAACAGGGACTATGCGTCCACAGACTGACCTTATTATGAAATGACTGGAGTCAATGAGGTCTCCATACTGGGATCCTTTCAGGTTCCCCGAGTTCCCCACCACGGCGCAGGTCCGGCAGCGATCCGGGCCGGCGTCCGTGTAGAGCACCTCATCGGGAATGACTTGGAAAAGCTCGTCCACCACCTCGCTGAAGTTGGCCGGCTGGCTTTCCGACTGCAGCCACTGGTGACACAGCAAAGAGATGGCAGACCCTTAGAGAGCGCCTCGCCGCGGGCCAACTTTAAGTGGAAGCGATTGAACGAGGCCAAAAGGTAGCTTCAAACAGCCAACACATTACTGACGCGTCCTCAGGGAGCGCTTTAGGGCGTGCTTGTCTTCTGGCGGCTTTCAACTCGCTAAGACAGCGCATCAAATAAAGGCAGCATGTTATTTACTCTTTTGCGCGGGGAAAGCTGAAAACAAGCATTGTTTTGATAGCAAAGTGGCTTTTTTATTTAACGACATTCCATTTAGCTCGGGCGTGTCATTTACAGAAATTAGGCCAATCCAAAGGTTATGCCCTTGAAATCACTGCCAGGCAACTGGTGACATTTGCTTCATCTGAGAGGCGTTTGCTCAAATTGCTTGTGACAGGAAGGCGACCCTGCACTTTTATTTTCCTATTCTAGCCTCTAATTGGACACGGTGTGAAGGGAATGCAGGATAGGGTTGGCTGCCTGCCAGATAGAAGAGGTTTGACCTTTGAGATAAATTTGTTGTATTCCCGTAAAAATGGAATTGATTCCTCAACAAATTCAATCAATTAACCACCGAGACTCCTGTAACCACCAAGCAAATAACCGTCAGGCTCTCTAATTAGCTCTGGGTCGAAAATCATTGACATTACCAACTGAGGCTGTAGGCAACCTCCTGATGTCAGCAACACAGGGTCATGGCAAAGCAATGTTGGATTTTCTTGGCTGATAATGCGAAGCCCGTGTGGATGAGATTGTTTTGTTCAAAAACGTAACGAAAATATTTGTTGTTTTAGGGGGTGATTTTATGCATTGTTCACTAAGAAAGCCTAGAAAAGAAACAGGGGTGCTTAGGGGTGATCCTAGGAGCTATGTTGTCAGGGGCTATACCGTTGGGTCTCCCAAGGCAAAAAAGGTTCCGTAGGACGGACCAGACAAAGAGCGTTTCAGAAGAGCCTTATGAAACACTTATGAAACACATCAATTTCTGTGAATGCATAAAATAAAGGTTCAGTATTATTTTCTATAATTTATATCTAAAACAAGATTGTTAAGGTGAAACAGATAATGAAGTAACTGTAACCCTACTTTTGCCCCACCCTGCATATATAATACAGTATAATATATTGTATATGTATATATAGTGTAATTCATAATTATATAATTTGTGTATAATTATAATGTTGCTATAATTACAAAATAACTCCAATATTTATATAATTACAGTATTATAATTACAGCTCTAAAATGTGTAATTCTCAAATATCTTTACTGAAAGTTATTTTTAAACAGTTATTTTTAAACCATATAATATAACACAATTAAAATTGAACACATGTGCAGTCATCCCTCATTTATTGCTTTTAACTGGTTCCAGACCTGACTGTGATAAGCAGATAGTGATAAGTAGGATTCAATAAATAATAAAAGCTGTCTATGACTTTGTACTTACCATTATTTAACCATTATTAAAGCCCTGGAGACATGATATAACACACCAGTAGTCACTCTTAGTTTCTTTGTTTACAAAACATTGCTCAACTGTAATGCGGAGGCTACGGGATCCCTGCAGAGACACAAGTGATGGCCTTGGGTTTAACCATTAGCAAGATAGTGAGCTAACAGGTTAGCCTCCAATTTATTTACTTATTTTAAACTTAAGAAATGGTTTAAAACGAAGTGGGGAACAAGGTCAAGGGTGCCAAAAACTTACCACTTCCACACTGACTGGGAGGAGATCATGCAGATGATCTAATGCCATAGAGCATTACTGACATCTAGTGGCCTGAATATACCTTGGGCTTTAAATTTTTTTTAAAAGTAATAATACACCATAGTATTATTTGTTAAATTAACAGGCATAGTATAATTTGTTAAATAACTCATCCTTGAAAAAACGTGCAATATTGTGAATGACTGCACATAAAATCAATTTAAAAAATTTGAATTCTTTCTTAATAAATTAAATGCAATTAAATTAAATGGCTCAAGAATGTCACAACTCGGAATGCTCCGATCATGGTTCTATGCTGCCGATTCTCATACCGATCATCCATGAGTGAGATTAACGGTACTTTTCCAATTTATTTATGATGACCGCTATTGACCAGGGCCGCCATAGGACAATTCCAAAGACCCCAGGCAAGTAAGTAATGTTCATTAAACAACAAGACACAAATAGTGTTTGGAGGACAAGACATTAGTATAATGACAACACAGACATTGGAAAAAGTTAGTGTTCCCCGTGGGCTTGCTTGTTTTAAAACCAAAATGTCAATGTAATAAAAAGTCACATTTGGAGTCCAAAGGCGAGAAGATAAGCAAATAATTGTAGGGAATATGACTGTTAAAGAGAATGTGAATGTTTTAGGTAACTGGTTGTTGCTTGTTCTTCAGTTTAGTGTAAATGGTTTATACCAGTGGTTCCCAAACTCTTATAGTCTCGTACCCCTTTAGACATTTACCCTATCCTTACCTTAACCCGTTTTTATCCAGTCCAGGGTGTATCCAGACTCTTGCCCAAAGTCAGCTTGCATAGGCTCCAGCATACCCCCGCGAGCAGTATAGTTGCTTTGCATGGTTTTCTGCATGTATCATTTTCTACCAAATGTAATTTGTATTCAGTATCCATATTTTTTGGTGTCTGGAGAGATTAATAGAATTGACATCATTTCTTAAGGTAAAAATGTCCTCAGTTTTTGTCGGACCTTTTGGAACCAATTCATATAATATATAAACTAAGGTGTGCTTTAAGTAAACCCTTTCAGAGACACACCTCACAATTCTTACCTGCCACCATTTAAAGGTGTCGTCAGAGAGGGCGCTGTTCTCTCTGGTCATAAGAGGGTGGACGGACAAGTTGAAGCGCTCGGTAAACCAGACGTCGTCGTCCTCCAGCTTGGTCATGCACTGCTGACAGGCACACTGCCCCTTGGAGGAGGCCGACAAGCGAAAGGCGTACTTGTAGAAGTAGCTGGAGGGGTCCCAGAAGGTGTAACTGAACAGAAACGTGGTGAAGGTAATAGCGCAAAACAGCAGAGCCAAAGTCCTCAACTTCCTCCGTTTGGGGAGCTTCATGCTGGAGTCAGTTGGCTAAAAAAACCTTGAGGACAAAAATAGCATCCGGATCATTCTAAAGTGCGTGGAGGGAAAGCAATTCCGCGGAGGCCATGTCGCTCAGTGAATTGTTTCTCTTGATTTCATGAGTGTCCTTGATGGAATCCATCGATGTGCGGTAAAATCCGATGACGCTCCCTGCTTGCTAATGAGATTCATGCAGCTCACTCTGCTTCCATGTTGACTCTGTGAGGTCAGTGGCTGACGGGTCATCCACTCTCTTAATCATCTACCTAAATTGTACACAAAAGGACATTTTGGACAGTAAGTTTTTGGGGAAAAACACATATACAAGCTGAATTTCTTTTTCATCCCTTTTTTGTTACAAAAAAAAATTCCCCATAGAATGACAACCTAATTACTGTAAAAGTGTTACTTGAATGATTTCCTGTAATGTTATTCATTCATTCATTTTCTATACTGCTTATCCTCATTAGGGTCGCGGGTATGCTGGAGCCTATCCCAGCTGACTTGGGGTGGGAGGCGGGGTACATCCTGGACTGGTCGCGAGTCAATAATTTATTTATTTATTATTTATTATATATTTATTTATGTATATCACATAATTTGTAATATTTTAGCTCCACCCAGTTTTACATTGTTATATTTGCAACTTTTTCCTACTATTTATTATTATCTAAACATTTATTTATGTATTACACACACACACAGTTGTCACTCGTTTATTGGTTCCAAATCCTACCGTGACAAGTGAATTTCTGCAAAGTAGGATTAAATATTCATTCATTCATTCATTTTCTGTACCGCTTATCCTCATTAGGGTCACGGGGATGCTGGAGCCTATCCCAGCTGGCTTTGGGCGAGAGGCGGGGTACGCCCTGGACTGGTCGCCAGTCAATCGCAGGGCACATATAGACAAACAAACATTCACACTCACATTCATACATATGGACAATTTAGAGTCGCCAATGAAGCTAACATGCATGTTTTTGGAATGTGGGAGGAAACCGGAGTACCCGGAGAAAACCCACACACGCACCGGGAGAACATGCAAACTCCACACAGAGATGCCCAACGGAGATTTGAACCCAGGTCTTCCAGATCTCCTGACTGTGTGGCCAATGTGCTAACCACTCAGCCACCGTGCGGGGATTAAATATTAATAGACAAAATATTTTTTGTAGTCAGAACATAGAAAACCTATTTATTAATTTCTAAATTTAAAGCCCTCTAGACATGAAATGCGCCTATACGCTCCTGTTACTCTGTTTACTGCACATTGTGCAGCCTACGGGATCACTGCAAGGAAATAAGAGACGGCCGCCGCTAGCATAGCAAGCTCCACAGCTAACTAGTTTGCTTCACTTATTCTAAACTTCAGAAATTGTTTTCAAACACAGTGGCGAAGAAGGACAAAGCAAGAAGTCAAAAACTGACCACTTCCACACAGATGAGAGGAGAACTTGTTTGGTCTAACATGCCATGTCTAACTACATGCAGTTCATGTGTCAATAATGCTTAGTGACCAGGATAGTACATGTAACTTGTCTTTCAGTACTGTTTCCAGTCGCTGTACTACTTTACACAAGTCATGAAATTACTAGATGTGTTGGATTCATGGAAATAAATGCGAGTCAAGAACCATCCTGCCAACCGTCAACGTGGAAGTGAACCAAGTGGATTAAATTGCTTGTATTACGAGAACAAATCTTGTGCAACAAAGTGGATATTTTTAGTTTCTCATTTTCAACCTGAGACTTTAATAACAATAATAACGTAAGCGGGGTTCGCTCGCTCTCACGTCTGAGAGGTGTCATTTAAACGTCTCGCATGCAGTCGCAGAACAAGTGAGCTTACACGCGAGCGAAAACAATTTCCACAGAACATAAGCCGCAAAGACTTTCTTGCAGCGACACCCTGCGAAGGTGATGACTTTCCAAAATTGAAGATTAAGTGCCACCCCCAATCCCCTCCTCTTCCTTCTTTGCTGTCTCAGCTTGGCAAACTTTGATCCGTGCGAGGTCGCCATCCTCCAGTCAGACAAGGTCGAAGGACCAGCTGTTCTACAATACTCAAGTTAGGAGGCGGGAGAGGCTTCAAAGTGAACAACAGCCTCATTTATGGCAAGAAGCATTCAAGTGTCCCCCGCCTTGACAAAAGCTGCCCCCAGTAGACAACAACCAGAGTGGCGTCGTATGCAAATCCAGGCTCCTCTGTGGCACCACTTAGAAGAAGCCTTCCTGTGCATCGGCTCGTGTCCTTGCTGCCGATAAGTACACTTGTTGTTTTCCCTGCTGGCCTGCTCTAGCCAATCCTCTTTGCCTCCCTCCAGGGGTTAGGATTTGAATGACCTGATCAATTTCTAATCAGGAAAGACCAGAAGGCTTTCTTCACTCTGTAATGTACTTTGCCACAAATCTTCCCTATGGGATGGGGGTGGCTTGTTAAGGCGGAAAGGGCAGGTAGCGTGATTCTAGATGCATTACACTCTCCCTGCGCTGTGTTGATAGCACCATATCTTCACTGGGGATCTGCTGTCAGCTAAATATAGATATATAGCATTTGTGAAAGACCCAAACATGAAATGAGAACCTCAGGCAGTCTGCATCTTGGGACCCCCCCCACCGGTTTATAGTGAGAAAATGAAGAATCCGTGAAGGCCACGTTTTTCATGATGTACCAAATTTTGTTGTTTGTTGGCAGCAAAAACTACAAAGCCGATCTGCATCAGACATCGTAGACAGAGCAAAAACCCCGAATCGGAATAAAACTGGGGATATACAGAAATCTCTTGTTCTTCGCGGTTAATTGGTTCCACACCTTACTGTGATAAGCGAATTGCATTCCTTATTTATAAATAAAACATTTTACAACCTTCTAAATGTGGTTTTTAACATTGTTAGAGCCCTCTAGACATTAAATAACAACCCTTCAGTCAACTTTACACCCAGTAGACATAAAAGACAGAAAATAAAGCCCAAGACGTAACACACATGGTGTTACAGTATGTCAACGGCAACACACACATGGTTGATCCATCCATCCATCCAATTTCTATGCCGCTTATCCTTAATTGGGTTGCAGGGGTATGCTGGAGCCTTTCCAGCTGACTTTGGGCGGGACGCGGGGTACACACTGTACTGGTCGCCAGTCAATCGCAGGGCAGACATACAACCATCCACCCTCACATTCACACCTATGGACAATTTCCTGACAAGCTCATCATGACATCGTTAGAGATGTGACACTAATGTAATCAAAGTAACATTACTGACACCAAGTGACCGGTGTAGAATACTATCTCACAATGCTTAATTATATTAATTTGTATTTTTGTTGAAAATGCTTAATTTAAGCAAATAATGTGTACAATTTCCTTAACTATGTATATTTTTGGACTGATGGTAGGTTGTAGTCAACTGTGAAACATTGATAATATCAATAATTAATTCATTTTGAAAAAGCTTTTGAGCCTTTTTTTATGAATAAAGAAAGAATAAGAAAAGAAAGACATTTTGGGAATTGTAAAAAAATGGCCATAATTACAAAGACATTTAATTTAATTATCAATATAAATTAATTAATAATGATAGCCCTAAATTTGCATAAACAAATGTGCAAATATTAGTAATAGAAAAAGGGCCAAAAGTTAACACATTTTACATTCACTAGACATTTATTTACAAACACCATATTTACATATTAGACATTTTACATTGAGTACAGTCTTTAATCTCTCAAGTGCTCAAATAAATGTAAATAAATGTCTAATTCATGTAAAATGTCTAAGTGTTAACTTACTTTTGGCCCACCCTGTATTGTGTGAAAAAAATTGACAATAGAAGGCATAATTTTAAAGACCATAATTACTAACATTAATAATAATACAAATAATGATTTTAATAGAAAAAAATGTAGTAACTTTTAAGAGTTTTGTAATGTCACCCAAATAAAGATTAGAATAATTATAATTATAATAATTTTACAAGACAACATTCCGTAAAAAAAAATCACAGATTTAAAACAATACTATCCTAATAGGAATGTTGAAAAATGTTGCACATTAATGCCAATAGTGCAGAAACTTTGCCAGTACTTTTTTCTGGTTTGTAAATGGTTAACATGTCCTTATAGTCCGGGGTAGGAGCGCCTCTTGTTACTTTGGCATTCACTTGGCAGCCTGGACATGCATTTTAATGTGGCCAGATTTATTTTTCCAACCCAACAGTGTGGAAAAATGGGTTTAAATAAATAAATAGCGGTAGCAATAGCTATGCTCATAGCCTAAAAGTGGGCTGGTTTAGAAGTGTAGCATCAGCATTGTGTTTGAAACTATGCTACTGTTCGAACTACGCACTACCCTGTCAGTAGTGGAAAATACGAGTAAGAAATGCAGATGTACTTTGGTTGTGTTTGTGTAAAATTACTGATGGATTTGGGCATTTAAGGGCATACCATATTTTGTGGGAGACATTTAGGTGCTAGATTGGAAGAGAAAATGACTGTAAAGCAGGCATTCACCTCCTAAACATTTTAGACGTGGTCACCTTCTGTGTATGTTTACCAGCTGTCATGACAAGAGCTGGGCCCCAAACTGGCATCTGGGATGTAGACGTCTGCTTTTCTGGCAGGTCGGCGCAGGAGGGCTGACAGGATGTAACAAAACCAAGCCAGGGAGCCAAGAACGAAACAAAGGAACAAAGACCTAATAATAAATCAAATCCCTACAGCGCATACAGAAGAATATGTGCAAAAACTCAAGGAGCTGATTGGTGGAGAATAACATTCTTTTTGTATAGTTTTTAGCAAATGAAACCCCAGAAAAACAGCCAAAAAGCAGTTAATTCATGTTTTATTATAAATGTAGCATGGCTCAAAGGACCTCTTGATAGAAAAAGCTACTTTGGAGGCCACGACAATAAATCCAGAGGAGGCACAATATCCTCTCCATAACTAATACCATCACTCAGAGAATATGAAATGCACATTTTTACATTTGATGGCATCATATCTGCAACTCCACACAGGCTTTCTGTCTGACTCTTTTCATTCTCACATATTGCCTTTCAAGGCAGCATTTTATCTTTCCACAAAAATGTAAAAAAAAAAGAAGAATGGAGCAGCAGCTACTCGAGTGCATAAAGAAGGTTTCAGAGCGCCGTGAAGTATTTCCAAACGATTAAAGAAAAGGCAAGAACATGACGGTGGAAGTGCGTTGTCGGATCTTGAGGATTAAAAACAAACACGAGATAAGGACTATTGCGTATTGTGGTGTGGAAAGAGCTTAAACAAAACAAGTTGAACCTTTTGGAACGTTGATACGTCCGGCTGATATTTTATTCCTGGACGGAAACCTCATGTGAATGGGATTTGAATATACATAGAATCAGAGCAGTTATCGGCAGTCTGACATTTCACAGGCGAGACCATCCAAGCCCATCGACAAAATGTACTTTTTAAGACTGGAATTCATCTGGACCACAATCCTACACCATGTTTTTACCATTTTATGCATGAAATTCACTATAAATCATGTAGCATTTGCATCTAACAATCTGAATAATCACAGCGTTCAAATGAATTAATCATGATTAATCATTTTAACGCAATTCACACACATAATATAACCATTCTGTCTGTCCATTCACATACACATACAAATGCAAGTATATATCTTTCCATTCACATTTTCACATAACGCGAGCATCTCTCAGTTCATTCACACCAAATATTTACATGTACAGTATGTCTATTCCCTTAAGGCAGGGGTGTCGTGCCATGGAGGGCCGAAACCCTGCAGGTTTCCTTTCCAGCCGGTCACTAAAGCAGGTGATTTTAATGATCAACACCTCCTTCAATTTGAGGGAAAAAGATCATCAATTAAAGCACCTGCTGGAGAAACCGGTTGGGAGAAAACCCACAGAGTCTCGGCCCTCCATGGCACAAGTCTGACACATACAGTATGCCTTACAGATAGGGGTGTTTGCCAAGTTCTTTAGGATTTTCAACAGCCTGAACTTGGAAAGGCCGAGAAGATCGTAGAGGGCACTTTATCAACTCAACTCTTGATTTTCTTACAGAAGCACAGGTTAGGTCAATAATCTTTGAATCAAAGAAGCATAGCATCAAATTACTACTCCCTACTACACTTTGTAACTTAGCAACCAAAAATAGTTACATACCAGTGGTCTCTCCGGTCTTCTCTTGTTACAAACATTTGAATGTTATTGGCAATGTTATTTGGAGAGAAGGCGAGCTCATTTTGTGGCCAATGGTTAACCACTGCAATGGCCACAGCATTGGCCACCACCAGGAGGGGCTTCACAGTGGCCAGTGGTTAACCACAGCATTGGCCAAAGGTTAACCACTACAATGGCCACGGCATTGGCCACCACCAGGGGGCACTTCACCGTGGCCAGCCATTCAAACAGTGGTTAAAAGAGTGGCCGGACATCTTTATACTGGCATTTACTTGACTGTATTACTTTACTTGTGCAGTAATTCCATGCCCCTTTTATTTTCTATTCTCACGATATTTTATTCTTGTCTTTATTCCTCATTTTCAATCATTTTTAACCGTTACCCCACGCCATCAGCCACACAGACCACGGCAATGGCCACGGTATTGGCCACCACCAGGGGGCGCTCTACCGTGGCCAGCCAATCAAACATTGGCTGTTTTCATTTTATTGTATGTATTTTGTTTAATTTTTTCCCAATTTTTAGTTTACTGTTATTTTGTACAGTATGTTGAATGTATTACAGTATAGGGCATTATATTGTATGTTAATATTTAGTATGTCAGTTTTAAACCTGTGAAAACACATCCACACATAAAGTGAATGCCTGTCTGTCGGCCAATACCTGTCTGTGCTTTCAGAAGGTAAACATTTCACACACCCACACATTGTCCGCTCCAGTTGCAAAATCAGTCTGGTGTGTCGGTAATTTACTTCTTATGTTTGTGCCGCTGATTTGTACTTCAAAGGGAAAGAAGACGAGAAAACGTGGACAATGCTTGTGTTAGTTTCAGTTCCACTAATTGACCTTCGCTCATTGGCCCTGGCTCAGCTGCAGCTTGTTTTAGGTAAATATATCATAGCAACAGTACTGCGTTCTCTGCTCACGTGTTCTGCTTTAAGCTTTAACGCAAATCGTCCTTCACACTCCATCCTTGCGCAGGCAGCCTGGAGCTCCAAAATTCCCCCAGTGAGTTACCGCCTTCGTCTGGTGTCCCTGAATGGAAGCACAGAGCAGCTCGGTTTGAGATGAGCCGTCACACCGCGAATTGTTCCCTCAGCTCTGCTTTGCCATTTTCTAACACTCAGACAGAGTTTTGCTCTCCCCTTGAAGCTGTTAGTAGTACACCGCACATGCAAGGTGGGCGCACCAGCTAATAGCAAGATGCCGAGGGGTACTGGCAAGAGTTTTAAAACTGCTGGTTGCCAGTTTACTGGACCAGTCTTACATAATGGTAATGTACTTTTTTGGACTAATCATAAACACGCATCATTTAAACATCACACTAAATACCTCTGTCCATTCACACACACACTGCAAACATCAGTCTGTCCATTCATATATACGTACACAAAACAGGAACAGTCCTATCCATTCACATACACCTGTCTGCGAGGGAATGTCGGTCTGTCCAGTCATACAAACACCTGCAATGATAGGAACACACGTCACTTATGAACACTGTCTGTTTATTCTCACACACGTGCCTACCCATTCCAATGTATTCTGTTTATCCAATCACGTATAATATAAACATCTGTCAATTCACATACACACCAGGTAATTCCGTTTCACAAGTAAATATTTGCCCTTTCCTTCACACATTCAGTAAACACCTGCCTGTCCATTCACACATAATATCTGTCTGTCCATTCCCCGACAGACATATGAACAAACGTCAGTCCAGTCGGACAGACAATGTAAAATATCTGCCCGTACTTTCACATGTAAAACACCTGTAAACACTTTGTCTGTCCATTCACTCAACGTCTGTCTGTCCACTCACACATCATTGGTCTGTCCATTCACTCAGACATTGTGATGTGGAGACATCAGCCCATTCAGATACACAATGTAAATATCTGCCGATCCATCCACACAACCCTCTGTCCATTCACACACGATATCTGTCTGTCCATTCAATTGGACACATAATATGAACAAATGTTAGTCCATTCAGATACACAAAGTAAAATATATTTCCCTACCATTCACACATAAAACACCTGTAAACAGTTGTCTGTCCATTCACACATCCTATCTGTTTGTCCATTCACTTACATACATCATATGAACAAATGTCAGTCCATTCTGGTGCACAAGGCAAACCATCTGCACATCCATTCACACAGTAAGTAAATACCTGTCTGTCCGTTCACACATCATATATGTCATTTACTCGTTCAATTGCAGACAAAATGTCAGTCCATTCAGATACACAATCTTAAATATCTGCCCGTCCATTTACACAAAAAACACCTATCTGTCCATCCACACATCACATTTGTTTATCCAGTCACTTATGTAAATACATAATATGAACAAATGTCAGTCCATTCAGATACACACTGTAAATATCTGCCCGTCCATTCACACATAAAACCCCAGTCTGTCAATTCAAAGATGATATTTGTTTGTCCATTCATTTACAGACATAAAATAAACAAGTTCATTCAGATACACAGCATGTAAACATCTGTCTATCCATTCACATGTAATGTAAACACCTGTCCATTCACACACATACTATAAACCCACAGTGAGTTCAGATACACAATGTAAATATCTATTCACACGTTGAACATCTGTCTGTCCATTGTTGGACAGACAGATGTCCATACATTCATACATTGTGCATACATTCATACATCGTATTTGTCGACATGTCAATTCATTGAGACGCACACAATGTAATATAACGTCCGTCCATTTAGATACACAGGCTATGGCCACAGGTTGAAGCAACATGAAGCAACAGGTTTTGTATGTGAGGCCATACATTTGGTGATGTGTTTACTGATCAATAGTCACTCAAAGCAGCTTTGCTCGCCCCTAAAAAATGGATTTTTCTCAAATGGAAAATATCCAATGCTTGCAAGCAGTCAATTTGTTTTTTTTTTGGAACCGATACCAAGGTGAAGAGAATGTAGAGCAGCCTACTTTATTGATGTGTGTGTGTGTGTTGTCGAGCCCCTTCTCCATCCAAAATGGGACATCTGTCTCATTAATCTTTAACAAAACGTAGGAGGCCTCGGATAGAATGAGATGGATAATCCATTTGCACGTTTGTCAACACTGAATGTGAAGCCAGGAATTTTCTCCTTTTGCATCTTCTGGTGTTTTTAGCAGCATATTTTTGATAAGGCTCCCTGCAATTGCACTGATAGGGTAATGTAGCCAGGAATAGCACATGAAGCAGCCTTGATTTTAATGTGATTTGTCAGGGAAGTTGTTCTTCTAGAAGCCAGACCGGTCCCATTTATCAATAGCACGGAGGGGAGCAACACCGAAATAAATGGCTTTATTGGATTTTTTGTCATTATTTGACATGATCCCGGTGTTTTTAAGCAATTGTATTAAAACCCACACGTTACACTGGGTTTTTATTGGACATTTTAAAAGATTTTGAGCGATCACTTCCATGATGACAGTAAACTAGCTTATAATATGGAAATAGAAATAGGATTTGGCTCACCATTATAAAGAATAGAGTTGCCAAGCCCGTCTTGTCCAACAACTGCATCTTTTTGTTGAATTTCCTACAATCTTTAATTAGAGGATGGTGTTGTACTTTACATGACGCCAGAACGATTGATTTTTCCATCCCTTTTCAGAACTATTTCTCTCACGGTGAGTCGATCAGAGCCACAGAGGAGTGGAAGCTGTGTTTGATCCTGTTCCAGATTAAGCAAAAAAATGCTGTCATCAAATGCAATGTTGTCCTCTCTGGAGAAACACAGCTTGTTTGTTGAAACTTGAAAGGACCAGTGATGCTGATCATCCTCATGGTGGTGTGCAGCCACCATTGTTTTCTGTAAAAATCATTATTTTTGAACACCAACGAACAAATCCGATTAAATGGCTTCTCTGTGTCTTACAGAATCTTTCAATGGGAACTTGGTTTTTATCGGACAACACAAGAAAATTATTGATTTTAAAGAAGCAGATCCAAAAGGATAAAGGTACCCCAGATCAGAAGTTGATGCAGTAGTTTAAGTAGTTTCTTATGATAAATTGAAGTCTTTCTTGACGCTGCCTTATTTCAATTTCAGTGCAAACATTACTGATTCAATGAAGCTGATCCAAGAGGATCAAGGCGTCATAAGTCAAAGCAGTAGGTTTAAGTAGCTTGTCATGACATAACTTAATTTTTTTGACACTTTCTTATTTCGATGTCAGCGCGAGAAACCTATTGATTTTAAAGAAGCTGATCCAAGAGGTTGAGGTACCACCAATCAGAGGTTAAAGCAGTAAGTTTAAGGAGCTTCTCATGACAAAATTGAAGTCTTTTATGACACTTTGACTTATTTCAAAGTCGGTGCGAGAAAGAAGCAGATCCAACGGATCGCTAATCTACTGGGCCGTAGTGTTATCGGACCACTGCAGGTTGCTCACACTGGGAACCCCCTCTACACCAAACAGGTCAGGCCTGTCGTTTTCAATAAAGCCGAGGTGATAATGTGACTCCCAATGTAACATGAGTCTATATTATGTCTTATTTATGTCTCAAATGGCGTATTTTCTGTCTTTTATGTCTACTATAAAGGTGACTGAAAGGGGTGATGTTTCATGTTTAGATGGCTCCAAAAATGTTAAAATTGTATTTACAAAGGTTGTAAACAGGTTTTCTGTGCTTTAACCACAAAAATATTTAATTTATAAATAAGGAATCCTACTTCACAGAAATTCACTCATCACAGTCTAGTCTGAAACAAATAAATCATGATCAAAAAAGGGATTATTGTACTTCAACTATTGTTGTGAAATCCAAGAGTAAATCTGACCCAACCGCATGCCATGTGTGGTTTTACATGCACTCAAACAATCAATTCTAATTAAATGAAAGCACAAACTGACTATTATCTCGTAGATTTCATTAACTGATTCTCTTGATTTTTCGGGAGCGCTCCTTTATGATCATCATTAAGATTCCTCATTGACCGCTTATCAATGAAAAGCAGCAGCCATACTGAAGTGATACGGACAGAATGCTGGAGATGGACGGCACAATCCCATTATAGAGCCCAGTTAATGGATTGGAAAGCACGTCTATCTAATGATACTCGTGTAAGTACGGGAAGGTCAGAGACTTTTGAGATCTTCCATACTGTAGCCACCAATACTTAGTAAGGAACAACAGTGATAAACTTCAAGCCCTGTAATTTGAGAAGTAAACACTACAGTACTGCATACAGGCGTGGACTGAAATAGCGATCGCTTTGACTTGACTAGCGCTAGTGTGCGCCAACATTGTCGGAGGATATAATTTTGCATTCAAGCCGTATCTTGCTGAGGATGACAAGTTCAGCTTAAGTATCACTGCGTGTTCTAAGATAAGGAGTGTGCTGGAGGTGAGTTAGAGAACAGGAACAGCTTTGACAATCTGCCTTTTAATACACAGCCGTGCACAAAATAAGACGGTGGCAGGCTAACTCTTTCAAATCTATCATTTTTTGTTATTGGTTTCCTTTCTCGAGTGGTCATGCAAACTGAATCCTGATAGCTGGAAGGAGATCCTAAAGTTCCTTATGTGAATTGCCCAAACAATTTTTGTGACTCATTTTTTATCGGCCACAGGCATTCGTTCGTTCATTCATTTTCTATGCCGCTTATCCTCATTAGGGTCGCGGGTATGCTGGAGCCTATCCCAGCTGACTGGGCGGGAGGCGGGGTACACCCTGAACTGGTCTGATTTTACTTTAATGCACAAAATGTATTCAAGTGGCCCCACACATTTGATTTTTCTGTATGTGACCCCTGATCAATTTGTAAATTGATATCACCGCTGTTTAAAAAAAAAACCAGGCAAAATAATACGGTAACATGTTCCACAAAAGTGGCTTACAGTGATGAAAAGGATGAAAACTAAATGTTAGTATAATTTAAAGACTATTAGCCTTTTTGGAGTGATCTTAAATACATGATGAAATTCAAATAACTACTAAATATGTGTCCTGATAATTACAGTCCACCACTATTTTATTGTGCAAAATCCTACAAAAAATGTTGTGTAATTGCAGAATTTGCATTAAGTCTATTTATATGATAAGATTATCCAAAATTATGATGACGGCATTTTTTAATTGAACGGCTCCCAAGTTTTTTAAATTTATTTTCGCTTTTGCATTTCTTTTTTTTTTCAATTAACAATCGCTTTGATTTTATTCAATTGTCACAAAAATGTTATAGCTTGTCTCACCATGTTTTGTTAGAAAAGGTACCTGCAACAATGACATCCCTCTTCCATATGGATTTAATCTAGATTGCCCATTTAGTCTCCATTTATGTTTACACTGAAAATCCCATTTAACACATTCAGATATTGTAGACTGTTATTGGACACCAAAGTACAAGCTGTACACTGACTACCAACATACTACTGCACCATGCGAACATAAAAATACAGTAGATACCCAAGCACAATACTGTGCTAAAATTTCACCCCTCTATTCCTGCCGCAGGGCATGCTGGGTATCTTGCCGTACTCTCGCTTCCAACATTTTGTAGTGTTTGTGCCATATTTGCTTGGATGCCAAATACGTTGACGAGGTTGTCCAGGAAGTAAACAAAGAGGGACATTACAGTACTCTTGATATCTAATTTTGTATTGTTCAGAGCTCATATTGTTGTTGCCACTGGACTACTCAGCATACCTTGCGGGCACTTACAAATAACGTGTCTTCTTGTTGTTTATCACCCACAAACTAGTGGTAGCGCTGACTTGCTGTGGATGTGCTGTGTTTTGATTTCGTTTTAACAGCGTGAGTAAGTATGTCTGTTAAATGTTATCACCCAATGTGGCCCACAAGTCAAAAAGTTGGCCCGGATCAGTTTCATCACATAATAACAGCAACCGCCATCACATTTTTAAATAAACCATTTTGCAGGTGGTGCTGGCCGACTGTATTAAATCTCACAGTGGCAAGTAATAAAAGGTGTTGATTTGAGTTTGCTGAGAGTGACGTTAAAGGGTTACCCCCAGGAGAGGAGAGGTTGGCTGAGACAAAGCAAAACTCAATAATGGCGGTATTATCCTTTAAGCTGATTATGAGCGCCGAGTCTAATCCGACAGCAAGGCCGGCTGATCGTTACAGGGCGATACAGGTGCGAGTCCAATCTTAAAACTTTTGCCGCCTTCTTTGATGAAGCAAAGGTGAGGCGTCTGTCTGTTTCGTTGGTCGCACTCGCCGCTTCTCGACGTCGGCTCGCCTTTGATGGCGACATCTGTGGCAAAAGCCTCCCCGGCAAAATGAAGCGTTTGATCATCCCCAAATGGAAATGACGCAGTCTGAAGGCCCACACTTGTCGCTGTGCTTTCACAGCAAGCGCCTTCGTTTGTACCAAATGACAGGAAGTGTGTTCCACTGGGAGGTGCCAGTCAGAAGTCGCAGAAAATCAAAGAAGCACACGTTACTCGAAGACATCTATTGATTTGAAGTCAGCGCATCCAAGAGGGTTCGTGTACGTGTCGTCGTGAGGCCAAAGATCACATTGTCAGGTTTAAGTGCCTTGTCATTGCGCAAATTAAATCCCATCTTCACATTTGTACTGCTTATTTTCATATGTGTGAGCAAGGACACTATTGATCTTAAATGAGCCAACGTTAAAGAGGATAAAGGTCCGATGTGCAGATAGCTTACTTGTCGTGGCTCAATTTTCCGCAGATCCAAGAGAATCAAGGTACTACAATTCAGAATTTGATGCAACAGGTTTAAGTAGCTTGATATTACAAAGTTGAAGTCCTTGACAATTTCACTTATTTCAATGTCAATGGGAGAAACGGATTTAAAGCATATCAAGAGGATCAAAACCAGCGCTCAGAGTAGATAAGTAGATTCAAGAGGGTCAAGGTACTGGAGGCTGAAGCAGTAGGTTTAAAAGTGGCATCCTTCTTGGTACTTTTGAGTGTCTAAAACAAGAAACATTTTGATTTTAAAAGAACCATATGCAAGAGTATCCAGGTACCAGAGATCAGGGTAAAGTAGCTTGTGATTAGAAAGTTTAAATTTTGTCTTTATTGTTTCTGTTGACATTTTGACTTATTTCAAAGCAAGAAATATTTTGATTTTAAAGCTGCAGGTCCAAAAGGTTTAAGGTAACAGGGGTCAAAGTTTGAAGCAGCAGTTTTAAGTAGCATGTCATGACATAATTGAAATTTTTTTTTCTTGACACTTTCACTTATTTCAAGGTCAAAGCAAGAAAACTTTTGATTTTAAAGATGCCGATCCAAAAGGATCAAGGTACCGGAGTTTGACTCAGTAGGTTTAAGTAGCTTATTATGACATAACTGAAGACTTTCCTTGACATCTTGACTTATTTCATTGTAAGCACACAAGAAATATTGATGACAAAGAAACAAACCACGAGGATCAAGGTACCAGAGGTCAGAGTTTGATGCAGTACATTTAAGCATCTTATCATGACAAACTGAAGTCTTTCTTGATACTATCATTTATGATGCCAACAATCTTAATATTATCTGCATATTTCTTACTGTCTAAACTTACTGTGATCTTTTGCACTGCTTCAAGTATTGCCATTGATGTTGATCTTCCTGTCCTGAAACCATACTGACTATCAAGAATTATATTGAATTTATCTAAAAATGATTCTAATCTATTATTAAAAAGTTTTTCTAAATTTCTGGAAAACTGAGCGAGTGCTGAAACGGGTCTACCGTTTGTAAATATATGTTTGTTCCCATTTGTGTAGAGAGATATTATTTTTGCAATTGTCATATTATTTGTAACCCAGTCTGAAATCATAAGTTTAGTTTAGGCTTTGGACATACTTGTTGTTACTCTTTTAACTAACATCATATCTATGTCAAAACAGTTCCTGTACTTAGAGAGCAGTCCACACTCGGGTCTTCCCACTCCCACCCATTTGGATAGAGCAGCACTCATTTGCATATTCACAAGGCTTCTGGGCTGTGTGTTCGGGAGGTGGCAAGACCAACGCCGCTTTGCCCCTAAAAATACCAACCAGTTCATGTGAATAATGCAAGAAAATGCACTCAAAAATGATGAAGAGAAAAAAGCACCTGGGGTCGGAAGAGGGTTGGTGCTCTGGTCCAACAAGAAAAATGGGAAACAAATTAATTTTGCTGTGGTTTGCTCAGAGGTCGCACTGGTACGAAATATTCCAAAGCAAAGTAACGTCTGCTGGGTTGCATGTGTGTTTATACTAGCTTAGATTTCACAAAGAAGCTTCTAAAATAGACTTTTAAAGAGCACCGTTGTAACACACACAATGAGAGAGCAGCGTGGAGAGACAACATCATTTCTCTTCCATATTTGTCATTTCTGCATACTTTCTGCTATCATGTTAACCCACCTGTGAGTCTTTCGTCACATTTGGATTCCGGTGAACCCAACTGCACCAGTTGTTTGTTGCACCCAAAGGTTGGAAAGATGGCATTCACACTGACCAAACGAAGGGTTACTAGCACAGCAAAAGCACTGGAGTGGCTTTTAAGTGCGAACAAAGTGTGCAGCACGGTGACATTTACTGCATTTGAAGAAGAAAGTCAGATCTTTACCCTGTGCATTTTAAAGTTGTTCAAACTGCAAGACTCGAGGGCTCCCCTTTTCCCATTTCATACACTGTCAGAACGCAGCCCCTTGTCATTCTTACCTTTCTCTCTGCTCTTGAACAAATCCAAATAAAAATGGGGCTGGAATCCTGTGTGATTAATAGCTTTTCCATTTCAGCCCCTCAAAGCAATATAAAAAGCTGGGAATGAGAACGAGCCTGTGGACGTGTGATATGTGCGAACCAAGCAGGCCTGATGTACTCGCACTGCCGCTGATTACGGAATTAGCAAAGACAGCAATTATTCACAAGCATTACAGGAACAGAGCAGCATGCATGAGCTGCTAGGAACCACATCAACACACTGATGTGAATTGTCTTGGAACTAGAAAACAAACATTATATATTTGTTCATAGTTTCTTGTGTGACACTTTGATTGCTTTCATTTGTGTTGTATTCTATGCTGTTTGTTATTGCAAGTTGCATTTTTTAAATAAAGCTATGCTTGTCTTTTTTGTTCTGTATTTATCTTCTTCGTTTTTCCCTTTATGCTCCCTTACATACTCCTCACCCTCATTGTCGGTTTACATGTTTTTTTTTTATTCTAAAAAAATAAATAAACCATTACTGCAACATTTTAAATAAGTACAATATATGAATCTGACTGGCGACCAGTCCAGGGTGTACACCGCCTCTCGCCCAAAGCCAGCTGGGATAGGCTCCAGCATCCCCGTGACCCTAAGCGGTACAGAAAATGAATGAATCAATATATGAATCCTTGAAAGTTATATGATGTTTTTCTCGGCGCCTGTCTTGTTTTTAAAACTTTAAATGTTAGTGGCGTTTAAAAGCAAAAGAAAACAACACAGGTACAACAAGAGCACGAGGAGCAAGAGGAGACGGCGGTGCACAAAGGCATACAACTAAATTCCATTAGGGTCACAAAATCTTGGAATACACTAGCAGAGCAAATTACAAACTGTGTAAACTATTTTAGCTTTTAAACAATGCCGACAAACAAACCAGTCCTGCAACCATTGAAAGTCATTTTCTCCTGGGTTTTTTTTAACTCCAGAGCAGGGATCCAGGTAGGTAGGTAAATTCACAACATTAACTTCATTTATGCTTACTTGTGCCGTGGTAGCACACAGTGCAGGGATATTGTAACCCTTTCGCTTCACGCGCTTGTGTTTACATTCTGAGAGAGCAGAGGAGTGCGCGGTGTGGAGCTTGGGTTTCCGTTTCATGCTTTGACAAAGTCAGCTGCGGTTCAAAAAGTGGTTCTCCTGGAATAACCGATATCTCACCTGTTCTTGTGACACTGCGGTCTGGTCTCTTCGCCGGTGGTTCGGAGGATTAAGTCAAAACGCTTCTAACGTTTGTATGCACCGCTGAAGCTAATAAAGCCGCCAACTCTAATTGAAAGGAATAGCGCAGTGCCCTGTCTATACCTAGCAGATTTTTAAAAAAAATCTAATATTCAACCCCTCTCTGTGTAGGAAAAAATTCCGTCCACACTACCTCGATTGTTTCAAAAAACTGCATCCACGTGCTGAAATGCGTGCATTTACAAGCATGCTAAGCTTCCAGGTCGCAGTAATTGCGTCAGATGCTCGTCTCTGGACGTCACTTCCTCAAGACGTCACACAAAGGCAGGTACTTGTCCGTGCACACGTGACGTTTATTTTTTCCTTAATAAAAAAATGAATGTAAACAATCAGGGTGAGGAAAAAAAAGAAGATGAATACAAAATAAAAAAGACCAGCAAGGCTTTTTTTAAACAACTTTAACTGTTCAACAACTTACAATAACAAACTGCAACAACACAAATCAATGCAACGAGCGCCACACAAGACGTCCATTGAGTTTCCCCATGTGAAGGGAGAGATAACTTGGGCTTTCCTAAACACAAAAATGTGGCCTATAAGAAGTAAATGTGGCCTGGCAGTGGATAACAAACTCAGGAGCAGATTCGGGAGACTGTTTTTTTATACTCCGCCACCACCACCACCATGTCTTCTGGCATCACAACAAAAGACCTGGAGTTGGACATCTCTGCTCCCTCGCCTAGTACGTCCATCTCGTCCAACGTGGAGCAACGTGGATTTTGCGTCAGATGCCACGCAGGTGAGCAGGACACCCGCTGTCAAACAAAAACGAAAAGTGCTTGAGGTTCGTGTGTGAGCGACGCGTGTAGAGGGATGACGCGGATCCGGAGAAATCCGCAAATCGCCACTTTGGCCGGGGCTTGTTTTAATAGATACATTTTCTTATGTTGTATTGTATCTACATTTGTGCTTGTAATGTGATCTCTTTATTGTGTGTAATTGTTTTTATCTGCCTTAGGACAACCGGTGAAATCTAGAATTGTGCTAATTCTGGCATATTTATGTTTATGTAAGCTTTGCAGACACATTTATTAATATGTAATTTCCTAATTCAATAATAATTAAAATAATAATACAAAAAAAATATACATACAGTAAAGACGTCTTATGTGCTTTTTGTGTGACGTATTGTGGAAGTGACGTCCGCCAAGAGATGGGTAGTATTTGGCTAACTACTGTCGCCTAGAAGCTTGGTATGGTAGTAATGCACATTTCAGCATTTTAGTGTGGATGCAGTTTTTTAAAACAATCTGACATTAAACTTCTCACCAGCCAGATGCAGGCCACACAGTGATGAACCTACATAGATATGTTCACTTTTCTGACTAATTTGGAGTATAAACACATAAAATCATATGAAAATCTACTGCGACAAACTCCTTGTTCACAACAACACTGGTAGTGAAATGTATTGTGTTGTGTAGGAGGTGCTGCATCACTTAGTTCGGTTTCTCAGCCTGCTTGCTTTGTGGTTTTCATAGTGAAGTTGATGAGAGAGAGCTTTTTTTCTATGAAAAAAACCCGGGTTATTTGGGTATGATTTATTTCATAAATACTGTTATTTATTTCATTATTAGTGATATTGTTTATTTTCCGACTTTTTTTCCTGTGAAGATCTCATTTCTGTTATGAACTGACCCCGGACCCAATCAGGGAAGCGAAAAGGTATGTGGCCCTCACATGAAAAAGTTTCAGGACCCCTGCTCTAAATTCAGAATTTCACCAACATGTGCATTTGCTTTTTGGACACCATGCATGACATCACATAACCGTAACACGCAATCATTAAATCAAAGCTGGAATCACATAATAAACGATTTTAGAAGTTATACATACAGGTAAAAACCTTCAAAAGGAACCCAATGAGTACTTCCACCACTAATGTTAATAACTCATGTACTGTATTTGTATTCGTGTATTTAAAAATATATATTCTAATACTGTAGTTGTTGTAATTTTGTTGCTAAATTAAGCACATTTAATGCTGTCCATTTGTATGGCTTATAAGGGAACAGCAGGGGAGGCCCTTGAATGGAAAGACTCATTCCCCCCTGCAGCTTCACTTTGTCCAACAAAAAGCATAGACTGCACGTATATATGTGTATACACTGTATACATATTAGGGTTGTGAACGATAAACCAATGTGACTGACTGAAGACAAGAATGGATGTAAATACTATTACAGTGACCTAATTTACCTTTTTTAATTATGTACAGTATTGTGTAAAATGAAAGACAAAATTAAAAGCACTACAAGCCTGTGGTTTGTTTTTCATACAGAAGTTTATACCTTGCTGTTTGATGTGTGCGAGCATGAATTAACTTGATATTTTGGACAGAACACGCACATTAGCACTCAGTTATGTCATCAAATGTCACCTTTTTGTATTTATCACATAGTATCAGCATTTTGGATCAAATAGGAAGTGAAAGCAAAAGGAGAACAATACAGTATAACAGTCTCTTTGCAGCGTGGGTGAAAGTAAAATGGTGAGTTCAAGGACTGTTGAACAATGTGGGACAGGTCGCCGCTCACAACAAACCACATTAACATGCAAAACTGGGATTTCTGACAATAATTATTTTAAAAATAATATAATGGCCAATATTTACACGATTGATACACATTTACATAAAATTCAATGTTGTCATTTAGAAATAATTAAGTGTTTATTTTAATATTTGTGCCAGAAAGTTGGCTTGGGGATATGATGTGCTCATGTGTATTTGAAAATACTGTAAGAAGGCCAATTTTAAAGAAATGGCTTTTATGAAATGGCTTTTAAAATTTTATAATTTTAACGTACAAATCAACAAATGTAACCGTAGAATTGTATAAAATTGTGTCGCTCGTACAGAATCATTGTTTTTAAAATGTATTGTTTTTAAAATGTATCATTTTGTAATGGTATCGTAAACCATGTATCTAGATGCGTCTGTCACATTTACAACCCAAATAAATACCCTAATAATTTAAAGACCTATTGTACACATACAGTACATACATTAGGCGGCATTTGGATACTACAGGAGGGTTCAGAGTAGTCAGGCGCCTCTAGAGTCTGTTTAGAAAAAATTATTAGCGACAAATCTAGCGACTTTCGCTCTTCTCAGTGAGTAGCCGATGCAGCTGGGGGACCCTCCCCCATTCTAAAAGCACACCCACCATTAAAAAAAATAAATCTAAGATTGATCTAATCTAAGTTCATTTGTATTTCATAACATGTTTTGTTTTGCTTTTCAAGTTTTTTTGCTCACTTTTTGTGTCCAAAAAACATACATCTTCGTGCGTCATGGCCAATAATGCCAATTAGACAATGACGCCATCACTTCCCACATGCTTTCAAATTCTCCGTTTTCATTTTAAAACCATCTCATTAAGTGCCTGGAGCTTGATTCAGGTGTTTTAAGTGCTCCTGGTCATTAAGCAAAGCGCTATATTTACATTTCCACTGCTCATTATTCCCGAACAAGACCTTCATGGTAAAATCAAACCACACTTTCAGTCAAGGAGTCCATTTCTTCATGCAAAAATATGCTGTTTTCCAATTAATGAGCTGCTATTAAACGCCGATAGCAGTGAAGCATTAGAGGGAGTAATGATTTTGTCAGTGATTACAGCAGAAATAGGCCTATTTATTATGATTAGCCCATGTAAAGCAGTCAATTGTTATTCTTTGGCGCCACTTAATATATGTTTTCATTAATTTGCTTCCACACTTGTACGACTGGAGCTGCCCGAGGCAGCAAGCATAACATGGCTACAAAGCGTTTTAAAGCTCGCCGCAACAACATTGCGTCTGTTTCAAATTTCCATTGTGAGCGTGGAACAAAGGGATGACATATTTGGAAATCAGCGTAAACTTTAAGAGCCGCCGGAGCGAGACAAAACACGGCTTTGTGGACAAGCGCGGGTGTAAAGGGACAAAAAGACGGTTGTCACTCTCACAAAGCACTTTTTGACACCACTGGACCGGACACAACATTAGGTACACCCACAAAATATCATCAGGCATGCCACTAATTGTTGTTTTGTAGCGAAAGGCAAAGAGAACAAAGAGTATTAGTGGGAAAATATTTACTTAAGGAGGAGGTAAAATGCAAATTAATAAGCCAATGGAAGCCGCCCTTTGGATTGGCTGACAGATGTTGCCATAAGCGGTTGTGACATAACCAAAACTAACCATTGCTTGCACGTTTACTGCCGTTACATCCTACTGTTGACTGCTGCCAGATATTAAAGCATTTTTGAACATAATATCCTTCATTTGTGTATATTCATATCTTGATTCTTATTTTTTCAAATATTTGTCTGATGTGTGATTCATGGGTTGGGCTGTAGGGGGCAGTGGCGTTTGCCTGCTCGTTAGAGCCAGCCTGAGAGTGTGTGTTGCTATAAAGTAACAAGTAGAGATGCACAATATATTTTCAGCTGATATAATTTTCTGCTTCTCAAGACTGATATCGCTACTTTTTTTATATTTAAAAAAAAAATGGATTTAACTGTAGTTTTTACACACCTGGAAATACGAACAACTAAAACAATGTTGGATTTGACAAATTGTACCTTTGGTCTGTACAAAGCGTGGTTCCTTGCCGACAACAGCCTGTATTGTCAACAATGGTAAAGGGCTGGTCGTCCACCACCATCATGATGAAATCACAGATCGCTTTAGGCCTCGGGTCTGGCAGCAAATGTTTTGCACTTTTCAAATGCCGCAGCAATAGGAACAAGCCCCAGGCGTCATAGCGATGTTTGGGTTTCAGGTGGTCTACAAGGTTGGATGAGTTGTTTGATGGGTTTGTTTTCATTATTGTGGAGCATTTGGCCCAGATAGCACGCAAAATGTTTGTTTACAAGTAAGCTCAGGGGAAGTCTAAGGAAAGAGAAAAAATGAGCGCTTGATTTGCTCACCAGCACAGTACAAGTAATCTTACCTCATTGTAGTGTCTTTTTAATTGATCAATTATCTGAGCAATTTGATATTGTTACCAGATTTATCGGTATGACGTCATCATTCATACCTCATATGTAATTCCACATATCAGCCCCAGTATTTATTATTGTGCACCTCCAGTAAAAAGCACTCTTTTCTAATGTTAATTAAAACAATGTTATGTTGAGAAAAGCAAAAAACTAAACAAAACAAAAACTAAAACAGTGAACATAAATGGGACTGGCAAACAGATTCCCCTGCAATATACAAATATAAAATTACATATTTATCATAAAAATTTAGTATATATTAAATATTGTAATTAGTAATCTATATGTACAATATATGTAAATGAATGAATAAATGTAATCCGTCCATTTTTGTGTCAAAGGTCATTCTTTTGTTTTTATTTCTGTCTGTGCTGAAATTCCATAAACTTCACCTTTACAGATGCCACGTTCGCCATGCAGGCATTGCAGGCATTACCGCCTGTCATTACACAGCCATTACTGATACAGTGGTGGTATCAGTTTTAGAGATGGAGACGAAAAGAAGTCAAAGTAAAACTGCATGTAAGAAGTAAAAAACATCATGTAAGAATAGACATCGTTGGTTTGTTGGCTGTTTTTCTGGTGACATTTTTTATTACATTTGAATATTGATTTTTTGTATGCCGGTGTTTTCCAGGGGAATCTTTTTTTCCATACAAATGAATCGTTGCAGAAAAGGTAATTGACCTGTTAATTAAGAGGTTAATTTATTTCAGCCGGAAGGCACGATGTAAATTATAGTATATACAGTGTCTATTAATTTTAGATACAAGCAAATTCCCTTTTCTTGTATTTTCCCCCTGTTATTTTTTACATATTACCGTGTTGTATAAGAGCTCTGGCAGAAATTGTGTCTCGACAATGACTTGCATAAAAAGATACATACCTACGCCAAGTTAGGCCACCTCCTGCATAAACCTTAATTGCATCTTAATCACTAAGAAATAAGAAAGCGTGATGAAAAAGTTTTGAACATGCCCGTCAATAATTGGTCGCTCTTTTATCTCCTAAGAATGAATAGCAAATGCTGCGTTTTGATTGACCCTGTCATAGAGCTATTCATTCCACATCTTGGAGTTTTGCAGCAGTGTAGAAGTGCATTCTATTAACATTCTGCTCTCATTATTTGGAAACTGGTGTTTTTTTTAAAAAGACCCTTTTGCTTTACAGTTCTGTTCTACCGTTCTGGCAATTGCATCTGGCAAAGGGTTTTAGGCTTGGCGTGGTGCTTTACAGCTTTGACTGCCAATTATAGCCATACGACGAGGCCAGGGCTGCCTAGGGTGGACTGGCTCTGAGGTCTGACCATTAGCCAAGCTTGTCCTTCAAACAATACTGGACAGCCGCAAGAACACTGCAGCTTCAAGAGTTTCTGCAAGGGACAGTGAAGGAGGCATTCTTTTTTAACCTACATTTTCACTGATGCCTAACACCAGAATAAGGCACACCTAAAACAATCCACACCCCAGTAGGTATATATGCCCCAAATGGCAAATATTTGTTCTATGGCATGTGATGATAATCATGGAACCAGAAATGCTACTGCCTCATTACAATACAAAAAAACATTTAACTATCAAAAAGTTTAAAAAAGCAAATGTAATCCTTTATATTATTTTCTAAAGGGGAGTTTGTTTTGAAATCAGAACAAGCATATACATCTCTCGCCAAGGCACACCTCACTCCATCACTTTTTCAAGATATATTATTTAATAAATCTTTTGTTTTCTCAAAAACTTTTTAGTCAAAAATCTGCATTTCTAAGCACATTTGTACTTATTTTTTGCTCAAATTAAGCATTTCAAGCAAACGAACCAGAACACAAATTTAAGGCATTCAGAAAACCCATTCAAAGAAGCTGTTATATGTAGTATTAGTAATGTTACATTAACGAGACAATAGCCACTGTAGGAAGTACTGTGCAGAAACCAGAAGTAGACAAGGAACAACAAGGGACTATCCCGATACTAATAATGCATAAGTCTATATTATGTCTTATTTACTCCTATTATGTCTATTATATTGGGTAATACAATTGTAAAGGTAAAAACATTTGTAATGGTGTTAGTTAATGTCTAGATTGCTGTAATCATCTTAAAAGCTGTATATAGAAGGTCGGAAACAGGTACAAAAATATGAATTTATGGAAATGTAATTATCACAGTCGGGTCTGCAACAAAACATTAACGAGGGATTACTATATAGAAATTATTTATTGATCATAGGTTATTTATTTGTATATACATAAAAAACAAGTTCACAAAATGCAATGTGTAATTAACTGTGATGAATGAGGGATTACAATAGACAAATGATTTAGTCAGCATAAAATTATTTACTTTTACATACATGAAAAACAAGTTCACAAAATGCAATGCGTTGGTTCCACTGTATATTTATGATGAATATCAGCGAGAACAGTTTGTTGACAAATGTCTAATAAAACTGCAATAAAAATAACTAATACAAAAAATTATGATTAAAAATTCAAATTTGTCTAATATTTTGACACGTTTTTTGACATTTTACTTAAATTGTCAGTGTTCAAAGCATATATCTTGACGACACGATTCTATGTTGTTTGTATGTACAAAGGTGCGGATCCACTACGTTAATTAACCAAAATGTTAGTGTCTTGCAGTGCAGTTCTACACCACTGCAATCTACAACCACAATAATAAACATTAAAAATCGCAGCAGGGGCGGGGGGGCCTAGCCAGCCAAGTCAGTGGGTGATAGATGACTCAGTAGCTCAGTTTGCTTAAAGCGTCCATCTAAAAAGGCACCTGCCAATGAGCAGCGAGCCAAAATTGCGGGAGGCTCCTGAGTGCACTTCTATCAGCGGGACCATCATGAGCGCTGCAAGTCATCATCTGGGAACCATTTAGAAATCAGGGCTGAAGAGCATGTAGCGTATATCCAAATAGTATCTCATCTGTATGTGCACTATGGAGCAGGAGCAGTCTGCTCATGCGTGAAAAAGGGAAAAAAAAGTTGCTGAGGTGTTTCTTGGAAACCGGCCAGGACAGTTAAGTGGAAACAGAGGGCGAATCAAAAAAGCCAGGGAGAAGTCCGATGGGAATACGGAGAAGGCTCGGACGACTGGATGGAAAAAAAAAAAAACCCACCACCCAAACTATTGAGGCTATATCCACACGTTTACAGCCAGTAAAGTGCGTGCCAAAGCAACAGGTGGCGCTGTTACCTGTGATTGTGACACCATTCTGCTCAGTTAGAGCCATGAGTAGCACCTTGGAAGACCTCCACCAATTTCACTCCAAAACTGTAGAGGTTGTTTTTGTTTTTAGCTGGAAGGCTAGTGGGACCATACCATGTCATAGGGGGCAGTTTTATTGGCATTTAACATAGTTCTTTAACTATGAATATAAACTACGCATGCTTGTTTGTTGTTGTTTCAGCTGGCAGGGAACTTCCTCCTTCAATGGGCATTACATAAGATGCCGCGATTTTGATAAAATGGACTAACATTTAAATTTTAATGCAGATTTCCATGAAAAGTTTTTTTTTTTTAAATGTTTTCCAATAGAATAGATAGGTAGATGCATTTTGATTACGATAAATGACTGTTTTTTGGTAAAACTGCCGACTAGCTAACTAACACATCAACAAACAAACGCAACATATTGAGTACGTTAGCACCTAACGATACATATAATGATTAGTTGTGCTTTGTACACACATATCCTTTCCTTCATGGATTGTGATACCGCCTCTGACCAGCCCCTAGCTATGTGACCCTGCCTTGATGAGATGTCCACCATTTCTTTAAAAAAGCAGGCTTCGCTATACATCTTAAAATGAAGCCTGAAGCTCTGCCAACTATCCATGAATCAACTCCACATGTGGGAGCTGAAACTTTCCGCAAAATAGGTCAACCGGGCATGTTGGTGTTAAAATGTTAGCACCGCAGCTCACAAAGCTATGCCACCTTTTGTGCCCTCCTGTCCGACTCCTTAGTGTTGATTTATGTGGTATACTGTATTATACTATATTATGTTCGACAAATGCAAATGTACAGTCATCCCTCGCCACTTGGCGGTTCGAATATTGCTGCTTCCCTTAATCACACTCATTTATTCATTTTCTATACCGCTTATCCTCATTAGGGTCGCGGGTATGCTGGAGCCAATTCTAGCGGACTTTGAGCGGGAGGCAGGGTACACCCTGGATTGGTCGCCAGCCAATCGCAGGGCAAACATACAACCATTCACACTCTAATGGACAATTTAGAGTCGCCAATTAACCTAACATGAATGCTTTTGGAATCCGGAATACCTGGAGAAAACCCACGCACGCACTGGGAGAACATGCAAACTCCACAGAGATGCCCAACGGAGATTCGAACCCTGATCTCCTGACTGTGAGGCCAACATGCTACCCACTCATCCACTGTGCGGCCCACTTGATTGACTATTATTACTTAATAAATTGTGCCGGTTTGTGGTTGAATACGGCCAATTATGAGTGAAAACATTTAACCCACGCAAAGCTGAAACTCAACTCTGAAACCCCAAAGTCACTTCCTGTCCGCCGCTCACTCGGCTCCCCTAGGGAACACATTTATAGCAACGCACACGAGCATAAGTCACATTTGTGTCATTAATGTCTTATTTACTCTTTTTATGTCTGCTATATTAAGTAGTGAGAGTGTAAAGGTGACTATAGGGGCGTCATGTCAAGCCTAGAGGGCTTGAATAATGTTAAAAACCATATTTAGAAGGTCAAAAACAGGTTTTTTATTCTCTAACTACAAAGATTTTCCATTTATATGAAGGAATCCTAATAAGAACCAATCAATTGCAATAAACGAGGGAATACTGTGTATGTAAAAAGTGGATAAAGTACACATTAGCTCTTCTTGGAGACACAATCCATCAGAGACAGGCAACGACACTCACAGTTCATCAGCATTAAAACTACACACACACACACAAAACAGTGTGTTCCCAGGAGGGCTTACTAAAAGCGCTTTTAAACTAGATTTTGAGCCAACACACTCCCAATACCCTGAAACATATTCAAAATTGGCAGAAAATAGTATAATATGGGAGCTTTTGGGACAAAAAAACTATACTTACACTTATACAAAAACTATATCTGCCTTAGGTACACAAAGAAAACACAAAGATCCTCATGCTTGTGCAGAGACTGGCTTTGGAGAACTACACGCAATACCACATCCAGCAGACATATGTGGCCCACCAAGTGGGGGAGTGGAAAAATTCCTGCTCTTACATTCTCGGTCCTTGACCTCACTTGGAAAGCCTGCACTTACAACGTATGATAAACTCCTGGAATTCTTTTGTCAGGGGATGAATGCAGAGAAACTTACCCAAACTTTGATGCTCACTTCACCCTGAGGTGTCATTGCCTTCCCCCGCCTCTCCCTACATGACCGCTAATCATCTCAGCACGGATGAGCGACACAGTCAAAAAATAGCCTAAATACAAACACCTTCCCTGATAATTGCTTCCTTTGTTAATAACTGGCACCTCCATGTGTGCCACCCTCCTCGTGAAATACAGCAGTGCGGTCTCCCAAGGTCACGGCGTCCAATCTAAGATGTGATAAGCGGGGGGTGGAGGGGGGAGTCTGCTCCGCGCTAATGCATTCCTCTTGCTTATTATTTATAACTGTGAGGTGCATGAGATGGGGAGTTTTGGGAAATGAAGCCGTGGACACCTTCATTAGTAAAATGTCAGCATTTTGCTGCACCTGGGCTTGTTTTTTTGGGCGGAGAGAGGGCATGTAAATGGACACTATTATAGCATTATTTTATTATTTATGCAATTTCTACACTATTTAAAATGCACCAAAAACATCAAAATCCATTTTAAAAGATAAAAAAATATTCTTAATGCAGAAAAATACAATCTTGCAGTTGTAAATGCAACAGTTGTGCAAGTGGAGCAACGCAAAACTGCGCCTATCTCAAGCCCAGATGTTCCTCAGGAATAAGACTTGCCCAACACATACTGCACGTGCATTTTAAAAAGCTATCAGTCTCAATTTAAGTAAACGTGGATTCGGTGAGCTCTGCTTCTTCCTACTCCTTTTCAAGCACGATGAACGGTGCACATACAGTATAACACGTGATGCACTCGGATGTGACTGTCAAGCATGCTTGGCATAGGCAGAGAACACAAAAATCACCATTACCGTGACGCACAGTGCAAGAAAAGCATGCGTTTGAATGCAAAAGTATGCAGGTATTGTGTCCAGAAGGTGAAAAGTTGCACCACCTTTTCAATAAAGCTTGAAAAAGATGCTTAAACTAAAAAGACAACACTGATCCTGGACATGTACTCACTTTAAGTCGAGCCCCTCCGTGTGTGTGTTATTTCAGCGCAGCAGCCCGCGGATCCACACCTAACCGAACCCCGCTGCAAACACTGCAGGCTGGAGTTGAAGGAGCGAAGAAAAGCGAGCTGCAGAGCGGCTCCTTTTTTTTTTGTTTGCTCGCCTGCTGCACACAAAAGAAAGAGCAGGTTCGGAGGAGTCCTGACACCAACAGCACCGTCCACGCGTTCTGCGAGAGGGAGAGGAAAGAAGGACAAGGGGAAAGAGGAGGAGGAGGAGGAGGAGGAGGGAGAGGAGGATGCATTTGTCACCTCAGGCAATAAGGACGGCATGTGTGCGACGCCCCTCAGCATCCTCACTTATTTGATAATTATTTGGTTTTTTTTCATTGCTATTCACAAATATATGAATTATTTGTGATTCATTATTTTGTGGCTTTATCGCAATATATTCATAAACAAATGGAAATTACTTTGGCTTTATTTTTTACTGCTACCAAAAACATGTTTGAATTCTTCCAACAAATAAAACATTGATAGAAAATGTAGTACGAATTATTTGTATTCTCAAATTAAACTTAAGTAATCAATAAATAAAAAAAAGTTGAAAATTTTGCGATTGGAAAACATTTTATTGTAATAAATCCATACATTATTGTCAATCAGTAAACTTTTCTTTTTGGCACACCTGTGCATAACACATAAATAGACTCATTATGTATTTTGTTATTTATTAAGACATTCAGAAATAGATTGGGATTTTTATTGCAACAAAACAAATGCATAAAGTGTAAAAATATGATTTATTTGGCTTTGAAAAATAAACTAAGTAACAGTAATAGAAATAATGAATACATAAATAAATGTATAATTTTACAAATAATAAATACATACTAAACATGTACACTGGTGTTATTTGTGATAAATTTATAAATACATGTCAATCAATCATCCTTATTCGTAGAGCACCTTAACGGATGTTGGGCTGAGCCACAACCCCCGACCAACCGCAACAGTAGGCGCGGTCGGTCGGGGAAGGGGGCTGCAAAATCCGAGCATGTTGACCAAGAGGAGAAGAATGCAGAATTACCGAGTATGCAACCTGAAATTTATAGAGTGTTTCACTTACAGTATAGTGTACTTATAGTGCCCCACTGGGTTTCAGTCTGACTTTAAAAGCCCCTGAAATGAGCAGGATTGGGCGCCTGTAAAAAGCATCAATAATATATATGCAAGGTGTTGTACATGAGGGCAAGTGGACAACTAAAACGGACACAAAAAAGGCAGAAGTTCAACAAAGCAAGATCAATAAAATAAATAATAATAATAAAGATTAGAGGAAAAAATGAACTGTTTTTGGCATATGTGTCTGTTTGCAAGCATATAAAACCCAAATGGAATAAATGAGATTTTTGTTTTGCTATAAATTAATACTGTAAATGTGAATTATTTCTGAGTAAAATGTAATTGTTTGAGATTTTTTTAACCGCAAGCATATCAGTAAATGTGATTAACTTGCCGTCTTTATTGCAAGCTGTACAGAACTACATTCCCCATTAAATAGTGACATGCAAACAAGGCAGTGGGGAAAAGACACGAGTAAATAGTTGTGTGCGTCCTAAGGTGTCACATCCTAAGGTGATAAACAGAAGTGACTGGTTGCTGAACTGTACTGGATCAAAAGTTCACCCAGCCATAAAATCCACCTTCCCGGACCCACCAGAGACCTGTTTGCTTTGGCTGCATGACTCCACTGATGTGGCGGCTCACCAGAAGTAATCTTTGAAACAATCAGGTGATGTCCTCGTGCCTAAGGTTTTTTTTTTTTTTAAACATATTTCTTGCACACGATAATTGTCAGCACAATAAAGGTAAACTTATTACATGAGGATGTAGCAGGCAACAGGTTGTCTCCATAGGTTCTCAACTCAACAGTGGTTAGCCCACCACCCACTCACCAGAATTCAAATACAATTGAAAACCTGATTATATGGAATAGAATAAAACTTTAGTGTCACTGTCCAGGAGTACAATGAAAATCTGTCTGGCACTCTCCCCATTGCAGAATAATCCATCCATCCATCCATCCATCCATCCATTCTCTATGCCGCTTATCCTCAGTAGGGTCGCGGGTATGCTGGAGCCTATCCCAGCTGACTTCGGGCGGAATTGTCCATAGGTATGAACGTGAGTGAAGCGTAATCACCAAACATAATCACTAAATATAAATAAAAAGTACAGTCTAAAACAAGGGTGTCAAACTCAAATTCACAAAGGGCCAAGATTAAAATCTGGGACTAAGTCGCGGGCCAAACTGAATATTTATTGAAATATTTATATGTCTGGATATTTTCTTTTCTTTCAGCATAGGAACTGTTAAACCTTTTTTTTTTTACAGAAATATTTAATAACAGTTTTACTTGAACTTCTCATCCAGAACATGCAAGAAATGAGAAATATATTAAATTAATATCTCTGTAATATCTGTAGCTTTTAAGATCCTTGTTATGTAAGTCATTTTTAACAACTTCCTTCACTGAAAATTAAATATTTAAACTAGTATCAATTTAAGTTACTCAAAATATTCATCTGTGATTTACTCTGGTGCACATGGATCCAAACGAGATACTTGGCATCTCTTCTTAGATGCAAGTTCACCAAAGTCTGGGGTCAGGCTCTGAGCTGAAGAAATTCTCAGGCTTGAATGAAGGTGGTCGTCAGTGAGACGACTCCTGTGTGAGGTTTTGTTCATCTTCATCAGAGAAAAGAGTTGTTCACAGAGGTAGGTGCTTACAAACAGAGAGAGCATTTGAGCAGCCTGTGCACGGAGTTGGGGCCTTGTGTTGGGAAGGAACTGTGGGAACAACGCAGCACCGACAGCGTCATACTTGGACTTGAGCGTGTCATCACACTGTAGCTCAATGAGCTCCATTTGGAGGTTGGTTGGAGCACTTGCAACGTCAACTGCAAATGGATTGCTAAGTAGTCCGAATCTGTATCTCTGGGCTTCAAAGTCGGAAAATCGTCGGGAAAACTGTATTAAGTGCACTTAGTTTTTCAGCAAATTCTGCACAGGGCAACACGGCGGGGGGAATCTGCTCTTTCATAATTTGACAGCATGGAAAATGAGCCACGTTTCCTCGCAGCATCTGACTCTCCCACAAGCACAACTTGGTTCTAAAAGCCCTCACTGCCCTGTACAAGTCTGTAATGACGTGGCCACGCCCCTGAAGCTGCAGCTTTGAGGATGGCTCACGGTGTCACAGAGGAAAGCCAGCTCACACTGAAATTTTTTGTCCCTGAGTTCTGTTGTGTGTTTACTTTTGTTCTCCAAAAACAAACATATTTCCCCACGCAACTCAAAATATCTCTGCAGCACTTGTCCTCGGCTAAGCCATCGCACCTCTGTGTGATACGACAAGTCTTCGTATTCTGCACCTAACTCCTCCAGAAAGGACTTGAATTGGCGGTGATTCAAGGCTTTGGCTCTTATGAAGTTAACTACTTGAGTTACGCTGCTGATAATATGATCCATTTTCTAGGCTTTGCCACACAAGGCTTCCTGGTGAATTATGCAGTGGTAAACTGTAAGCTCATCTGCATGATTCTCCCGCATCTTCTCCCGAATCCGGCCCACCAGTCCATTTCTCTGACCGCTCATCGCGGGTGCACCATCTGTAGTCAGTCCTACAAGTTCATCCAAAGGCAGCGTCATTTCATTGAGACAATTGGACACCTCCTCGAAGATTTCCTTTCCGGTGGTTGTGCCATGCATGGGATTAAATCCCAAAAGTTCCTCTGTAACGGAAAGTTTCAAATCCACTCCACCGATGAATATTAATAACTGGGCAGTGTCTGATGTATCGCTGCTCTCGTCTATGGCAAGCGAGTAGGTTATAAATTGTTTCCCCTTTTCCTTCAGCTGTTCTTTGGAGATTGGTGGCAAGTTCAATCGTGCGCTCTGCAATGGTATTTCTGCTCAGACTCACATTTGAAAAGGCTTGCTTTTTATCGGGACACACAACATCACAAACTTTAAGCACACACTGCTTAACAAATTCTCCCTCAATAAGAGGCCGGGCTGATTTGGCGATCTGTGTGGCCACAATAAAACTGGCCTTTACAGCAGCTTCACTCACGGATTTTGCTATGGTGAACATAATTTGCTGTGAAACCAAACTTCTTTTCATCTCCTCCACCTTCTGGCGCTTTTGATTTTCAGATCATTATACTTGTCCCGGTGCTTTGTTTCATTGTGTCGTTGTATGTTATGTTCTTTAATTATGGACACGGTTGCCCAAGACAAACAGGTTTGTCTTTTAATATGATGAACATATAATCTGCCTCCCACCTGTCTTGAAAGCTACGGTATTCTGTTCTTCGTATGGCGTGTCTTACAGAGAGTGGCAGCAGGTTCCAGATGCTAATAAACAGAAGGGGTGGGGCTGACGAACCACCAACTAATTTGCAAAGCAGTCTGAGATTTGTAGTATCGGGGGTATACAGGCGATACAGGCGCATTGGTCGGCGGGCCTGATGTAATCCAAATTTGATATGCTCTCGCGGGCCAAATTTAATTATATAACGGGCCAAATTTGGCCCACGGGCCTGAGTCTGACATGTATGGTCTAAAATATGAAATACAGACCTTAAATATTTAAAAATATTTCAATGATAAAAAGTGTGGTATAAAGTGTCTATTGCAATGCACATTGGAAGTTATTGCACAATATCTATCCATCTATGCCGGTACTTCTATGTCGCTAATCCTCATTAGGGTCGGGGGGCTATGCTGGAACCTATCCCAGGTGACACCCTGGACTGGTCACCAGCCAAACACAGAACATTTGCATTTGAAAATTTAATTTATTTTGGGAAAATAAAGCAAAATAAGGGAAAATCAGGCCTTTCCACCAGAGGTGGGACTGTATTGTTGTCAAACCATTTTACTGACATGCTTTTATTTTGAAAGTCTGACTTTATCGTCTATAGCAGTAATTGTCATGTGGTTGAAGCTGTTTTTAGTGCTTCGAGGGCCTATGCCTGGGCAAAAAAAAAAAGTGTAATGGCCCAACGTCCATGACATGCCATGTAGATGATCAAGCTTGAGCAGGAGAGGAAGGACATCCAGTGGAGTCTCCAACACACAGCTGCAGATATCAGCTAGAGAAGAGTGTAATTGTTGCAGCTCATGCTATTTAAATGTAAAAAATTTGAAACGTTTGAGACGAAGAAATTCTTCGTCAATGTGTGGCCGCTTGTTGAACCAGTTTGGTCTCCAGGATGTGTTACACAAATGTGTTGCCGAGCGGACTGGAACTACTGGAGAGAATTTATATTTTTCATGAAAAATACAACCCTGACCACATGGAAATGTTCCTGGCATTTCTTTATAGCTGTAAATAGTCGGATCCAGATCACCGGGTGAAAACGATGTAATACACAAGGCACACCTATGTGTGGCGCTGTAAACAGAGACACACCAAACCATAGAAGAAAGAACGCACGCGCATAAGTCTGTCATTTTCAGATTTTTCCACTCTGGAAGTTGTTTTGATAAAAAATACCACTTCAGAGCACACATAACGCCGTTTCTGCGTGGATGAAAGGCTGAAAAGATAAAACACTTTGCCATTTTGACCTGAAAAACATTTGGTGGGGATGGCCCCTGAAAAGGAGAGGGCGCCATGAAAGAAAAACAAAATATGGGAGTTACCCAGTGGCGGCAGGTGTGATTCTGGGGCAGGGGAAACAGAATTACATCTAAATGAATTATTAAATGAATGAATGATTAGAATGTATCCTTAACAAAAAAACAAAAGGTCATACCTTATGGTAGGTGGCTTTGTTGTTGTTATCCAGGGCTTGATGGGTCTGGCTCTGCAAAACGAAAAAGAGAGCCTTTAATTGTAGAACAATACAAAGCCGGCAGTAGTAGTAGTTTGTCACAGCAAAAGAGTAGAGTTGTACAAAAGCACAATATACTCCCAGCGTGTGCTTGTTTTAAAAATGTCTCAAAGATATTGTGTTTCTATTGATTTTTCTACAGCTTGCCTTTGAGCAAGTGCGCTTGTTTACACAACTTTGGTTTTCCATTCTCCCACATTTGCATTCCATCATCCACTCAACAGATGGATGAGCACTGCTTGTGATGGCGACTTGACAGGCCAGCTGAGCATAAGGCATGCTTCGTGGCCGCTGCTGGCGCTCTCTATACACGTACGTGTGTGTGTGTGTGTGTGTGTGTGTGCGCGCGCGGTTTTTCTGTCGATGACATGGCCCCTATCAGGTGGTGTCACAGCCGTTTTAAAGCTTCAGCAAGTACCCGACCAACAGATGACCCACGCGGCAAGCGCTACGGGATTCATGACCATTAATGTCAATCAGGAATTTTCCTCACATTTCATAATCAACTTTTTAGGGCACTCATTGAAATTTCAAGCCCTGAGAATTGTTGTAGTACAATCAAACCTCGCTTTTTGCGTAACTTGGTTTTCGTCAAAAAACAGTCAATTATTAGACCACCCTTGTTTCTTCAGTTTCTACGTCATTACAACGCCTCGTATATTCCCCCCATTTTCTCTAGTCTTCCCTAGGGTATACTGGGTATTATTCCAGCTGACCTCAGGCGAGAGGCGGGGTACACCCTGGACTGGTCGCCAGCTAAACACAGGGCTGCCTGGTACAACAAAAGGGTTTTGTTATTTGTTACAAATATTATGGTGACAGCAAAAACAGCCCAGATGAGTTAAATTCAAAAGGTGATATTTAGCCATTTCCATGTTTTCTTGATGATAACCCAAACCACTTAAGTTCTTAGACCAATAGCTCTGGCATTGTAATGTCATAAAATGTCATTCCTGTAGGCTATTTTTGTGGTCATCAATATTTTTGTCCCAACAATTGTACCTTTTGTTGGTTTGTTTGGTTTCATTTATTTTGAACATGCATACAAGAGTTATTCATGTCAGTTCTACATGTCCGAAAAGAAACAGAGCTTATTTAATCTACCCCCTTCCCACATGTTTATAATACATACATGCCTACAAATTCATACATATTGTGTATATCCATGCAAACACACATACATTCATATGTACACATACATAGATACACATATATATATAAATATTACAGACACACACATACATGCATATATCTTTTTTATTTCCTCCTCTTCCCCTGTTGATTTTCGGATCAACATCTTGCTGTCTTGGTGTTGTACTGTGAGTGTCATTAAATGTAAGTACTTGATTTCCTGATTTTAATACTTTGAACATGCTCCTTCAACGTTAATATCAATGTTCGTATTATGGAATGTAATTTTACTGTTTTTGTGCGCTGTATCCTCTTTTATCCTCTTTTATCCTTATTGTCATGATTATATGATGTTTAGTATGTATCCAAATGGTTGATATCTTTGACAACCAGCACTCCTGCTTCTCCTGGACCTCCATTTAGCTTGATGTATATTTTTACGTTGATGCTCCACGTACTTTGTATCTTTGCCTGCTTCCTCGAGTCTTGTGCTTTCTTGGCGCTTTTTGTCAGATGCTCATTTAAGTAGACGTTTTTGCCTTTCAAGTTGTTCCTCTGTTTCAGCAGTGCCGCTCTGAATTCCCAGTTGGTGAACTTGATGATGACAGGTGCGGTGTTGTTTCTTCCATACAGTGGGATGCAAGTATTGTCCTCCTCCACCACATTTTGTTCTTCGTCTTGTTTTTCCGATATACTCGACTCATGGCTGTAGTCGTCTTCCCACTCCTCATTTGGCAACAAGACTGACGCTTGTGATTTTGACTCCATGTATCCAGGGCCATGGCTTTGATTTCTTTTGTCTTTTGTTTGGCATTGTTGCTAGGCAACTGCTTTAAACTTCGGTAATTTAGCTTGTCTTCTTAGCTGCTTTCAGCACATGTAACTCGTTTATTTCAAGGAACCTTGCCAATCCAAGTTAAGGTTAAGGGAATCAGCAACCAGTTGCGATTGTTACAGGCCTCGCACTGAGTAGCCTGGTCCCAGTGTTTGTCTGTTTGGCATAATAAAAGGACGACACGTTGTGGTCAATTGCGTTCTCATGCCAGTCTGAAGCCAGTCACTTTATTAAACAGTATCTTTCATTTGCAAACTTTCTTACGCACTCAATACTATCAACATGTGTCAGTAACAAGTTTCATGTCACAGGCAGTATATTCATTCACAGTACTGACACATTATACTCAACAACTTTTACACTTATAGTATTTAAACAATCAATACACAGTCACATTAAGAAATAATTGGATTCCCCAACAACGTATATCTTCTGTGCAATATCAATCACTTTGTGGTTTTGCTGTTTTACAAGCCTCTTAAAGGTTTCCATGTAAGTAACTCACTCTGTTTCCACTGACATTGGTTCATATTAATATCACTGCTCTCTTGAACGCTTTTTCAATAGATTTTACCATCAATGACACACAAGTATAAAACGTAAATAACTGCACTTCATAAGCTTATGTATTTCAACACATTATAGCCAACCTGTCTAGCATAAAATGAATGAATGAATGAATGACACGTTGCGATTAGTGATGGGGCGTTCATGAACGATTCGTTCATTTTGAACGAATCTTAAAATGTGACTCGGGAAGAACGAATCGTCTTGGGGAGTGATTCGTTCAGTCTCGCACGCGCATTTGCGTAACATCCTATCTGTTCTGTAGTGGAATCAGTTCACCTGTTTAGAGTCTTCGGGTTCGAGTCGTTCGTTCATTACGCGGCAGCCTCATAAGCCTAACCTATGAAGCATGAGCCGGAAAGAGAATTGATTAGTTCATCTCTCGAGTCTTTGGGTTTGGGTCATTTGTTCATCACGTGACAGCCCCACGTGTGACCCAAGCACATTATGTTTCTAAGTAAATTACTTCAGCTCTCCACTTTTATTTCAAAATGGGGTTGCAACTTAAAGTTAGAGTTATCATTAAGTTAGTATTTTAAACTAACATTAATTATTCAAATTCAAAATGGTATTTTGCTTTTACTTTGTCAATGTTCTTTTTGACCAATCTTCTTATACAAATATATCAAGTCTGAATAGGAAAAAACAATTATTATACAGTAAAAACGAACGCTACTATAGAATAATGTATGATTATTAAATATAAGTAAATCATAAATATAAGTAAATTGTAGGCTTTGATTGTTTTATTAGGCTATGGTTTGATTACTGATGGACAAAAACAAAAAAATAACAAATTAGGCAACTTAATATTTCAATTATATCAGTTTTTTTTATATTAAAAACACCACAGATTCTCAAGAAACATTAACAAAATTACAATGTCACAAATGAGGAAAATGCGTTTTACACATCTTTTGATAGTTTTATGATAATTTTAAAATATGATTGTACATATAACAAATACAGTTTTACTTTAGTATTTGACTGCGGTACTTATCGGAAAAGTGGTCACGTGGCAAAAGAACGAATGACTCAAACCCGAAGACTGGAGAGATGAACTAATCAGTCCTCCTTCCGGCTTAGGCAGCATAGGTTAGGCTTATAGGGCTGTCACGTGATGAACGAACGACTCAAAACCCGAAGACTCGAGAGATGAACTAATTAATTCTCTTTCTGGCTCATGAGCATAGGTTAAGCTCACCGGGCGCTGTCAATGAACGAACGACTTGAAAAGGGACAGAGAGGTAAGGTGATTGATTCATAGACAAAATACCCAGGTAAACAATGAATTAATCTTTTCTTTTTTATAGCATTATACTTTTGTCTTGTTTGTAGTGTGATTAACGTTTGTGTAAACAGTAGATGTGATAGGGAAGAAACATGTTGCATTTTAATCATATTTTGCTAAAATAAACGAAATTAACGAAATGACTCGAAAAAAGATTCGTCCTTTTTACTGAACGGGACTCAAAGATCTAAGTCGGTAAAATGATCCAAACTTCCCTTCACTAGTTGTGATGGATTGCCTTCTCATGGCAGTCTGAAGCCAGAATGAAAAAAGGGGGCGCCAACCAAGTATCCTCCACTCACTACTTTCTTAAAGTGATACTCCCCGTGCTGACGTGGCGGAATAATGGGCATAGTATGGCCCTTCATTTACTTTACACAACATGAGCTTCTTAAGAATATGCATGAAATAATAATAAAAAATATATATAAGCCCACTGAATATTAAATTTGTTTCTCATAACCAAATAAAGATTTTTGAGTACTAATTGTAGGTGTTACTTGATATTGTGTTCATGAAATGTATTCATAAAAGCACAAAAATAGTTGTAGTTTATAGTATCCTCAGCATCCTCAACATCATAATCAAAAAAAAAAAGAAAAAAAAAGGCATTAAAATGAACACAAAATTAAATAAACAAATACAGTCTGGTCATTTTTTTTCCATTACTGTAAGGTTGCTGACTCACGGTCCGTGCATTTTTTTAATTTAGTGCAACTTCTAAATAACCCACCATGGGGCCAAAGAAGTCCAACTCGCCATGTCCATGTTCCAGTTCCATCTATTTGTCATTGAGAATTATGTCACATTGTCTTCCGCATGTTAATCTATAATCATTCACTATAAAATGTATTTTGTGTTCATATTTTTAGGGTCTAGAACAAATTAATTGGATTTACATTATTTCGTATAGGAAACATTGCTTAGTTATTGTACGTTTTGGTTTTCATTGAAACTTTTGGAACAAATTAATATTAAAAAAATGGAGGCTCCACTTCATTACAAGACTTATTTTATTAAATTATAGCTTTTATACTATCCTAATTGTTTAGAAGAAATCACATGATTGTATTGCGCTATTTCATATTGTGCTATTGATACTAATAAATATTAGGGGTATAACGATCTGTTATACCAACGATTCGATTAGTATCACGATTCGTGGTTGTCAATTTAATTCAAGAACGAAATTGGTACATTTTGAGCGATACGAACAGAGCAGTCGGGCACAAACAGCTTAGTATGGGTTAGAATCATCTCACTGGTACTTTCTAAGCCCCTGCCCCTTCCCGTTTCATTCTCAGGCGATTAAATCGACTGATTACCTTTCAAACGATTGTTAGCGTGATATACATCTCCTGGAATGGCAATTTGGTGAACACATATCGATGTAGTTGGATCTTGGGAATATAAATCCATACATTTCATATAAATCGATACTTAGATTTGCAGTTTGGTTCGCTCTAATGTGATGTCACCCCAAATAAATACATACAAATAGACACTATTAATCTCCAAGAGAATTTTAGGAAACAGATATCATATATTACATTACATAAATAGCACAGGAAATGATCACTTGCGGAAGTGTCAAAAAATCCTACCTACCTCGAAGATGAGCACTTACCAATTTGATCTTTGACATCAGCTAGCTGGCTATTTTTTATTATGGGTCAATCAAAATCAAAATACTTCGTGTCTTAACCAGGAAATAACCTCTAAAAGTTTGATGATGGTTTGAATAGTTCGACCTCAGTGATGTGATAAAGATAATGTGTATACCAATTTAATATATGATGTCAAGTGTCTGGTTAATTTTCACTATGCATCCATCCAAATCAAAATCAATAGATCTCCTTTTTTGGCCAAAAAACTTTGATTATTGAGACCGGGATATGCTCATGTGGCTTGTGATAAGACCTTTACCCCAGTAATCTGTATATATTACTTTATAAATAAAAATGAATCGAGAGGAACAATTCATTGGGAAACTATGACTGACAAAAAACATGCTTCGGTCTAAGTTTTATTGGAAGTCATGAGTCAGATGGAACAAAAAATCAAAGGGGTCATTGCTGTGAATGAATGACATGCAGCATTGGAAGCTTAGCGGCGAAACTCAGAGCTGGGAAAGACCTGCGGTCGTATTTCCTCTCAGAGACCCCAAAAAAGGAAATTCTTTATGTGCTGCGCATGGCTCGCTAACTAAACTCCACCATCATTCATCTTTTGGAGAACTCCCAAAGCGCTTTGAGGAGGCTTAGCAAACTGCCAGTCAAAGCCACATTTGTATGGAAAACTTACACTGAAGGTTACTTCTGTCCTCCCACAAAAAAGAGAGGGAAAAAAATGCTTTTAGAATTCTGATCAACCGGTTGATTCATGTGCTGACGCTCCCCTGCTGGTCTAAGTTGAGGTCATGAAATGTTAATGTCAGCTTGTAATTACTCTGTTAAAAATAAAAAGCAGCGATAGATGGGATGAGAGCACTTTCTGCTGATGGTGCCGATCAATACCAAGCATTCCCACCCCAAACGTTCGCCCGCTGATGTTCAATTACCAATGAACAGATGATGGATTATCATCATTTTCAAACCTTGCTCACCTACTTCTATTATACATTACATGCCGTACTTTTCCTCCAATCGCCAGCAATGACAACCACAATGTCCTCGGTTGCATGAGTATTTCACAATGCGCGCTACTTTGGACAGCCGGATGGAAGCTTTGCATTCTATTGTGCATTAGGTCGGTGGAAGTTGCATAAACGTCCGTAACCACGGCTGAGCTTTTGCCTCGGTTTCAGTATCTTCCTGTTGTCGCTCTCACTACAAGCTCGGTATAACAGATGGAAAATGATCATTATCACTGATAGGAGTAGACATGAAAACAGGCGCTGGACTCACCGAGGAGCTCAAGTGTGAGATTGTAAGGCCTGCTGGACCAGTCAGAATACGGGAGAAAGTCTTTCCTGGAAAAGGCGCCTAAACAAAAATGGCTGATTGCGAATCACCCTTGAATATTAAGTGATTTGAGTGCCTTAAAGGTGGAAAAGCTCTATACAGGTTAGAGACCATTTACCAATATGAAGTTAACAAAGCCGAGCTGTTTGTTTGTTCCTGTCTGCCAGTGGTACACAATTATTTTCTATCATGTCACCTGGGGGGACAGAAATGGTTTTGCGCCCCCCCCGCCCCGATTTAAAATTTGAGAGGCACTGCTGTATGCTAACATGCTACTTTCTTGTGCATAGAATGTAAGATGACATGACTGTGCTGTTTTTGATTCAGTAGCTGGGTTCTGTTGTCATTTTAGATGGCAAAAAGAAAGAAAATATAAATATTTCATAACAAATATAACAAATGAAAAGAATATCTTATTAGCTTAGCTAGCAGGCTAAGCTAAGGCTAAGTGGCCTGCTTTCTAGCTGACGGAAATTGATAGAAACATACAATTTTTGACGCAATAGTAATTCAAACAGTAAAAGTTCACTCATCATTGCTCAAACAGCAAGACTGTGATACATTCCTCCTAACAATGGTGGGACACTCGTCGAATTCCTGTTTGCGTGCTCGTTTGTTAGCTACCAGGTTACTTGCTAGCTCACGAGAGCTGGTGGAAAGATAGCATTTCCTTGCTAGCTCACGGAAGATGACAGAAAATGGGGTAAAAATACCTTTTTCAATTCAGTCAGAACTCAAACAGGAAAAAAGGTGATCCATTACTTCTAACAAGGGTGAAAGAAATTATGAACATCACCCGATTCATGTTTGTTGGCTGTTTGTCAGCTAGCTAGCTCACAGAGGATGACGGAACATCATGTAAACATACTATTTTTGATTCAATCATAAGCCATCATTAAACAAAGACTGAAAAAATGGAAAAGAATAATGAAAAATTCCAGAATCATTTTTTTTTCCTCGTTGGTTTGCTAGCGGGCTACTTTTTAATACTAACAAAATGAAGTTTTCAAAAAGACCTTTTTGAAAACTTCATTCTGTTAGTATTGTATAGTATTGTTTTAGTGTTTATTCCATTTTATTACTGCACAGAAATGATCATTCTCATTGCAATGGACCCTTTATATAGCATTCCACTGTGGTTGGTGCCTAAAATTGCAGGGTGCCAGAAAGCGTATAGAGTGGTAAATTGGTAGCCTTCACAACAACTACTTTACTGATAATGTTGGTGGAGATTGGGCTTCAGGGAAGGAATCAATATGGAAAAGCCACCAACAGATTATTAGGGACGGGGCGGAAAAGAATCTGGCTGTTGTCATGGCAACACAACATAACGTCAACGAGCCGCACAAAACTTTTGAGCTCCGTCAGCCAAATAAGTGAAGATGCGTAGCCCTTAAATCAAAGTTGGCGCCCTGAGCTATTGGCAACTTGCCGTTGTCCGTCTGCGGGTCATCGATATGACGTAGAGAATTGGCATCGCTAGCCAGCCAGCAGCAGCCAGTCCACACGAGAGGCGAGACCCCGCCAGTGTTGTACACGGTACATGATCAATTGACTGCAGCCACGAGGAAAAAGTAGCGCTCCTCTGAGGGATTCCATTATTTCAAATCTTTGTCCAATTCTATTATGGTTGCAGGGCCAATGTGTGCAAGACATGCTGATTGATTGGGCAGGCTCTGCAGCAGAATGGCAAAGGGGGTCGGGGGGAGGGGGGTGGGGGGGGTCATCCAGAAGTGTTCACAGTCAATAAAAGCAGTTGGAGAGCGGGTGGGAATGTGTGGTCTCTCAGGACAGAGTCTTCTTGATTCTTTGGGTTTGGACCTTTCCCACTCGTTCTGATTGGGTGCAATTTGGTCTCACTGTGAGGCCGAGGACTCACAGAAGACGTCACTTTTGATTTGAGCGCTGCCGTCGTCTTGTTAAGTGGATCACAGTGTGGCCCTCCGCTGGCTGGGAATGTTAGAACTCGTTCTGCAGTTTCTTTATGGCTGCATGAGGAGAGAAGATGACTTGACTTCAAAGCAACGTTGGCTTAAAAGTAACAAAGCAAGCTCGCCGTGGACCTTGAGCAAAGACACCCTGAAAGCCTCACTTTCTGTGGGGGTGGAGGGGTCACGGAATGAAAATGAGTAGCACCAGGAAACGTAAGATGACCTTCAGTTGAATGTTTTTGTACATCTAAAACACCAGGGAAAGATTTGACCTGACCAAACTAGAAATTGCAACATGCGAATTTAGAGAACTAGCAAAGAAAGTGTTGTTATGGAGGACCATATAAGCAGATCATAGCAATCCCTGGCCACCATACAGATATGCCATTTAGCAGAGGACTCGAGTCACAATTTTGATGACTTTGGACTTAAAAAACTCGAACCCAAGTGAGGGCTAGCGGTACAGACAATATACGGATGGACTTGCAGATTGACTTGGAGTTTGACATCAATGACTCGGGACTTGTCTAGGACGTTAGTCTGATGACTTGAAAATACTGCGTTGAGTATAATGTGTGTTCAAATAATCTGATTGTTATTGTGTCATTTCCAGCAAGACAACAATTTGTCCCACAGAATATGCTAAGAACAAACAACTATGATTACATTTCTGTGCACTGACTAAATGCTAAATGCTATGCTAATAAAACATTTCAAAATTGTCAAATTTAATAGTTTGTTACATTGCATTTCCAATATAACACTTGTTTCAAGTGCAATCTATTCAGTAAAGGCTAAACAGTACTTGACTTTATAACGACTTGTAAGGACTCAGAAATTTTGACTTAAGACTTGACTCAAGACTTGTCACGTTAGAATGCTGCAAATGGCCGGAAATCCACAAATAACTGAGATGCCCATAAAAATACAGTAGTCCCTAGTTTATTTATGTTAATTGCTCCCAGACCCGACTTCAATAAATTAATTTGTTCATTTGTTAATTGTTACATATGTTACATGTTAATAGATTATTTTAGTTAGAGCATAAAAACAGTTCATGAATTTCAAAATGCTTTTTTAGAAACATTGTTAGAGACCTGTAGGCATGAAATAACACCCCATAGTCACCTTTACATTCATATTACTAGCTAGCAAAGCTAACAAGATAACCAATTTATTTCTTATAAACCTAAGAAGGCCAAAACGTACCACTTCCATACGGAATGGGAGGAGAACTTTTTTCCTCTCTATCTTGTCGAACATTCCATGACTTCATGCAATGTTAAGGTAATGTAGTGTAAGGTAACGTCTAAATGTCATTACTGCCGCCTAGTGACTAGAATACTACATATCACTTGTATGTACTTTACTTTTGTCGAATAATAGACCATAGTCTACCACAAAACAGTGATCATTTATCAATGAATTAGTTTCAGATAAATGCAATATAGCGAGGTAGTGATAATCTAACCGCAATATTGGTAAGGGCGGCTGTATCTTTTTTTAGCGGTGGTGCGCCACCAAACCCTCCTGCTAACTTGACGTTGGCGTTTTGTCCGATTTTGTATCAATATTTGCAGTTAGAGAGATTGTTGGAATCAGAAGTGCAACTACTTACTTTCTGGAAGGTATGTAGTCGGTGTGTCCTAGTATAATATTTTTACTTCTAATACCGATATTGCAGCCTTGACTATTGTCTGATGCCGATACCAAACTGATCTGACATCTGCACTAATCGCACATACCTTTATGACTTGTGAAGTGGGGTGCTAGAAACTGAAACTTGACTGAGTGCTATTACTCAAACAGAACAATAGTCAGCAATAGTAGGTATGATAAAAAGTGACGTTCTAATGCATTACGAATGTTTTGGACACTCTTTGTTTTGTTTGTTGGGGGTGGGGGGTTGGCTGGCTGTTTTTTGTGCTGCTGCTTAGGATGCACGATGGGGTTGGTTGTGTTGTGTTGAGCTTCCCTGGTTTTGTGCCACCGCGAGGGACTTGTGCATGGCGGGCTTTGCTTTTTTTGGACTTTGATGTTGTTAGCACACGCTGTTGTTGTGATCACATGGGTGAGCTGCTGATAGACTTTTTTTTTCTGATATTGGATCGATATCTGACTTTTAAAATATAAGACTCACTGGATCAATTTAATGGATCACACATCAAGAGAAAAAATGTAGCTAAGAAACAAAAGCATACCTTCAAAGAAATATGGATACTAATGGAAACTAATTTATGGAAATAACATGCGAGAAAGAGAGAAAAAAGTTTCTTTTACTTGTTTTGTTTGTATAATAATTATTATTAGTAATAATAATAATACATTTAATCTAGAAGCACCTTTCTGAACACTCAAGGTCACTTTACAAGACAGGAACAAGCAAATACACAATAAAAATACAAAAGGATAAAACAAGCCACAAGTTGAGGAACAATGCAATTACATGGACAAATCTAACAAGTGGGTTTTGTGTCTGTTTTTTAATTATTATTAAGGTATTAATCATTGTTTGCATTTGTTTACATTTATTCTATATTTATTATTATTTGTCTCATCTTTTACTTTTCTCCCAATGATTGTTTCTTTTATCCTCTTTATAATATCACATAAACAGTCGTCCCTTTATTCCAGACCTACCCGTGATAAGTGAATAGGGAAGTAAGATTCAATATAAGTAAACTGAATATTTTCATAGTTTAGCATTGAAAATGGTTTCTCAGTTTGTAAATATGATTTTTTGACATTATTGGAGCCCTGTAGACATGAAATATCACCCCTGTAGTCACCTTTACACTTTGTTTACATCACCTTGCACAGGCTACGGGATATCTATACGGACATACTGTAAGAGACAGCCACCGCTTGCATGGCATGCTACCTCGCTAACTAGTTAGCTTCTCCAACTAGTTATTATAAACGCATATTCAAGCCATATTCAAAAAAACACATACAAAGTATAGGGGAAGCCGAATACTTATTTTAAAGCACAACACACCATGCTGGGACAAACGGGGGCAAAAAAGGAATTAGGATTGAGCGGGAGGTAATGTGTGGCGACTTGGCCTTGACTGTGGGGTGTGTGTGTGAGCTGGGCGTGCTCGGGCCCTGCCGGATTTTGGTGGGCTGGGCTCACCAAGGAGTGAATAGCAAACAATCTCTGGCTCTCAGTCACCCAATCAGTAAACACACATAACAATATCCAATATATTTATTATTAATGTTTCAATTAGTATTTTTGTTTTTGTCCAGTTGAATCCCATTTTTATTCTTCCTATTTGGTTTTAATTGACACTGTTCTATGGTTATAGACATACACTTACATGTTTTAAATGTTCTCTCTTTCTCTCTCCAGTAAAGCACAACTACATGACTACTATTTGTCACTGTCTTGGTAATTTTTTCTCCGCTCATGTTTGATTAATAGCCTTTGTCAGTAAACAGCCCACTTGTCATTTAGTGACAAATCTTTTGACATCGCACAAACATCCCTTCCACTTACCTATGTATTGTATTTCATAACCCCTTCACATACCTGAATATGCGCTTTTTACATCCATCCCTGCTGTAAAGACATACTCAGTGTTAGCAAATTAAATCAATCAATGATTAAATGATGTTTATTTTCAGCTTCATGTTACAGCACTGATATAACTTACCTACTGGCTTTCACCCACTTTGAAAATCTTTCTCCTTCTCCCTCTTCCATCTTCTGTGTTGTGCCCCCGAGAGCTTTTTTTTCTGCCTCTCCATCTTTAGCTCCCTGTCATCAGATGACAACACCATTCAAATGAAAACACACTCAAGCTCCAGCATGTGCTTGAGGGGGTGCTCAATGGAGAACCTATATTTTGTATGTGTGTGTGTGTGTGTGTATGTCTGGGGGGGTGGGGGATGGGGTGCAGCACCTAATCAGTGACAAGCTTCTGTCACCAATCATATCATTAGCACAAGCGCAAAAAGCTGTTTCAACACAGAAGATGCTGACTTGCTCTTTAATTTGCCTCCCACTTACTGATCCCATTTTAACGTATAAAATGTATACGTACCCACCACTATCCAGCCATCCATTTTACATGCCGCTCCTCATTAGGGTCGCGGGGTATGCTGGAGCTTATCCCACCCTGGATAGGCTCACCAGGGTACACCCTGGACTGATCACCAGCCAATCGGCAAGTTGCATATATACGGTACACAAACAACCATTCACACTCACATTCATACTTATGGACAATTAAGAGAAGGAATGAGGGAGGAAGCTGGAGTACCCGGAGCCAACCCACGCACGCATGGGGAGAACATGCAAACTCCACACAGGGGTGGTAATTACCACTAATGAATGTAGGATGATTGATAGAACAAATGGAATTGGAATCACGCTGTAGAAATTACATATACAGCAACTATGGTGCATTCAAGGACTGTACATCAAAGTGTGACATAGTAACACCTGATGAAAAGACATTATCAGTGAAGGGTATAGACCCACTCGTAAAAATTGCAGGGATGTTTTTAACAGTAGTACATGTACTATGCGTATTTTACATGTCTTATCACAATGCTGGAATGCCAATGTGGCGAGGGCCTCTGTGTTCATGAATTAGACGTTGCAGAGGTATCGCACAATGTAGCCCAAGGGTGTCCAAAGTGTGGCCTTGGAGCTCTTTATGGCCTGCGGCTGTTTTTTTATTGGCCCGCAGCACATTCTATAAATATAATGTAACAAGTTAAAAAAACAACAGCAGCAGCAGCAAGAATGGAAAACTCAGCAGTAATTTTATTTTTAAAAAGCTATGTCAAGATGTCGTGACCAAAAAATTGTAATCCAAAAGGAAAAATAATCTTAGGTGCAAAATTAATTTTATAATTTTAGGTGCAAATTAAAGAAACAGTGGAACCCCGGGATACAAACTTAATTCATTCCAAAAGGATTTTTGTAAGCCAAACTTTTTTGTAACCCGAACAACATTTAACATGAAAATTGGCTATTTTGTTCCACTGACCAGGAAGACCCCTCATACAATGGGAAAATTAAATTAAATGTCATTTAATACTGTAAAAATAACGAGTATTGTAATACAAATGTAATGTAATAATAAAACCTGAAATAGAATGTATATTGAGTTAAAATTCTAAACGTTTCTTACCTTTAATACGCAAGGAAGTGCAGTACGGCATGTAAACTGGCAGGAATAAACCAATCAGAGAACGTTACGTAATACGTACGCTTCAACTCCGCCATGCCTCCAGTTAGTACCCGTACGCTGCAAAACAATATTTTTGTTGCAGAGCGCCAGGAAAGTTAGGCCACCATATGGATGTGGATGCCTGGGCTAAGGTTTCTGCTTTAACTCTCGTCCGAGCTTTCACGAAAGCCGGCATCTTTGCTGCCCAGCTGTTGAAGTCATATGAAAAAGATGGATTTGTGGAAGAAGAGTGATTAAAAACAGTAGTGTATCGTTAAATAGTAAAATAAAGTTCAATTAAACTCACTCTTTTGCTTCCGTTGCCTTTTTTTGTACACCGTATGTTTTAGCATGCGCCTTAAAATACGGTAAATCAGGAGAATAAAAATAAAAACAAGTTCTGGTAAGGTCGACAAACTTTTGTAAAGGCAATTAACTTTTGTGAGCCGAAGCAAAAAAAAAATCAGAAAGGTATTTTCGTATCCCTGATTTTTTGTATCCTGGGGCATTCGTATCCCGGGGTTCCACTGTATTATCATTTTCATAGAAAGTTAGTTGAAATATTAAAGAAAGACGTTTAAATAGCAATATTATGTAAAACAAAAAGGACAACAAAAAAGGTGTAATTTTTGGAGTATTAGGTTGCACAAAAAGGTATAATTTTCTATAAGTTTTGGGAAAAATAAATAAATACAGCTGTAATTTTACGAGAATAAAGGTAAATATTAAGAGAAAAAAGTATTTTTCTAATGAGAACAGAAGTCGCAATTTTACGACAGTCATTAAATGGGACAGAAATATCTTCAAAGCCCAATTTCAGTTTTGAATTTTTTACAGTATAAAGAACAATTCATGCCAGTCCATCATTTACATTGCAGGGCAGGTGGAAGGGCTCCATCACAAAGAAAACAAATTCCCCCGCACTGTATTTCGTATTTTGGAAAGCAGGCTACTTCCTCGGTCATGGAAAATCACGCACAATATTAGCATTAAATGCACAAGACCCAAACCATACCACTACCATGCTACCATTGCATATTGGGCAAGCGTTGGAAGGTTCCTTTGTGACTCAAACTCTTTATCCAAGCAGCAATAAATGCAACCGGTTATGCCTCAGCACACATTTTTTTGTAGTTTTACATCCTGCAAAATAACAAACCACCTAATGAAAACAATAACGTTGCAGGCTGTGAGGAAGTAACAAGTGTGAAAATTGCAATGCAATTACCATGAGGGAGTTAGAGGCTGATGTCATCCTGGATTAATGACAAACGACATCATTAAGTGTGAATGCCGCTAAAAAACACACACCTAAGGATAAAACAAGTGAGACTGCCACCCGCCAGCTTTTATGCATTTTTTCCTTTGACTCTATTTTCCCCTTCAGGCTCTCAACTTGTTAGTCGGCGTACCAAACAGCCTCTTTTGCCACGTTGCTAAGAACTTCAAAGTGTGTTCGACATGTACTCTCGGGAGCCACCGTTTCTCACGCTGGGTCCTGAGGTCTTCGACGCACCACGTGCATCTGCTCCATTGGCATTCAAGGGAGCCGCGTCTCGGACAAGGCTCACAGCCGCTTTGAATTTTTGTCATCAGCAATAACACTGCCCGTCTGTAGAGGACACAAAAAGGTCGACAGATTAATTAAAGTCCTGCATTCTGCTTGACATTTAACACAACGCTGGCGCCCTTTTGTCCCGCCTGCCATGTTTGTGGCTGTCCTTTTCAATAGCAGGCAGACTTTTTTTCTCACCTTGAGCGGGATCGAGAATGAGAAATTCTTGCACAGAACAAGCAGAAAGAAAAAGGCTCTCATTTTGTCGTGAGATGCTGGGATTTACTCAGCTTGTCTCTTGATGTCTGCAGCCGCCACATCAAGGAGGAGCTCAAATTACAACAGCGCTCAAGAGGGCTTTAACGCTCAGGATGCATGAATGACTAATGAAGCTGTAAAAAAAGAAAGGGTTGCAAAATCTTGGAGAACTTTAATGCTCACCTCATACTGCCACTGTGCTGCATTTCCAACAACCAGACTCAATTGCAATTAAAGGGTACCTGACATGATTCATCAACTTTGCTTAAGTATGTTTTGTAATGTTTGTAATTATCTTATACATTGTTTGACCTTTGAAACCGAACGGTAAATTTGCAAAAAATTACATTTACAGTTGACGGCTCCACCCATGACAAACTGGCTCTCGCAGTTCACCAGACAGACAGGCAATGTTTACAGTGCTTTTATGAGCAATGTGTCAATAGTTTTCAAACATGAAGAAACATTTGGAGATGAAATAGAGAGCTTTTGGAACATGAACTCAAGCTTTAAATGCAAGTTGCTTATCCTTCAATTACTGTTTCGGCTTCTCAATGAGCATATTTCCTTTATGTAGCCTGTTTGACTGTGTTTGTGGCCACACCCTGAGGGTAAATGTTTATATAACATGTATAATGTTTTACCTGCTTGTCGCTATCGTGGAATACTGTTTAGAAGACATGTAAACATGACATGACATACTCACTGGCCGCTATCCATTGTCTTGTTTTTATTCCTGTACCGGCGAAATAAAATCCTTTTTCAAAATCATTTATACTGTACTTTCAAGCCAAATGCTTTTGATAAAGGTGTTCTTTCAAAGCAGTCATTAGTGAGATGATCACTGCAAAGGACAAAACTCGATGTTGGCGTCCATCTGTCTCTCATTCTCTGCACTTGCTTTGTCAATTTTTGTCTTAAACCTTACTCTTTTGGAAAAGAAAACAAACTTACAGTATCAGGTAATGTGAACATCCAGCAGCAACACAACATTTTACTACTATTTTGATGAAAAATATACTGAACCTTACCTCAAACAACGTACTAATTGTTTTTACCGTCTGCTTTGAAAAATCAAACAATGTAGAACATGATTACAAACAAAATATAACATATTTAAGCAAACTTGATGAGTCATGTCAGGGACCCTTTCAATCGGTTTGAATTGAACTATTTTGTGCCACAAGCGCTATATAAAAGGTCATGGTGAAATATGTTATTACACTTGGATGTAAACGCCGAGTGCTTCTTTGTTGTATCAAAAGAACTCTGAAATATGTTTTTGCTTTCATTCATTATGTGACCAGATGACCTATACAAATATGCTCCTTACACGATGATAGAAAATTGGAAAAGAGTTTATTTTGTGTCTTCAATTCATCAGGTAAATATGAGAGACTATCATCCTGGAGAAATTCTAGGGGTTGCAAACAGTGGCTCTGGAGTGTCCTTTGTTTTTTAAATTAAAAAAAAAAAAAATCAGCCCCCAAAGCATGTGTCACTTAACGATCGTAGGCATGTTTATCATTAATAAACCTACAAAAAAGCCTTGAGAATTCTCCTAAAGATTTTGTCCGATTGCCACCAAATTAGCGACAAATCAGACGGCCGACGATATATTACAAAGAATGTTTGTTTTTGTCATTGCACAAACCTAAATTTGACTCTAAACAATGTGGCGTCTTTTCAGGCTGAGTAGTTCATTTATTTTAGTTAAACTAATAGTTAAACTATTTTAGTTAGTTAAACTAAAACTTTATTTTAGTTTGATTATACATTCTTTGGAATGACTGTGAAATGTCACTCTGAACTAGACAAACCAACAATTCCAAACTATTTTGCTGTTTGATTAATTAAAATTGTTTTTTTCGTTTTTCATAGTAGGATTTAATGAAGAACTAATGAGGAACTAATAAGTAGTGGTTGAGGTTAGGTAGGCTCGTTCCTCATTAACTACTGTAATTCTGTGTACCTTAATGCCAAGCCCCTCCAGTTTGAAAACCACAGTTTTAGGCAAAGCTCTGATGTTGTAAAAAAGTGATGGACATTTTTGCCTTTTTTTGTGATATGTTGCAAACCAAACCAATAATGTTTGTTTGCGTTTGGTTGATATTGATTTGGAATACAGATTAGTCGATTATTCACAACAGCAAGCCTAAGATAAATCCACTAAGAAAATCATTAGTTGCAGCCCTACTTTGAACATCGACTAAGGTTTTATGATTACATTATTATTGTGGTTTTAGTTTGCACTGCATCGCAGTAGGAGCTGTTTGTAATAATTTGGTTAGCCTCAACAACAGGCAGATGTCACACACTGTACACAAGCAAAGCCAGGCTGAAGAAAACATGACAGTGAAGGAATGGTGAAAATTACAGTCAAGCTTTCTCGCCAGAGCCAAGCTGAGACAAGAGAGCTGCTCCCTCGCTTGACGCTATTGCTTTTCTTGCTTTTCATAAGTGACCTTGGAAAAAACGTCTTTGTGTAAACATGACTGCAGCACTCCAGTAATTACAGCACGGTTGGCTGTTTGGATTCAATGCCAATCCTCCTCCACAATCAGTAATTTGATTTTTCCCACATTGTTTATCTCTTAATTTCCACATATCTGTATCTGGGAGTAGGGGGGAGTAGTGTTCCCACAGCGAACTCTCCTCCATGCATGTGTATGTGTGTGTGTGGAATTACTAGGTGATTTATTAATCATATTTGTGGCACAAAAGGCAGTGTGTTTGATTTTTTTATTGATCCTTTAGGACAGAAACGGGAGCGTAACTCATTAAAGCAAGATAAAGATGTTTTTATTCCCAATATGAAGCAACAGGTCAATAAATCCCACGGGTGGTGGAACGTGTCAGTCCTGCATTGATTTGATGGGTTGAAAATAGAAATGTTAGAAGAAAAAAATAATTTTATGTAGTAATAAAACTATAAAATAAATTAACATGTCAGTGCTGTGTTTGTCTGACATGTTATAAAAGTGATTTAAATAAATATGGGAATAATATTAAATTAATATAATATAATATTAAAAATTGTTTCCCAACCCGATGGTTCCTGGTTTGATCCTTGATCCTGCTGTAATTCTTCAATGTATTCATACATTTCAACATTTATTCTGCTTTTTTACTTTCCAACATTTCAAATTGAACCGTTTTTAGTCTACTAAATAAATATAAATGGAAGAAATGAAATGGGGCTCCCTAATGGTGAAAAATCATTTTACCTTTTCCGTTAACCTTACACATATTGTACAGGGGGTCATGGCTCAGGTGGTATTGGTTGTCGCCTAACCCGGTTGTTGCTGGTTCGATCCTCCTAGATGCTAGAATTCATCTAATTTCTAGCATATTTCAACAATCATTCTACATTTCAGTTCTGCCTCAAAATTCCAGCTTTCACACACAATATCTCCTGAAATTGCTTCATCTAGTTATTCGTAAGATTAAAAATGATAGGATGTATTATATTATTTCATTTAACCAATCATTGTGCAGGTAAATCACTCTAGTGTCATTCAACACTTCTACACTTAATACGCAGCACCTGCACACGTCAGATCCAATCCCCCTAAAAACGTTTATTCTCGTCACGGTTCCTGAATACCTCTTAACCATCGAGCGGCAAGCAAATAATAACACTGAGAGCTAAAATAGATTGAAACCACTTTCTCCCTTCAATACTGTTTAGATATTCTTTGTCGCTCATTAGTCAAAGTCTCCAGCAGCCGCACTTCAATGCCGCTGATTAATTATACATTTAGACACAACAGCAAATGCATCCTGGTAATATCATGAATTAGTCGTCTTTCATCATATGCGACCTACATTCTTTTTTTATTTGTAGAAGGAACATGATTTGAGGATATGTACGATCAATAAAATTCACTTTAGTGCCAAAAGGGTGATCACACATTCGCGCGGCCGAGTGTGGTGTCATTGTCACTTGTGATAAAAATCCGCCCGCCTTTTTGCCGCGCTGACCTTTTCAGAAAGCGAGCAGACAAGTTCAGCGCTGTCCATTTGCATTGGCAAAATTAAAGCCCCTACCCTGACTGGCGGCCCACCGCTGGGTGGTTAAACCTGCTGCCATCAGGGTTAGCAGCAATTACATGACAATATACGGTGAAATGGAAGCTTGGTTGGCTTTTTCTTCACACAGGGAATAACCTCCTCCAGTGATTTAGCATCCTTTGAAGGGTTAAGAGTCCTTACACTACACAAAATTGCAAATAGGTCAAGCGATTCTGTTTTTTTTTCCAGGAAAACACATTTTATGCACCATAAGTCGGTAATAATTTATAAATACATGGTAATACAGGTTCAATGTGCAGCATACAAAAACCATGTGTCTTTGACATTTTTACTGATTTATGTTGAAAATTTAGGCAACAATTTTGCCCCGATTCACTCGCATTTACAATATGGCGGTCATCTTGTTGTGTCGCGCGTGAATCCAACTGTGTTGTTATTGTTATTTTTCAATCACAAAACACGTGTTAGCACGGGAAGTGAAATCAAAAGTGTGTCTGAGAATATTGTCATTTGTCCAGGTCATTGTATTCCCGGGGTCATTGAGTCGATCACAACTGGACTGCTGGGGTTGGCTTGCAACACGTTTCATCTCACATCATGCTCAATGACTAGGTGGGACAAACACTAGCCTGACTAGGTAGGATACCAAAAGCGAGTTGTAATAGCTATATTAGAATCTGGTGGTCTATTGTGTCGAATGTAAGGTCTAGTAAAACTAATTCTGAAACGAGGCCTTTGTCTGAGGCATTGAGGAGGTCATTGGTCATTTTTACAAGTGCTGTTTCTGTGCCGTGGTGCGTCCTAAATCCTGACTGAAAGACCTCAAGTAGATGATTGTTTAGAAGGAAATGGTGAAACTGATTGGCAACTACTTTCTCTAGGATCTTGGAGAAAATGGAAGGTTGGTTAGTGGTCTGTAATTAGCTAGGACATGTGGTTCGAGGTTAGGTTTTTTAAGAAGCGGCTCGATTACAGCCACTTAACTGTAGCGGGGCGACAGAGTTGAGGGTTTCTTGTAAAAGGGAGGTTGTTCTGTCTATGAGCTCATCAATCTGTGATTGGCTGATTTTAGTATCGTTTATTGTTTTATTATGGAGGGCAGTGAATTGAGGACAGGGGGGCGATAGTATCTTTAAATTGATTAACGCTGCTGTCTGATAGGCATCTGGTGAGCACGGTTTTATCTGCTAGTGTGTAATTGGCTAATTGGAATTCAAATGTGATAAAAAAAATGGTCAGACAGTACAGGATTTTGTGGAAATATTGTTAGGTTTTTAATATCAATGCCATATGTCAGGACGAGATCAAGTGTGTGATTATGACAGTGGGTATGTCCATCCACCAATCCAGCAACAGCCAACCCAGTTGCATCTATTAGTCAGGTGAATGTAGAGGCTAGGCTGTCATTGTTTACATCCATAGGACTGTTAAAGTCACTAATTACTATTACTGGTTTGGGGGGGTGATACACAATGACAAGTAGTAGGTGCTTATGTTCCTTCTGGCCTGCATGCAAAAAACTGACAATGATGCGTTCAAATGTTTGATAATGAAGTTTCGGTTTTGGGTGTGTAGGTCAATGTTATGGTCTTAAATCAATTCATTTACTTAAACAGTTTTATTTGAAAGTAATCTAATGTTTAAAAGACCATATTTAATTTTAATTTTGAAACATTGCTGCACTAGTGAGTCAGTAGTTTTTATCGCTGTTAGGTTTTTATGGCAATGTGTGGATTTAATAAAATTGATCAATTTACAGGGTCGGGGAACAGACACAGTCTAAATGCAATTATGGTATTATGGTCATAGTAATGGTTGAATTTTATTTGAACACGCATGTAAATTACATTGGAATACTTACCTTAATACAATGAACAGTTCCACATGTCCAAAAGGAGTAGGAAAAAGCATATCTTATTTAATCCTACCACCGTAGGTTTTCCCCTATTTCAATACATTTATAGCCTTCCTGCAGTTAGTAAGTTTAAAATGCATAAATAAGGTAATGTGAACCATGGATGAAAAGTTACTAGTATAAGGTGATAGTAACAAACATAGCATTGACAGACAGAATATTGACTCCCCAAGGAATAAAGTAGTATGTCCTTGGATGTACACAATATTTTACGGCTCTTTTTCCTTGTATTTTGTTAACATCAACTGTTTGTAACGTTTCTTGAAGTCACTCATTGTAGCGCATTGGTTTCCTTCTTTACTTAATCCATTCCACAGTTTGATTCCACAAACCGAAGTACTAAAGGTTCTTAGTGTTGTTCTTGCATATTATTATTATTATCTTGCAATGACTACATTTATAAAATCAGTATCTGGATCAATGGCGTTTGCTACATCCAGACACTTATAGTGTAGTGTGGCTGACAGGGGTCGCTGTCAGAGGAGCGCATTGTATGACATGATAGCAGTGAGGGAGAGGAGAGGGTGTGTCAGCTGAGGTGGCTTTATAAAACAAATTGGCGGTTCACCGATAGCACGTAGCTTCCCTGGGGGTTTAGATGGATACCATCTTGCTTGTATGCGAGATGTGGTTCCAGAACAAATTGAAGTTGTCTATAAATGGAATGCGTTGCATTGCGCAGGCGCACTGAAGCCAGGTGTTCATACTCAGGATCCTGGAGAAACGTCCGGCTCCCCTGCCGGCTGTGGGGATCGGTCCACTGATGAATACTGCCTTCCCGCAACTCCTCAGAAGGTCCAGGAGTTTAACAAAGTGCCCTTTGAAGGATTCCGATTGATATAGGGCTGTGTCGTTAGAGCCCAAGTGAACTACCACTCGTCGAAAGGAGGCTAGCGAGGTTTGAAGAAGAGATGGGAGCATGTGGTGTATATCAAGATTCTTGGCGCCGGGAACACATCGTGTGATGGCGTTGAAGAAACTGACATTTCTGGCGATGAAGTCACCCACTATTATCGTTGTTGTTAGGCATGGTGGCGAGTAGGCTTTTACTTCCAGAGTTGGATGATGTGGAGGAACTTGGAGAGTTCATCGGTAACTTGGATGCAGTCTGCCTTGGAGCAGGTGTGAATTGAGAATTTTGTGAGAGAAGCACTTGAATTAATTTGGGTTGAGTGCATACTTGGACAATCTCTTTTGGACCCGGTGGCTTGACGCGGCAATGGTGGATGGCTCGAATCTGTTTTAAAGCCTAATATTTTGACGTCGCTCGCTTGGGGGGGCCTGTCTCTCCTGCTTCGAGGAGCAACCAGGGACCACAAAGGTTGCTTGTCTTGGGTTGACATGACGGGAGACTTCGGCTTGGCGTCCTGGTGAGCTTTCGAGGGAGCGCCATCCACTCCGGAAGCTGCCATCTCCAGTATGGAGGGCGATGTAGCGGCAGGGGGGGTTGCCTGAGGTAGACTTGGAGTCTGAGATGGACTTGGGCTTCCTGGTATTAAAGACGATGGTGTCCATTTGAAGTTCGGCTTCGCGGATCTGGTGGAGTATGGGTATCCGCTGTTCCACTTCGAGGATCTAAGCGGCAAGATTACTGCAACTGAGGCAGCAGCTCGGAGAGGTGAGTGGGTCCATGGTGGAGTTGGAATCCAAATCCATGGTCTGGGCAACAGAGAACAGAACGCGCCAAAACACGATAAAAGTATGGTAAGTAATGGAATTGTACTTATTTGCCTGGTTGGTGGTCGGAACGCATTAATGATGCTAAGCTGGGTTCCATTGCATTTCATCATTTTCGCCATTTGCTGGTAAACTCAGAATGCAATTTCCGTAAAAGGGTGGAGCTACACTACTTGATTAGTGTTGTTCAAAATCAGTAGGGTTCTTGTCCATAGCTTTTTGAGTGACATTCACTACTTGCTGTGACCACTGATGTGTCTATCATTGAAGCTGTCAATCATGTTGCATTGCCTGTCAACACGCTTAACAGTAATGCGTATTTTTTTACTAGTCGAGGATACTGTACTGTATCTGGTAAACTGTATGTTTCCCTGTCTCTGACTCCCGATGAAGACGAAAGTGAGGACACACCCTTATTTAAAGTGTCTCCAGATGTCAGACAGAAAAAACCAGGGCCTCATGTTTATTAATTACAGACTATACATCCTGGAGCTGGGTGGGGGAAAGAAATACAATTTGTCTTTCACCACAGGAATTCATTCTTTGCTGCCGTGGCTTCTGGCTTCAGGTTGAGAATTCTGCGGGTGTCTTTCATTTTTATAGGCAGAAAAAAAGAGGGGGAAGGTGGTGGAGATTGGCGGAGCGGGTGGGGGATTTGATTCAATTTACAGACTTGACGGAAAGCCAACATACAGTACATGTCGGAAGTGGACATAATGGTAATGGACAAAGACATATGCGGTTTGCAAGTTGAAAACCAAATATGATTAAATCTACAAACTATGTTATCGTAAGTGTCGTGTTGCAGTATCATTTATTACATTACAATGAAAACAAATGAGATGAAAAATCATTGAGAGAATAAAAAGGACATTTTACAAGACAAATATAATTTTATGAGAAAATCTAAGAAAAATTAAAAACAAAGTTATAATTAAAAATGTATGCAGTATATTAAGTGAAAATCTGCAGCATAGCCTATGTTATACCTCTAGACTAGAGGAGCAACATGCAGATACTTCTTTTCAGTAACAATCAGTGAATCAATGGAACACTCCAATAACATATTTGGTATAAGACGCCTTTAGGAGCACAAACGGCAGAGAAATGCTAGAAAAATGGGTTATATTTGCACGTACAAAACGATTCCCTATAGCGGCGCAGATGTGCTTTATTAATAGCTTTCCTCATCTCCATTTTCATATGATATCCTTATCTTTATACAGATGCCATCATACTCCATGTATTTTGTGTAGACGTCCTCCATACGCTCGACTCCTGATTCAAATAGCCTTGGACGTCTGGGCATGTAAGCCGAGAATCACACCTACCCTCGCATATGCTGTTTCCTACATTAACTGACACTTCTGCATTAGAAAAAAAGACATTTTCCCCAGAAGCAATCTCTTCAGCTTGTACTGATTTGTCGCCTTGCATGCAAGTTTTATTAAATTGTACCACTCATTATTGTGAAAGAGCTTCTCTCTCATGCATTTCTGAGCCAACAGCAGATTTTCCCTTGACATTATGAAATTAATTTTTCATTCTTTATAATTACTAGGTAAAAATCATTATCAATTTATGAGTTGGAGAAAGAAGAAGTATAAATGCAGCTTTTTTGAGATGGACGAACAATGTTTTTAGAATGGGACATATTATGTGTACGTCCCTGGTAAAGTACTGTACAGTACTACACAAGGCCTAAATATGCTGAATTTTTTTGTGCACAAGTTATTGAATAACACATTTTCGACAGAGTATATGTCAAAGAGTATAGGTAACAACCAAGGAATGAGTGAGTACACCTCTTACTGTATCTTTATTGGTACTTGGTATGGGCGGGGCGTAAACCGGAAGTGGGCATGGTTAAACCTGCCATGGTAGAACTTAAATTGGTGCATTATTTTAAGTGTGAAATAATTTGATTGATTATTTGATTATTATTTACATAACAGCATCAACTTTGACTTTGAAATTGTATGTGTGTTAATAATAAGATTTTTAAAATTAAATTATTTGTGTAATGATCCGCACGGTGGGAGAGTGGTTAGCACATTGGCCACACAGTCAGGAGATCTTGAAAAACCTGGGTTCAAATCTCCGTTGGGCATCTCTGTGTGGAGTTTGCATGTTCTCCCCGTGCGTGAGTGGGTTTTCTCCGGGTACTCCGGTTTCCTCCCACATTCCAAAAACATGCATGTTAGGTTAATTGGAGACTCTAAATTATCCAAAGGTATGAATGTGAGTGTGAAAGTTTGTTTGTCTATATGTGCCCTGCGATTGACTGGCGACCAGTCCAGGGTGTACCCCGCCTCTCGCCCAAAGTCAGCTGGGATAGGCTCCAGCATCCCCGTGACCCTAATGAGGATAAGCGGTACAGAAAATGAATGAATGAATGTGTAATGATCTGTGTGAAGTTGGTGATTCATGCAAATATCCAATGATGACAAATGAAAATAATCAGTCAGCCTTGTTCATTGTCTTTTTCTCAAAAGCACTGCGTTCAGTACTGCGAGCAAAGTTTTCTAACTGACTTTATATCACCAGCCTGATTAGAAGCAAGCAGACGAAAAAAAAAAAACAGCCCTAGGGGCTCGACCCAGCTGTGTTCGCAATGAGAGGATGCGACTCGGACCAGGAGGATCCCCTCAGGTACATGGCCACAGTGCTCCCTATCTTCAGGCCCCAAAATTGAGGTGCGGGGCACCTGGTTTTGAACACTGCCTCCGAGAGATGAAAGCAGTGTGGTGCCATCGTTTGGTAGAGATAAGAACGGTACTACACTCTGCAACGCCAAAAAGGTACGGACTACACCATGGGTTACCTGTACCATTGCACCCCTTCAATCTACCAGATTATTTCACTGATGCAGCCGTCCCTCGTTTACAGCAGTTATTTAGTTCCAGACTCGACCATGTTAAATGAATTTCCACGACATAGGTTTCAATATTAATAAATGAAATATTTTTGTAGGTAGAGCACAGAAACCTGTTTATGACTTTCTAAAAAAGTTTTTTTTAAACATTATTAGAGCCCTGTAAACAAGAAATAACAGCACCTATTCCTTTATACTGCTATTATTCATTGTTTACACCACATTCCAACTCTTATGCTGCAATTTTTGAACAAAAAAACACTATATCGTGAGAGAGCAATAAACAAACCACAGTATTGCAAGGGGCGACTGCTTTAAAAAAGTTTTTGTTAGATTTTGTCTAAAAAATCAAGTCTTGAAAAATTGGAGTGGTTTCAGTGTTGACTTATAGTCAGGCGCATTTTTGTAATAAATGAAAATCCCGTGCCTACTTCTAGATGGCCATACTGCATCTTTTTTCTCAGTCTTATCTGACTGTATGACTTTTGTACTGTACAGTAATGTTTTTTTCCAAAGTATGTTCGGCAAACAGTGTTGTAGGTTCTGCCCTGAAGGAACCAAATCCTTCATGTTGAGCTTGTTTACAGTGAATCCTTATTTTGGGATGCCTTTGGGAAAACCTTTCCAACAACAGGTTGCAGGAAAAGCACGTGCATTATTCATTTCCTGGCTGTGGTGATCAAAGCTGCCTTCTTCGCCACCAGATCCACCGACTCCCAACCTGGCTTGTGTTCTGTGACTGACACAGCCGCTTATAATCCACAACGCTGGAAAATTCCATTTCCCCCGCAATCCCGGATACTGCATAATCAGTGCTGGTTTATCAGGAAATGAACACCAAAGAGGACTTCAATCAGTTTAATAAATACAAACAAATATGATCAGGTATGCGGTTGGCATCCTTCTACAAATCCACATCTCCGCCCCGCTACACTCAAAGGTGTGTTTATCCTTAATCTCCTTTGTTATTCCTCATTTTAAAAAAAAATACCCCTATCTAGGAGAGGTTTTTGGCGGACTTAATGCACTCCCTGGAGAATACAGCGCCTGGCAGGAAGTAGCAGCCACTAATACATAAAGATGAAGGAAGGCTTTACCAAGACAAAACCAATTACTTTAGCAATTTCCCAGTCAGAGAGTGGGCAATGGGTCACTTCACGCTGATTGTCCAGGAAATATAGAAAGCATACAACAGCAGCAGCAGAAGAGAAAGACAGATGATATTTAGCAAGAACGCCAAATGAGTCAGGTTGTTCCCAAAGGGGCAGTTTTATCGGAATTTGTTATAGCAAAACAACATTTTCTGGTTTGTTTATGTAAATTGTAAGCTAAAGGGTCAGCAGTTTTTCCCACACAAATTTATGAAAATATTGTATGAAACAAATGGTCTAACTCAGGGGTTTTTAACTCAATTTACCTGGGGGGCACTGGAGGTGGAGTCTGTGTGGGTCTGCGCCGCATGAAGTACTGGGAGTATGGCTGGGAATCTCAGGCATAATGTCTTGATACTGTGAGAGAGTGAACCAAAAAAATAAATACAATAATTTCATATTTCATAATTTGTATTTTGCTGCATTCAGCTGGGATAGACTCCATCTTACCCGGGACCCAATGAGAGCAAACGGTATAAAAAAAGGGTGGAATTTTTGCAGCAGAATTTAACCAGAGTATAAGCAGTAATGATGCGAAAAAATGGTGAAACGTAAGTTTAAATGGAATTTTAGTTTAGGTGTCAAGAATAGTAAAACTAATTTAAACTCATTCAGAAAACACATATCATGTTTCTGAAGTAGATCAACACTACAAAGTAGAAGCATATCAAAAATAAATATTATTTATAGCATTTACACTTACCTCGCAGACTTGGAATGTTCATGAGCAGCTCCGGTGCGGCTTATATACATGTACGAATCTGTTGTTCGCTCTAAATTTAGAAAATTACAGTGAATACGCTTATCTGGGTCCGGTTTGCGGGGGCAGCAGTTTCAGTAGGGAAGGCCAGACTTCCCGGTCTTCGGCCACCTCTTCCAGCTCCACCGGGAGGACACCAGGGCGCTCCCAGGCCAGCTGTGAGACATAGTCCCTCCAGCGTGTCCTAGGTCTTCCCCGGGGCCTTCTCCCGGCTGGGCATGCCCGAAACACCTCACCAGGGAGGCGCCCGGGAGGCATCCGGACTAGATGCCCGAGCCACCTCAACTGGCTCCTCTCGATGTGAAGGAGCAGCGGCTCTACTCTGAGCTCCTCCCGGACGGCCGAGCTCCTCACCCTATCTCTTAGGGTGAGTCCAGCCACCCTACAGAGGAAACTCATTTCCGCCGCTTGTATCCGGGATCTTGTTCTTTCGGACATGATCCATAACTCATGACCATAGGAACGTAGCTCGATTTGTAAACAGAGAACTTTGCCTTCCGGCTCAGCTCTCTCTTCACCACGACGGTCCGGTACAGCGACCGCATTACTGCAGATGCTGCACCGATCCGTCTGTCGATCTCACGCTCCAACCTTCCCTCACTCGTGAACAAGACCCCGAGATACTTGAACTCCTCCACCTGAGGCAAGACCATCACTCCCAAACCGGAGGGTACAATCTACCCGTTTCCGACTGAGAACCATGGCCTCGGATTTGCAGGTGCTGAGTCTCATCCCAGAAGCTTCACACTCAGCTGCAAACCGCTCCAGTAAACGCTGAAGGTCACAGCCTGATGAGGCCATAAGGACCACATCGTTTGCAAATAGCAGAGACGAGATCCTAAGGTCACCGAGCTGGACTCCCTCAACACCTTGACTGCGCCTAGAAATTCTGTCCATGAAGATTATGAACAGAATCGGTGACAAAGGGCAGCCTTGGCGGAGGCCAACGTTCACCGGAAACAAGCTCGACTTACTGCTGGCAATGCAAACCAGGCTCCTGCTTCGATTGTACAAGGACCGAATGGCACGTAGTAGCGGGCCACCAATCCCGTACTCCCGGAGCACCCCCTATAAGTGTAACACAGCGTCAGGTCACCCTTTTTAAAAATGGGGACCACCACCCCGCTCTGCCAGTCCAGAGGTACTGTTCCCTACTTACATGCGATGTTGAAGAGACATGTCAACACAGACCATCCCCCAACATTCAGAGCCTTGAGGAATTCAGGGTGAAACTCTTCTACCCACGGAGCCTTGCCACCAGGAGGTGTTTTGAAGTGTTTTTTTTAGCAGTTTATCAGTAGTTATCAGCAGTAAAATTTGACACGTCATTTTATTGTTTAGCTACCAATATATAGAGAAATGCAGATTTCTTGGTTTAATCCAGCACTCCAGTGCTATTCACCACATTTTGCTGTTTCCTGTTGGATGCTGGACATTTATGCACATACCGCATGCATGTTTAACCCGGGTGTGCACCCTGATAAGCTACCTGCCGGGCCTGGTGGTGAGGGATGGGCAAAAAACCCCCGATGTGAGTAGAATTTACAAGCTACAGCTGAAGCGTGAAGTCAGACCGATGCCGTGATATCGAGTGACCCCTTTGATTTATTGGTGATAAAAACATATGAATCGGTGCAAATCTAATTTCTACTTACACTAATAGGGTAGATAAAGTACTCATGGAGAATATTAAGAAAGTATCAATTTGTTAAACAAGATATGTTATTGGGCTTTGCCCTTCGCTGTCTGAATTGATGGAGTCGCTATGCAGACGACCCCATTCCGGCATGGCCGGCGACTGGATCATGAATCATCTCTCACAAGGGACTTGGCTGCTGGGGCAGGTTATAAAACTCAGCCTGAATGGCCGAGAATCAATTCATCACAAGTTTTCTCTCAAAGATGCTCTCAAACTCTTTTTTCATGCAGTGGATGAGAGAGAAGGGAAAGAAACACCTCTGGAGACGCAAATATTCAATTAAACACTTCACAGTTTGGAGGGTTTCACTGCGCCACGAGGGCTTCGCTTTGCAAAACAGATGAATATTTCCTTCGGCGAGAGCTAAAACTTTTTAGGGGAGAAAAACAACAACAACAGCATCTGTTTAGTTGCAAGGTTGCACCAGAATCAACCAGCCGTAAAAGGAGGTTGAGGTACCCAAACAGCTGGCATGGGCTTAGTAAATAAAACAGTGAAAAGTCAAACTTTTAATCCCACGTTTGATGTGTGCAGAAAGCTTAGTGAGAGCGACGTCAAATAACGAGGGCTAATACATTGCAGTGATATGCAAATATAATGATAATACGTGACAGAATATGCAAGCAAAGTTGAAAAAAGCAAAGCCTTCCTTCCGACCTTCCGAGGAACATCATGTATGCTTCACGTGCTCTCTGCAGCACAGCTTGGGGGAGCAACAGTCTAGCATCTTCAGCGTGTCTAAATGTGAAGCGACAGTGATGTTAAAGTGGCACTATTCTCCAGGGTCGCACTCCTGTTTGGCCCACTTTCCACCATGCACTCCTGTAATGTGCTAATGGGACCTCACGAGTGAGTGCACTTCTGAGGAGGAAGAAGGTTGAAAGTGGCTCTCAACGTCCTGTTACAGCTTCTGCACAGTTAACTACAAATACAAGGACACGGATGACCCAAATGTATCCCATGGGGTATTCACCAACTGTTTGTGATACTGTGGAGGAATACCGTAAATGCTCTCGTTACACCGCTTGAGATTTTATTTACCCAAATGGAAAATTGCAGCAGCAACAGAACCAATCGCAGGCAACTGTTTCCAGACCCGCCCATGATAAGTACATTTCTGCAATGCTTATTTATGAATGGAATATGTTTTGTCAAAAACTATGACAGTTCCTTGCCTTAAGTGAATTTACTCTACAAGTTGGTCACCAAAACAATGAATTGTAACTAAACACAGAACCAATGACGCAAATACCGTCATAACTTTGTCACAATTTAACAAAAAATATAGCATTAAAGGGTCTCTGACATGATTGATGAACATTGCTTGAATATTTTATATATTGTTTGTAATTATTGTTCAGTTTTTAAAAGCAAGTGGTAATTTCACAAAAATTACATTTATAGTTCATGAGACCTCCCATGACAAACTCACCGTCGCAGCAAAGCATCATTTTCCGGAAGTTACGCGATTGGAGAATTATCACTCAGCCACACTAAAGGAATCAATTCTTGTTTTAAATCAGCTTATTAATGATCATAAGGAGTCTTTACAGCGTGAATTATTTCATATTTAATCACTGTCGCAGCCGCAGCCTCCACTGTCAATATATTACTGTGAAAAGATATTTAACATGTACAATGCTTTGCAGGCTTGTCGCTATGGTGGAAAGGTGATTAGAATACAATATGTAAACAAGACATGACTTACTCTGTTGTTGTCTTCTCTGTACCTCTGGTGGAATAGCATTTTTTTTCAAAATGTGTTTAAACAATACCAGTGTTCTGTGCACAGCAAATGTCAGGAAAAAAACATAAAGTCTCAACTGATCTAATACTTACATGCAAATATTTAATGTTCCTACTTTCCTTGGCTCTTGGATAAGAAATGTTGTAGGCTTTTGTGTAAAAATTGCACTTGTGTTCTATGTCAAAAACATTTTTAAAACATTTCCCCACCCTTGGGTCTTCAAAAGCTAACAGAAATAAAATAATTTAAGAATTCTACATTTTCAATACAGAATTTTTAAAATAGTATGTCTAAAATCGGCAACAATTGCTCAATAAATGGCAAAGTTGCTTTTTATGCATAATTAACATGATTTTTTTGAAAATTGTAAAAAAAATGCATTGTAACTAGTTACATTTGACGTAATACATCTGCCATAGTCGTCGCTGGGGACCGGGAAGTCTGGATTCCCTACTGAAGCTGCTGCCCCCGCGACCCGGACCCGGATAAGCGGAGGAAAATGGATGGATGGATGGATGGGTAATACATCTGTTTTGTTTTTTTAAAGCTCACTACAGATGGATCAATTAAAAGTTGAAAGCAAGGGGAAAAACTTAACAAGTTAAAAAATGTAACAGAATTTTTTACAAAATGAATTGTAACTACAGTTACAGAGTTGAATAGTTGAACTTTAAGATATATTTTTCTCAAAATGTACCATTTTCAGTGCAGCCATGTTTGCAGAGTAAGTTGCACCAATCCCTTTTTCTACCAGGACATTGTTTTTATGCCTCTGTTTGTCACGCAGTATATGCCTATGCCACGCTGACTCCAAACCCAGCAATTTTACTGCAGAACAATAACTCTAAAAAAAATTCCCTCTCCGGAAGTAACATCGCCACCGAACATTATCTGCAATTACCAGTTCCTCAAAATAAACTGGCAGAACGACGACAAGAATGTAAGCCAAAAGAGCATCTTGATGATAGGTAGGGCGTCTGGATGAGAAAAGCGTGTATGCTTCTAATTAAAAGTTTGAAAGGCAAGAAGGACTTGCTTGAAGGCTCGCGTATTTCAGCAGAGACTGCCGTGCATTAAGCAAATCTCCTTGGATTTATCACCGCAGAAGTCAGCAAATACTTTAAGAAAAAAAAAAACTTGAATGAGGTGTACAAGGAAGTGTCAGATCAATGGGATGAAATCACTGCAGGGACGCATGAATTAAACACCTACATAAGTTATCGCTCATGATAACTTAAGGCGAGAAGGAGGAGGAAGAGGAGGAGGAGGAGGAGAAGGGACCGGCCTCGTTCATGTTTCATGTTGAACACAAGTCCCTGCCTGACGTTTAATTAAAACACCCTTGAAATAGCAACAGTAAAACTTTCACAGCCGCGCACGTGTCAACAACACAAAAAGAGCGGCGCTTTAATTAACGTCTTTAAATATCACACTGATGCCACCCTATTAATAAAAACATCAATCAGGCTGCTGCTACCAATTGCACACTTTTTTTTCTCTGTCTGATCGTTATCCTGGCTTGTCATCCGTAAATGTCAGCGGCGTTTTTGCCGTTTTTCTGAGGTGACAACGATGACGCAATTCAGACAACAAAAACATGCCATAACACATCTGATATTTTGATAATACAAGAGATTATACAACAATTAATAATACAACATTTTATCTTCCACTGTCCAAACTCATCTACAATTCATGTAATCCTTTGTTTGTCACGGTTACTAGATTCCGTGTTAAGTGAATTTCCGCAAAATAGCATTCCTTATATATAAACGGAATATTATCATAGTTAAAGCAATAGAAAAAACTCTCTACGACCTTCTAAATATGGGTTCTAACATTATTAGAGTCCTCTAGACATAAAATAACACCCCTATTGTCACTGTTGCACACATATTACCCAATATAGTCTACACAATGAGGGTAATAAGCCATTTTAGACATAAATAAAACTCGTGCTCATGTGGGTGGCTGTAAATATGTTTTGGTGCTAGTAGAGCTGAGTGGGGGCGTGGACAGGAAGTGAGTTATAACTTGGTTGCAACAATAGCTCGTGCTAGGGATTGTTGTGCTTGTTGTGATATAATTCAAATATGCAATAAAAGTCTGGTGTTTGTGTGTCTTACCGAACATTACAGTATTATTACTGACACCTAGTCACCAGTATGGAATACTACAAATCATAACATCAGTGAATGCATCTTCTGAATGCCTTATATTTCTATTTTTAGCTCATTTAGACATTTTCTTGCTTGAAAATGTTTAAATACATAACATTTGTTTGACTAAATATGTCAAAACATTTGGTGTTTAATGAAAATGTGCTTAAATTTGCATATTTTTTTTACTACTACTAGGTTGTATTCAACCACAAAACAGCATGATTTATTAATTATAATATTTTTGAAAAGCCTCCATCAAAGTCAAGCTGAGAAAATTGAAGCGCAACATGGCAAGGGGGTTACAATTTTACATGTAATAACATTGAGAATTATATAATGAGCACATTTAACCCGTTTATGACTTCATTGATTTTATACTCCTACTTAGTTATTAAAATATTTAGCATGTAAAATGTCAGTGAGGTGCTCCCCAAGAGTCTTTGCTAAGTCCACTTATGTTTCACCTCTGTATAATCTTTTTAACTTGTGGTGGTCTCAAACTGTTAGGGTTACTTACAGTAATTAAACTAAGACACCCCAGGGGGTAAAGGTAAATGACATTTGTGGCGCCCCGATTGATTGTGGGAAAAAATGCTTTAGCAGACATGCCAGCATTCATATAATCAAGACATCCTCAAAGCTTCATAAGCATTGGACAAACGGCCAATGACTTATGGACAAATACTGGCTAATTAGCAGAGATGGGAGGAGGTCGCTCATGTGCAAATCACAAGTTAGCACCAAGTCTTTACCTTCCAGTTACAAGCAAGTCCGAGTCAATCTTCATGAGAACCAACCAAGTCAGGTCGAGTCACTGCTTTTCGTCTCCAAGTTGTGTCAAGTCATACAGGTTTTAACCAGGCCACTTTTACAGATTCAAAGTTTAAAAACAAGAGTTATAAACTTTTACAGCTTTTTATTACATATTTGACAACCAACAACTTGTGGGGCCAAACAGAGCTGAGTTAAAAACAAAGAAACAAAACAATAAATAAATGAAATGATAAATAAAATTAGTTGTTTGGGTGATTTAAGATTTCGTGATTTAAAGTCGTAAATTTACGATATTAAAAGACGTACGTGTCTGAGGGAAACTACAGCATAGTTCTTCAGTGGGGAGGCTTCAGACAAGCTTTTATTTCCAGCGGGACAGCAAAACCGAGCAGTTGGTCAGTTAGCATCATCACCCCTCCACGTACGTCTCTCCGCTTCCGAGCGGTCTCAGGCGACTTTTTATTCCAGTAACGTTTGTACTCTCGTAATGTGACAATCTTTTCTCGTTAATATACAATATTATCGTCAATTTACGACTTAATTTTCGAAAATCTTGATGATTTTAATGCTTTATTTAAAAGGCATCCCCCGAGACAGCTATAAACACAGGGGACTTGTGTGACCCTTGACCTGGGTCAAAGGTTAAATTACATTTTTTTTTTCTTCTCCCAACTGATTTCAAAAGGCTGGACTGCTACGTGAGGAGAACAACACAACTTCAGCGGTAACTTGCTCAAATTTAGCACACATGTGCTTAAGTCCCTGTTCCATACAGTTGCTTACCAATTCCGTTAAGTCCTGAAGTTCAAACTATAAACATTTACTTCAGAAAACTGTGTGTGTTACCGTAAATGACTTCAATAAAAACATAAGTTAGCGTAAATGTGTTCCCAAGGGCACCATAGGTGGACAGGTGTGTGGAGGACAGGAAGTGACGTTGAAAGTTCAGAGTAGAGCTTTAGCTTGTTGTGGGTTACTGTATGTAGCCTGTGGTACTATTATAATTATTATACTTTTATTATTATTGTGTTGTGAGAGTATTTAGACCTGCAATAAATTATTATTTTGTTGCGAGAGTATTTAAACCTGCAAAAAAGGCCTGTTTCTTGTCTTACCGAATAATTACTGACACCTAGTGGCCAATTAGAACACTACATTCACAATCAGAATGCTTCTTCTGCCTTGTGTTCTAGCATTTGTTTATTTAGTTACTTAATTTAGCTATTATTATGCTTGAAAATGCTTAGGCCAAGAATAAGTACACTTTGGTAACATATGCATTTTGTAAATACAGCGTACAGTACATACAGTACCCTAATAATATGTAATATATTAATAATAGGCCGCACTCAACCACAAAAAAGCAATCATCAAAATTCAAAACCATGATATAGTGACAGCGCGTTGTTCGAACTATAATGTAGCGATGCATGACTGTACAATAAAAAAACCATAACAATGTAAAACAAGAGTAGTACAAGGATAATAATAGCAAAAATTGTAAAATTAAAGGAAAAATGCCTTTATGTGAGAAACAAACAAAAGAAAGTTGTAAAATTTAGGAAATAAAAACATAACTATTATGAGAATAATGTCATAATATTCAGACAGAAAATGTATAAAGAGACTGTGAAATATTCAAAATATACAAAAAAGGTGTAATGTAAGGAGAAGAAGTTTATACGAATAAAGTCCTGAAGAATTAGTCACTGATCGCACAAAGTTGAGGTGCAGAATGTTAAATATATATAAGTTCTATTAAATATAAAGAAATGTGTGTGCTGTACAGAACTGTATGTTTGGACAAACCCGCTCTCAGTCATCTGATGCATTTTTAATCATTTTTGGAGACACACTCCAACTAGAGCCGAACGCCACGGTAAAAACGGAAACGGAGTTGATATCAGGTCATGTTTGTGCTACGTAACAACGTTGTGTTTAACTGTTTTAACCGGCTTACGGAGAACTGCCCATCAAGCTCTCTGCAGCCCAGCACGCCATTGAAAATCCAAATTGAAAATGTGAAACAATTTGCGAGGTGACAGCTCAGAAAGGCAATTATTGGCACAAATGGGCGTCACTGGGATTTGGGAGTAATTAGCCAGGACTTTCCTTGACCGGACCGGACCCTCTGCTGTCTTAAGTCTGTCAACCGCGGCGGACACAACTGGTGAAGCAGCCTAAACTCAAACGCAATCACCGGCCCCAGTATACGACTGGGGCTCTTCCTTCATTAGCATCTCGTTAGGGCTTATTTGGACCTCCCTTTGAATTTATTCATAGGATGGTGATTGAAGCTCGCTTGCCATCATGCTTCCAATGAGGGCTCCTACAGCACAGTAGCCCACTCAGGAGGACAAGAAATAGCATAAAAATAGACACATTATGACATTCAAACTGTTACAAAATCAGGATGAACAAAATTGCACGTGTAAACGGTTAATTTTGCAGGTGTAGTGCAAAACTGTACCTGAGGAGGGCGTGTTTACCAATGAGTTTAACCAGGGCTGTCCACAAGTCAAAGAGTAGAGGATGCAAAAACCACTTTGATATATTGGAAAGCAACACACAGACATGCTAAGAAGTTATATGTATTTGAATTTTTAAAAAATACAGCCCAGTTTTGTGATAAAAGGTTAAAAAGTGAAGTATTATTATCAATTTTGCACTTTCCGCCCCCCCTTTTGTGTTTTTATTTATATTTTCCAAAAATGTCAAAATTTTTCCTAAATAATCTTCATTACATTTCATTTACATAACTTTACACCCATAATATTTTGGACATGATTCCCATATTATACTTTTTTCCCCAACCCAATTTTCCAAAATTTATTTTAATTTTGTTTTGCTCCTCAGAATAAAATTTTTAAAAATGCAGTAACATCTTTTCTTTAATATTTCAACTCCATGCTGCTAAAATGACATTATTCTAAATAATAAAAAATAAAACTGCAACCTTTTAAATGTTTTAACTCAATTTTTCACTTTTTTTCTCTTAATATTTTGACTTTTTTGTAACATTACAGCTGTTTTTTTCCCATTTATGTTGTTTTTTTCCAACTATTTCAACTTTCTTCTTGCAATTCTTCTTCTCGTAATTCGGACTTTTTCCCCATAATAATTTGACTTTATTCTCTTAACGGTGGAACTTTATTTGTTGTTTTGTCTGTTTTTCCAAATTATTTATTTTTGTAATATATACATATATATTTATAAATTATATATATTTTTTAAGTTAACTGACTGTCTTTAATATTTCAACATTATGATACTAAAATGTCATTATTTTCCCTCATAATATTACAATGTTATTCTTCTCATTATTACTGCTGAATTTTATTATTTGCCGGGGCTTTTTTGGGGTACTTTTTTGTGTAAATCATATTTTTAGAATGTGCCATGTGCCAATAAAACAACAGTCGTGGGATAAAATGACCTTCGGGACGCACATTGGACAGGGCTGGGTTAAACAATGAGTAACATGGTTAGGCTACTGGCTGAACATAACGTAACTCTTCTGTCTCTGTCTTTTTTTTACAGGACCAAATCCCCCAGAAGTAGTTTTGATTGGCAGAGAATATTTGTTCATTGTTTCAGTGTGCTGAAAAACTAACAAGAAGCTGGCAAAGTTACTCACATTTGCCTAATCTCTGCCAAGACAGCAAGGATTCATCACGCACTAATTTTCACTCCAATATCCCTAAACAAATATTTTCCCTGACCTTCTCCGCACGTCACCCCGATTCACTTAGCGAGCGCCAAATAAACGACGACGCTCACGCTGTGCGTCGTAAATCAGACAAATACAGGACAGAACTAATTGAGTTCTCCCACTTAGACTGATGAGTCTCTGCTGCTGGCCAAAACTTTGCTAAAGCAGGTCATCACTCCCCAAAGTTGAAAGGATGTGAATAATGAAGTTCCCGTGAAGGGCCTTGTTTAAATAGTTCATGAGGTTCAGTCCCTCATATTAGTTTACATAAAAATAAAAAGTAGTCAGAAATTTCAAATGGAAAACCTTTTATAAGTCACGTAACTCAATGATGGTTATTTATTTGTATTTGTATTTTGGTAATGAATTTGTAATTCAAATCTCCGTTGGGCATCTCTGTGCGGAGTTTGCATGTTCTCCCTGTGCGTGTGTGGGTTTTCTCGGGTACTCAGGTTTCCTCCCACATTCCAAAAACATGCATGTTAAGTTAATTGGCGACTCTAAATTGTCCATAGGTATGAATGTGAGTGTGAATGTTTGTTTGTCTATATGTGCCCTGCGATTGACTGGCGACCAGTCCAAGCCAGCCTCTCGCCCAAAGCCAGCTGGGATAGGCTCCAGCATCCCCGTGACCCTAATGAGGATAAGCGTTATAGAAAATGAATGAATGAATGAATGAATTTGTAGTTTACTTCGGTTTTGTTTACATTGCAGTGTATTTGAAGTGCTCAGAACTTCAACAAACTGACATATTAAACCTTTTCACATTTTTCGGCACTAAAAAAACCAACCATCAGAGACTGGAAGAGGAGGAGGAAGTATCGTCACATTGAGAATTGTCCCCCTCGGAACTAAGCATGGCATACTTTGGTTTTATATTGTTGTGATTGTGCATTTTTTGACGATTTTCTGTCGTTGTTATCAATGCAATTCTGGTGGTCTATGGCAAATGCCGATCGAGCTCTACGGTGCTGGGCAGTGAGCACAGGGCCCACTACAGGACGTCGGGCCCTCAGGCCACCCTCATGGAGCCTGTTTCTGATTGTTTGGTCAGAAACAGTCACACCAGTGGCCTGCTGGAGGTCATTTTGTAGGGCTCTTGCAGTGCTCATCCTGTTCCTCCTTGCACAAAGGAGCAGATACCAATCCTGTTGAGGGTTTAAGGACCTTCTACGGCCCGTCCTCAGCTCTCTTGGAGTAACTACCTGTCTCCTGGAATCTCCTCCATGCTCTTGAGACTGTGCTGGGAGACACAGCAAACCTTCTTGCAACGTTACGTATTGATGTGCCATCCTGGAAGAGTTGGACTACTTGTGCAACCTCTGTATTTTTTGGATATGATGCCCTCTAGTTGTGTGGCAGGCTTTGGTTCGGTATTGGGTATCCAGACAGTTGCTGTGATACAAATCAGAGAAAGTTTGGGTGGTGCTTCCACCATCGGCTGTCCCGACTATCAATCTATCTATCTCTGCTCACTCATCATCTATCTTGCAGGCGATCTGTCTGTGTCAGTCACTGTTTGATAAACAACACACCAGCTGTAGCTGATTGTATGTGTGTGGGGTATCAGGTAGTCAATGAACTGCTTTGTCAACAAGCGCAGGCATCTCTGGCTTCCCAAACCAGTATAGTGCCAGCCGACAAACGAATGCATACATGTAGGCGTGCATGCAACTACTCATGACAACACAATACTAGTGAATGTTATTACCATTTATTGTTGCAAATATTTCTCTTTCTTGGCTTTGCTTGTGATGCGTCGCAGCAAAGATGAAACTTGCGTGGTGGTGGGATTTGATTATCACAATTTCATTCCACTCCTTTTTTATATTTCCTTACTGGCACAGGAATGATAAACGTCATTAGTTTTTTTGGTTGCTTTTTTTCAACATAATTTGTTGCCACCAGTTGCACTTCAGTGCATATGTAATTAAACTGTAGTAAGCTTTACAGAATGTATTTTATTATGTTGTTTACTTATCTTTAAATTAATTAAAATTATAATAATAAATGTATTCATAAATTATGCATTCTTTTTCTTTGATTGTTTTCCTGTTTAAAAAGTATTTGTTAAGCCACATAAAAAAAAGTCAAATTAATCATTGAATTATTATCATCATCATGCACATTTAATAACTAATTACGTTTTGTTTTTTTTATGTTGTGCAAACGGAAACAATAGCAAAGAGTCCCAAACTAGGCTACTTAAATTTTTTGCTGCTGCTCAGAAAGAGAACGTCATGGGTGGCAAAAAAAAATGACACTTAATGTTTTAAAATAAAAGAAATATGAATGAATATGACTTTTAAATGACTTCCAAAATAATGTCAATATGGCAACTGTATTGGACATAACATAAAAGTTTAGTTTGTATTTTGTCCGGTATAAACAACATATGAGAGCCATAAATGCTGACAAAGGTTCTCAAGCGCTCTCAGCCTGCCACACATTTTCCAGTAATCATTTAGTCAAATTTTTTACACATTCATTTAAGTCAATTTGATTTGTTTTTGATCCAACTACATCGCTCTGTCTTCACCAAATTGCCATTCTAGACGACATATACAGTATAGATCTAACATTGTTTGCAAGGTAATCAATTGATTGAATCTATACTAGGAAATAAAGCATTGGATTTAAGCACGGCAGGTCTTTTTAATGGATATGTGTTTTTTTAGCTATTTTAATGATAAAGACGTTAAATGTTACCCTTGTAACAACAGTTTGATTTGTCCTAAGCTGAGCGTGGACGTCCTAAAAAATCCAATGTTTCATAAGATACGGGGTGTATTTTCATTGGTATACATGCTTGTTAGCTAGACGACTTCTTCCTCTTCAATTTGGTAGGGGATTTATACTGAGTGTTGGACCACATACAAAGTTAAGTCCAACTTTAAGCCTTTCAAACTCATGGATGGGAGCGTCAGGACAAGATAAAAGATATGTAGTGACCGTAAAGTTATGCTCATGTGCATGTTTGTGTTCTGGTTGAATAGGGAGGCTTGTCATTTAGAAGTCAGCTTTGAGTCAGCCATTTTTTCTTGCAATGATAAGCGTGTCAGTCCAACACCTCCTCATTGCTTAAATAGCGTCTGTGCAAACGTTACAGTATGTAGGACATCCATTGACTTTAATATCTATCTGCACATGAAATGTCATTCTAATCTGGTGTTGCAAAATAACTTCTTTAATACTTTGTTTAGAGAAGAGAATGAGGTATCAAATTAAAGTCTGTCATGTTTTATCAGAGAGAATTAATCATTAAATCAACCTGTTAATTCATTCTTTGTTAATTCAACCTGAAGTGTTGGTTGAACTTTATTCAAATAAAAGGTGAATGTATTTGCCATGAATTGTTGTTTACCTCTTTGTTTACATCCATAATTAATGTCTTCCTTGATAAAGCAAAGGGAATTTAGGAAAATGTACCTGCACTGTCCAACATCCAGCTTGAATTTTTGGCTAAAAAGATACTGAATCGATTTAATGATACTGAATCGTGTCGGATGGTATCGTTCTAAATGAAATCGGCAACCAAGACTCGTGCTACGAATCGAATCATTGTTAAAACGAATCGTTACACCCCTAGTATTCATATGAATGATATTTTTTTTACACTTTAAGGTATTTTTTAAATGTATTTGTATTATTGCTTCATCTTATATTTAAGTCATTCATTGTTTTGATTTAGGTGTTATTTTTGCTTTTGCAAGTTGCTTTATTTGTATCTATTTTTAACACTTTAAGTCATTTTCATTGGTATTCATTTTATTTTATATTTACTTCTATTTTAGTCATTTTAATTTGTTATTTATTTTTAATATGTTAACACTTTTTTTTATGATTTGTATTCCTTACAAATGTATGTTGACTATTATTTTTTTGAAGCACCTATCATCTTTTGAAACAAACGCACATAATTACGTGCATTTTAGAGAAAGGTAATTTGTCAAGGAAATGGAGGAAGAACAGGATAACTGCATGAATACAAATAATGCATAATGTAAAATGAAATATCTATCCATCAGATATTTGACTATATTATAACTGAAAATGACTAAACCATTGCTCAATTTGACTTCAAATTACCTATTTTTATGTAAGGGACAAGATGTCTGCGACCCACTCAGGGTGAATTTTTTGCTAAAGTGGGAGAACACAAGGCTGTTACTGCTCCATGGCAACAAGTAAAAAGGAAATACATTTTCAACACTGTGTTTTCCAAACTAATAACATCTTACTGGCTTTGACAGTGACCAAAATATCTTTGGCAGTGAAGCCAACTAACAAATTGGATGTGGATAAAAAGCTAAAGTGTTATTGTCAAACTGTGGACACAGACGTATTGGGATCTGAGTGTCTTCCCTCACTCCACTCTTGCTGCACCCTCTGGAATATTCCAGCATGGATACTCGGATGACGTCAGCGTAAACAAAAGTGTATCTTAGATACTCCAGATGCACTGAAGTAAAGGTAATTCACACTCTTGCAGAAGCGCACCGGCAGACAGTGGAACATGTTCTCTTGGCATTGAGACGAATTAATAAATAACAAACAAATGTAACGTGACCCTCCCGCCCCCGCCGCCTAGTCTGCTGGTGTACGGCCGACAAAGGACTGAATATGGAGTCGCATCCTGGAGTAGTTGCATTATTGTCGTTGTCCAAACACGCTATGACCACACTGAGCTTTTAAAGACGACACACCTGTTTGCATAATTTACTGCCAACACGCACGTTGGTGAATGCAAACCGGTCCAACTCCATTATCTACCGTATATGATGTGAAAATATATGTAATCAGATCTTGTAGTTACTGATACCAGAGTTACAGTTTCACTCGTAAATCACATGCGCATCCATTTGGGATGCCGCATATAACTAACAAACATTAATGTAGTGAATGTCAGATCGTTTTCGGTTGACATTTTGGATTTATTGTAACTTCGCCTCATAAATTCTGCGAGTAAAATAGTCGCACAGGCATGCACAGGGGGAAAAGTGATGAAAAAGGTACCAAAAGTAGTAAGGGATTCAGTTATTAGCACTTTCTCTGCTAGGTAACTTCATTAAATCACTATAAAAAGGCACCCAGGAGTCCACAAAATGGAATATGTCTAACTTTTAATCATCAAAACGTTAGAGAAAAGTGGTGTAAGAATGTGAGGAGCGGGTGAAGGACACAGTGTGCGTGCTGCCGTGTTCACAGTGTGTGCGATTGTAGCACTGCTGGCTTTGACGTCAAAATGTGTTTAACAAAGAAAGTGAATATGTTCTGAGTCACGGGCAAAAGTAAAAGCAACATAAGAAAATCTCACAGCTGAGGGTATCAGAGCAAAGACCAAAAAAGTAGGGGCTCAGGGATTGAGCCCTGAGGAACACCAATGGTTAAAAAGTGCAGTTTGAAGACACGCAGTAGATGCTAGATAGTTACAATGTGAACTGCAACAACTCAGAGTGTGTGAGATATATATTAAGATATGTTAATTCCTTATTTATAAATTAAATATTTTCATACTTAGAGCATACAAAACCTGTTGACGGCCTTCTAAATTGAGTTTTAACATGATTTGAGACCCCTAGACATGAAATTGAGTCACCTATACACTTGTAATATCAAATATAGTAACTACAATCAAAGAAAATAAGCCACTTAAGACATAACACACAGCTAGCGTGTGTTGCACAGGAAGGGAGTTTGAGGGTTCAGAGTTGAGTTTTAGCTGAGTTACAGCCATACAAGTAAACCGTGTTATTATTATGATATTCTATCCATCCATCCATTTTCCACCGCTTATCCGGGTCCGGGTCGCGGGGGCAGCAGCTTCAGTAGGGAAGTCCAGACTTCCCGGTCCCCAGCGACCTCTTCCAGCTCCATCGGGAGGACACCAAGGCGTTCCCAGGCCAGCTGTGAGACATAGTCCCTCCAGCGTGTCCTAGGTCTTCCCGGGGGCCTTCTCCCGACTGGGCATGCCCGAAACACCTCACCAGGGAGGCGCCCGGGAGGCATCCGGACTAGATGCCCGAGCCACCTCAACTGGCTCCTCTCGATGTGAAGGAGCAGCGGCTCTACTCTGAGCTCCTCCCGGATGGCCGAGCTCCTCACCCTATCTCTTAGGGTGAGTCCAGCCACCCTACGAAGGAAACTCATTTCCGCCGCTTGTATCCGCGATCTCATTCTTTCGGTCATGACCCATAACTCATGACCATAGGTGAGGGTGGGAACGTAGATCGATCGGTAAACAGAGAGCTTTGCCTTCCGGCTCAGCTCTCTCTTCACCACGACGGTCCGGTACAGCGACCGCATTACTGCAGATGCTGCACCGATCCGTCTGTCGATCTCACGCTCCAACCTTCCCTCACTCGTGAACAAGAACCCGAGATACTTGAACTCCTCCACCTGAGGCAAGACCTCACTCCCAACCCGGAGGGTACAGTCCACCCGTTTCCGACTGAGAACCATGGCCTCGGATTTGGAGGTGCTGAGTCTCATCCCAGAAGCTTCACACTCAGCTGCAAACCGCTCCAGTAAACGCTGAAGGTCACAGCCTGATGAGGCCATAAGGACCACATCGTCTGCAAATAGCAGAGACGAGATCCTAAGGTCACCAAGCTGGACTCCCTCAACACCTTGACTGCGCCTAGAAATTCTGTCCATGAAGATTATGAACAGAATCGGTGACAAAGGGCAGCCTTGGCGGAGGCCAACGTTCACCGGAAACAAGCTCGACTTACTGCTGGCAATGCGAACCAGGCTCCTGCTTCGATTGTACAAGGACCGAATGGCACGTAGAAGCGGACCATCAATCCCGTACTCCCGGAGCACCCCCCACAGGACACCACGAGGGACACGGTCGAATGCCTTTTCCAGGTCCACAAAGCACATGTAGACTGGTTGGGCAAACTCCCACATACCCTCGAGTACCCTTGCAAGGGTGTAGAGCTGGTCCAGTGTTCCGCGACCGGGACGAAAACCACATTGCAGCTCCTCTAACCGAGGTTCGACTAACGGTCGTACCCTTCTCTCCAGCACCCTGGAGTAGACTTTCCCAGGAAGGCTGAGGAGTGTGATCCCCCTATAGTTGGAACACACCCTCCGGTCACCCTTTTTAAAAATGGGGACCACCACCCCGGTCTGCCAGTCCAGAGGTACTGTTCCTGACTTCCATGCAANTACGTATCCTCAGACTCTGCTTCCTTTATGGAAGGCATGTCAGTGGGATTGAGAATTATGATAATATGAGAATATTATGATAATATTATTATTTATTATTATTATCATTGTTATTGTGCTGTTATTGTGAGATCATTCAAACCTGTAATAAAGAGAAATCCAGAAATGAAGTGTAACATTACTCACACCTATTTGACCAGTCCAGAATACGACATATTTTTGAATGCATCTTCTGATTGCCTTATATCAGTATTTTAGTTTGTTTATCAATTTTTATGCTTGAAAATGTTTAATTTAGACAAACATACTGTATGTAAAATGAGCTTAAATATATGTGTTTGGCTAAAGATAGGCCATATTCAACCACAAATGAGCATTATTTAGGAATTCATTTCGTTTTGAAAATCTTTGATGTGGCGAGAGACAACTGTACATGTACACAGTACAGAGAATGTACTGTGCTTGAAGTCTGACACTGACGCATGATATTCCGTGTCGAGTGACACTTGGTTCAAGTTCACAGCAGCACCTGCATGAGTTGCCACCAGCCCCGACTTCCAGCAATATCGGCATGTAAATCTGTCAACCAAAACAGAGATTCCAAACATGCATGCATATTCCTTAAATTAACCGTTTATCGCAGTGAATTTCCCTATAGTAAAAATTCAATATTAATAAATGGCATATTTTTGTAATTACGGCATAGAAAACGTTTTTTTTCCAATCTTCCAAATGTATTAACGTTAGAACCCCCTAGTCATGAAATAACACCTTTTCCTTTGTATTTACCAAAAACACAGAAAATTAGACATATTATACATAAATAAGATAACATCGATGCACATTTTAGCAGTTCCTTGTTTTTAGCGGGACAGAATACTTCCTGCATTGGCTATTGTCTCATCAACGTATTGCAATGGCGGATTTAAATGGTTTTACCCAACACAGTCGACATAATAAAAGTAAATAATTCTGCTCATGTGTGTCACAGTAAATGTGTTCTCAATGGGACCTTATGGGCGGGGGGACAGATGTGTGAAAGACAGGAAGTGACATCAGTGATTCAGAGGTGAGTTTTAGCTTGTCATGGATTTTGGCCCGAACAGTAAACCATGTTATTATTATGATTTTGAGTCTCTCAACGTGGTGTAAACAAAGAAAAATAGGAGCATAAAGATGACTGTAGGGTGTTATTTCAGGTCTACAGAGCTGTAATAACATTAAAAACATTTAGAAAGTCATAAACAGGTTTTCTGTGCTCTAACTACAAAAACATTCCATTTATTAACATTGAATCCTTATTTATCACACTCTGGAACTTAATTCATCGCGATAAATGAGGTGTGATTGTGCTCCATAAATCTGATGTTGTGTATGCAAATCTGCAAACTAATTTTAAAAAATGATATCTGATTTATTCCTCACTACAAGAGGAGAAAGGTGTTTCTACATTATATGTCAATAATGGGTGGGGAAAAGATGCAAACATAAAAATAGCTGAAGAAGACGGGACAAACATGTAAAACACAATATACTACATCTAGTTCTCCACTATGGAGACAATTTATCTGGAAAAACAACTTGAGGTTTTTGATTACCCCCAGAATTAAACAGCTACAAAATAACAATTCAGATAATGGATAAAAACCTAGCAGGTCTTTCATTTTTTTTGGAGCTGTCGAATTATCTGCTCGTATTGGACAGATGTTGACTGTAAATCAGACAAATCATCAGAGTCTGCATAAATCCTACTTTTCAGGTCAGAAGAAGTCAGAGGAGGGGATAGCAAGAAAGCAAGAACTACAAAATGGTTGTCAAAATAACCTCCAACGATTGATGAATGGGGAAAAATAATTAAGGATATTTATAGTATGGTAAACATGACATTCCCACAGGGATACACCACTGATAAGGGGATAAAATCCTGGAAAAACGACAATCTTACTATATTCCGAAAACCGTTTCAACCTTCTAAATAAATTTTTTTGAAAATTATTGGAGTCCTCTAGACATGAAAAACACTCATATAGTCACCTTTACGCTCATATTACCCAATATAGAAGACATAAAAAGAGTTTATAGGTCATTTAAGCCATAAATAAGACTGAGGTTTGTGTGTGTTGCTATAAATGTGTATAGAGGACCCGAGGGTTCAGTTTCACCCTGCCATGGGTTATGGCCACAACATTTTTCTTTGGGATTAGTTGTGAGATAATTCAAACCGGCTATTGTGGCTGAGAACAAGGCGCAGGTATCCCTCCAATGGCTCTCCAGCCGTGATTTTCGCCCTGCATGTGCGTGACGAGATGGGTGGCACGGAAGCGTAACATTTCATAGAATCCTGTCATCACTTCATTATTCCGACCACACCCTTCTCACGAGTTAGAAATATTTGGCTTTTGGGTGAAATTTAATAAATTGCACTTTGAGTAGTTATAGTGCCCTGTGCACTTTGGAACCGAACCTACCGTTAAACGTGGAATCTTGCGGAAGTTGACATAACGTGAATGAAATGCTGTCATCATGAGGAGAAGGAAAGTTCGTGTGGGGAAATATTTCCCCGGCGAATTGCTCAATCGTGGCGGAATCTGCTCACAAACACTAACCCCCCCCCTCTCCCAGCATGCTTAGCTTAACACTTCTTTGCATTTGACACTCACTTTACTTATGTTTATTGTCAGCCAATGGCAAAGTTTAGCTGTCACTGAACGTACAAGCCACATGGGTCAAGCTGGTGCCATGAAGGGCTGAGACACTGCAGGTTTTCTCTCCAACCGCTTTCTCCAGCAGGTGATTGTAATTGATGAGCTCCTTCCCTTAAATTGAAGGAGGTGTTGATCATTAAAATCACCTGCTTTAGTGACCGGCTGGAAAAAAAACCCTGCAATGTCTCAGATTTTTCTTTTATTATACTTGTATAATATAATATAATATTTGATTCATTTTGCGTTGCATTTATTAATCTAAGTAACAACAGCATGACACACGCAAACAACCAGTCATCTTACTCTTATCAGTTGAATTGTTACACGTGGAAAAATATAGACATTAAAAAAAAAATCACTACTGGCAAGATATGCTAGCCAGTGGTGTTGTTGTATTCTTTGGTTGAATTGGGAGCGAGTTGGAAACAGTTCCATTAATCTCAACTTTTGAATGCATGTGTCCAGCTGTTCACTAATTCAGTACTTTTTGCACAACCTGCTGTTCTCTAACAAGGAGCCAACAGAGCCATTTCCCAACAGGTGAAAGCTTCAAATGGTGACTATTCAGCCTGAACTTTGCTTCAGTGCCGCCGCTTTGCTGGCCCTTCTGATGGCGTCTTGGCGTTGTTAGCGGTCGTGTTTATATCATGTTCACACCACCATATCTGATCACATTTCCGTGCTTTTGCGGGAGGAAAAACAACAACAAAAAACGGTCTTGTGCACGTTTGGACCCCAGATGCAGATGCAGACAGCTCGTGGAGCCGCTCAAGTGTTCTTTTTAATGAAGCTGAGTGCAAAACTAGTTTGCAAACAGAAGGCGATTGTGTTTGCAAAAACTAAAATAGGGAACAACAGTCAAAACGTAGCTAAGAGCCGGCCGAATGGGAAAGCATTGATACAAAAAGGCGAGCTAGCAGGGGTCGGAACAAAGAACCAGCAGCCGTCAGCTGCAAGCAATCAGCCTAAATGGGGAAGGAGCAATCGGCCTCTGGTGTGCCCAACCTTCCCGTCTGCAGCCCGCTCTAGACTGTCTGCAAAAAACAAAAACACAGCCCTGGAGAAAGCGGGACCAGATCCCAACTGACAAAACCAGAAGGCCAATGAAGAATGTGGCAAAATGTTGCCTAGGCTTATGTACATTTACCACGTACCCACTTACCCACTTACACTGCAAGACTCCAACTATGTGAACGTATTTTCATCACAAATCATCCTGTTAGTATCCTTGGCTTTCTAAGAAAATGGCAGCTGCAAGTCAGCTGCAGTATTTTGCCTGTTCATGATGTCATCACACACACAAAACCTGTTTTTATAGTAGTTTCACATCCATAAAACAATTCTAAATGCATGTAAATGACGAACGAAAATGAGTTTAAGGTTACTTTTACCTTAATTGAAGACGTAACAGTCCCAAAGATATGGAGTGCCATTCTGTGTTAACATTTGTGGCTTTCTGGAACAGATCAATTGGATTGACGTTCTTTCTTACGGGAAAAATGCATTCAGTTAGCATCCGTTTTAGTTAAAGCAGGGGTCTCAAACTGGTGCCATGGAGGCCCGAGACACTGCAGGTTTTCTTTCCCAGCAGGTGATTCTAATGATCAACACCTCCTCCTATTTGAGGGAAGGCGCTCATCAATTAAAGCACCTGCTTTAGTGAACAGCTGGAAAGAAAACCTGCAGTGTCTCGGCCCTCCATGGCACCGGTTCGACACCCCTGAGTTAGAATCTGCCCTCGGTTGTACTGTACTACAAAAACGCTGACCAATGACAGCTCTGTGGTCTGTGGCGCCTTTGATGCCAAGTTAGAATTTTTTGGAGGTGCACGTCAAGCTGCGCTTGAGAGTTTGAAGGGGGAGGAGTCAGCTGGCGCAGCGCATTCAGGCGCTGAGACACTGAAGAATAATTCAAGCTTTCCAGTCTCCCTGTTGCGATCTGCTGATGACACTCGGAGGCGCTTCATGATGAAAAGAATTGTTTCAATCTCATCAACAGATGTATTGATGGATCACAAAGAGGTTGTGAACTGAGTCAACAGCAAGTAAAAAGTTCTAAAACATTAAGTGGTTGGAACTGTGCATTTGAAGGTTGAAAGAAGGTCAAACTAAGTTCACCTGTAAAGGTGCATTTTAGGTTCACCCTGAATTTTCACCCAAAAGTCAAGTATTTCAAACTTTTTTTTGAGTGGCGCATGTTGTCTTTGTGTCTTTCCAGGTCCATGTGTCTGGTTATGGAGCAGACAGAAATGGGAACTGAAGTCATTACGGGGAAAAACTGGCAAAAGCAAACTAAAACTGGATGACATCATGGAAAACATGCTACAAAAAGTGGCTCGAGTTTTTTAAAGGACGCTTTGCAAAAGATTAGAAAAAAATCTGCCATGCTGTATTACATTTTGTGGCCCTAGTCTTGTGATGAGTGACTGCACGTATCCATGTTGGTGACATTCACCCCCTTTCACTGCAGAAAGTCACTTCACCGTTGGAGCAACGGCCGTTAAAATACCTGTGTGTTATGCAAAGCTCGGACACAATCGCATTCGTCATAAGCGTCGAATGCTCCAAATGATCCACTCTGCACGTCTTTGAAGGGCAATCACACAAAGGTAAGATGCTCAATCAAAGCACCAATGATGCCCTCAAGAGATACAACGAACAATGTATACAGAGGATCAAAACTCAAAGAACTGTCTGCATCCACAATCAACATTGAACCCCAAATGACTAATCCAGTAAAAATAACTTTTATCGGCACTTGGCGTTGGTCACAGGCACTGAGCTGGACAGCACACATCTGTGGCAGAGCAAAGGACACCGAGGAGCTTGCTTGCACCCAGCATCATTCAATGCACAGCATGGTCTCCCAACAGAAGAGCAGTTTTAGTGGCAGATTACTATCACTGCGGAATTCGATCATCCGGAGGGAGCTCAGAGTACAGCTGCTGCTCGAGAGGAGCCAGTTGAGGTGGCTCAGGCATCTAGTCCGGATGCCTCCCCGGTGAGGTGTTCCGGGTATGCCCAGCCAGGAGAAGGTCCCGGGGAAGACTTGGGACACACTGGAGGGACTATGTCTCACAGCTGGCCTGGGAACGCCTTGGGGTTCTCCCGGTGGAACTGGAAGAGGTCGCCGGAGAATGGGAAGTTTGGACTTTCATACTGAGGCTGCTGCCCCCGCGACCCGAACCCGGACAAGCGAATGAAATGATTATGTATTAATATTATTCATTATGTATATGTTTTGGAGAAGCGACCCGGAACATAATCCAATCTTGTGTTCCAGACGCCCTGAGGTTGAGCAGCCCAACCATTTTTATCTCCCAATTACAGACTCTCACACCATGCTTACCACTTGTGGAAGGTAAAAAAAGCACATACTGTATAATGCTGCACTTCATCTGTGATGCTTCAACAACCTTTCATTTGTGTGTCAGGGATTACAGTCTTACAGCCGTACGGTGTGTATGCGACACTGTAGCACCGTGGTGGTTGCACTAAGACTGCAAGGGAAGCTCAGCTTCACCCAAAATGTCCAAAAGTGGTCAAATATGTACTGACTTGGTTCAGAGTCAGCTACTTGTCACTGGTAACTGACACTACTTCCTTCTCATTTATCCCTGCGACGCTGAGCATCTACTGACTTTGATGGCTAAGGGTAGAGTGGGTTGTTCCACTGCGCAAAACTGGACGGTCATTGGATCAATGCTGGGCTTTGTCCCACCCATCGAACACGCAGCATTTCTGGGGGTCCGCATGATGGTTGGTTGGTCTGTTTGAGGGGGAAAACCCTTTTTGATTGACAGTGAAATGAGCAAATCCGCGATCTTGAAGTATAACCGCACCGGAGCATTTTCATTCCATTGTTCTGAACTGATCTGGAGACTTTACCGATCCCTGGCGAACAATCACAGCCTTAACAAATGCCAAGAGAAACACTCGCTGACTTTGTCAACCATGTTAAGATTTGTCATTCAATATGCAAACCTTCTGGGTAAGAAGCAGAGACTTGTCTTGCCCTTCCACACAATGGATGCCGTGTCCGGTCCTCAACTAGAAATGCTGGTTCTACAAGCATTGACTTTGACCACAGATTGACAAGGACAAAGAATGTAGAGAAATTGCATGAGACAGATAACCAAATAGAGATAAACCGTAAATATGCAAGCCCATAGTGGGCAGCATATTGAATCCTCCCTCGTTTATTGCGTTTAATTGGTTCCAGATCTGATTGCAAAAGGTGTATTTCTGCAAAGGAGAATTCAATATTAATACATTTAATATTTGGCATAGAAAACAGCAGTTTTTAACATTTTTACAGTCCTCAAGACATGAAATAACACCCAATTAGTCACCCTTACATTTGTTTTACCCAATATATTCGATATAGTCATATAAAATAAGACATATCAGATATACTGTAAATAACAGAACACACTCAGATGTTCTGTGTGTTTTCTGGACAGCGGCTTTAAATGGCTTTACACTCTTATTACCAAATATAGAAAACATAAGAGTAAATAGGTGACCAGGTGGCCAATGTAGAATACAGTATGCCATTGACAATTGCAATGCTTCTTCTGCCTCATATTTGCATTTTAGCTCATTTAGTCCACTTTATGCTTGTGAATGCATAATTTACATTCAACAGACACATTCAAAGACGTTGTGACACAGTAGTGTTCAAAATAATAGCAGTCCAAAGTGACTAACCAGATGAATCACTGTTATTAGTATATTTTTATTGCTACATGGCTACCAAGTTACCAGTAGGTGCAGTAGATTCTCAGAAAACAAACCGCAGCCAGCAGTTATGATATGCATGCTCTAAAGGCTGTGCAATTGGGCATTTAGTTGAAAGAGGGGTGTTAAAAAAATAGCAGTGTGGCATTCAATCAGTGACTAATTTTGGGGAAAAAACAGGTGTGAAACAGGAAGCCCCTATTTAAGGATGAAACCAGCACTTGTTGACCATGCATTTCACTTTGAAAGCCTGAGGAAAATGGGTTGTTCAAGACATTGCTCAGAAGAACTGAGTACTTTGATTAAAAAGTTGATTGAAGAGGAGAAAACTTACGAAGAGGTGCAAAAAATGGTTTGACTGTTTAGCTAAAATAATGTTAAAATGGAGAGCAAATCTTGAGACTCATGGCAGAAAACAGAAGACAACTATCAAAATGGATGGAAGAATAACCAGAATAACAAAGGCTCAGCCAATGATCAGCTCCAGGACGATCAAAAACAGTCTGGAGTTACCTCAAAGTACTGTGACAGTTAGAAGACGACTGTATGAAGCTAATCTATTTACAAGAATCCCCCGCAAAGTCCCTATGTTAAAAAGTTAGAAGAGAAGAAGAGGTTAAAGTTTGCCAAAGAGCACATCAACTGGCCTAAAGAGAAATGGAGGAACATTTTGTGGACTGATGAGAGTAAAATTCTTCTTTTTGGATCCAAGGGCCGCAGACAGTTTGTGAGGTGACCCCCAAACTCTGAATTCAAGCCACAGTACACAGTGAAGACAGTGAAGCATCATAATATGGGCGTGTGTCTCCTACTATGGTGTTGGGCCTATTTATCCCATAGGAGAGATCATGGATCAGTACGCATATGTCCAAATACTTGAAGAGGTCATGTTGTCTTATTCTGAGGAGGACATGCCCTTCAAATGGATGTTTTAACAAGACAGTGACCCCAAACACACTAGTAAACCAACTAAATCTTGTTATGCTGTTATGTAAGGAAGTGGCCAGCCCAATCCCCAGACTTTAATCCAATGGAGAACTTGTGGGGTGACATCAAAAATGCTGTTTCTGAAGCAAAACCAAGAAATGTTAATGAATTGTGGAATGTTGTTAAAGGATGTTGGAGTGGAATAACAGCTGAAAGGTGCCACAAGTTGGTTGACTCCACGCCACACAGATGTGAAGCACTTTAAATAAACTGTGCTCATACAACTAAATGTTACTTTAGTGATTCACAGGATTGCCAAATCACTGTATTGTACAATATAGTTTTGTGTTTGTAACGTCAACGGCAGACACTGCTATTTGGTGGTTCTCAACTGGTGTAGATGAAACGCCCGCCATCACGCCTTGACACCAAGCAGCAACTCAAACTGAGGAAAAAATCGACTAAATTTGTTCAAATATCTTAATATTTATATAGAAATATTTCTCTTTTTAATAGTATACATTTATTTCTTTACTTTGAAACACTGAACATAAAGAAATAAAGCATGTCAGTTGTAACTTTCCTTTAAACAAATGCACTAGCTCAATGCTCATTTGCATTGAAAATACCCTATACGTGCTAGCGATTTATATTTGCAATTATAATTATACATGCCGATTTTGAACACCTCAGATTATTATTCATTGCAGCTGAAATACACTAAGCATAAAATACTTACATTTTCAAAAGCCCAACAAGAGACAGGACTGACACATGCAACATTGCTAGTCTTTTATGGTGGCAGGTTTCAAATAGTGTTACAGAGTTTCGTCACCACCCATAGGTGTATTAATAGATGATGCCTCGCCACATATATTTAAAAAATCCCTGGTGCAAAGGGTGAAGAAGAACCTCACAAACATATTTCAACCATATTATAAACAACCATTATAATCACAATTTCAGCACCAACCAGAACAGTCACAGAGGAAAATGAACAAAAATACAGGAAAAGAAAGAAAAAAAACATAAAATAAATAAAAATAATAATAAATATATATATATATATATACATACATATACTGTATATATACATACACATATATACATATACGTACACGCATACATACACATACTGTGCACATACACATATTCATGCAGTACATACATACATACACACACATACAGTGTGTATATATAAGTATACACATACAGTATACATACATATGTACTAATAATAATAATAAACATACAAGAAAAACATTGAGAAAAACAGAACCTCTTGAACAATGACCATCCAGATGACACGTGCAACAAATCTACATTAAATCTACATTAGTCTGCAGTGACAGGATAACTGCATCAGAGTGAAACAGAGAATGAGGAGATGTTCATGGTGAACACAGCCATGCAACCCAAACCACACTCCCTCCAAAAGAGAGGGTCCGACTAGGGAGACGCCGGAGCCCGCCCTCCCAGCAGGCTCCCCACAGACGGGACGGCTCGACCCCGACCCCAAGAGGCAACCGCGAGTCCACTCCAAAGAGGTGCAAGGGAGACCCGGCCGGACGCCACTCGGCAGCCGAGCAAGAGCCACAGGGGGGCACGGACGCCAACCGCCGGAACACCTGCCGGGGGCCGGCCAGCTACGGGCAAGCAGGGCATCCGCCCCCGAGACCCCGGGCCCAGAAGCCACCCACCCCTCAAAGTAGTGGCCTTATTCATCACCCCGGGAGCCACAGGCCACCCCAGACACAGCTGCAGCGGGCCATCGCCTACCCCGACGCCAAAGGCAGGCGCCCGTAGAGGGCCCATGGGTTTCCACCCCCCAACAGAACCTCATCCACCCCAACCCAGTGGTCACACACTCCAGCCCCAGTACCCACACCAAACCTGTTCCCCCACTCACACATGCCAACATGGATGTGGATGTGCCACCCCCCCAATGCAGCGAGCAGCACCACTGCAAGCTCCCTCGAGACACGGGGCCATACACTCGTACCCGGCCGCCGGGAATCCCACAGCCACAGCCTTATGCACACACACACACACACACACACGACACACACTTCTCCCAGCATAGCAGGCGACTGAGACCCGGAGCTGAACCGACCCCACCCCCAACCGCCCCCATTCCCAGGGAGCATCCAAGAAAACAGGAGTGTAATAGGACCCTCTAATCCCTGCCCACCCACCCAACTAAGAGGGTTATGAGGTGTGAGATGTGTGTGTGTAGGCAGTTAAAATTGAGGAGCCAAAACTGCGTGACACCATAGGCAGAACCACATCGCCGGCTGAGCACGACTGAGTAGTTCTGCCCACCAGGTGACATTTTCAATAATACCCGATCCAAAATGCTGCAGGGTAAGCGGCGTTGATCACAAGATCACAACGGTACACGTTGAGATGTCATTGTCCTCCATGCCAGGAGATTTGGTTTCATGATGTATGTTCATCAAGGTAGCGGCAGGTGTCCTTCCTCCGGCTTCATGGCGCCGATTCTGGGCCTGCACCTTTTGGATTAGGTGGGTTTTCCAATCTGTATGGACCATGGACCATGAGACCAAGCAAACGTTTTTATTATTTGCCCCAAGGTCCATGTGTTTGGTACGGAGTGGACAGAGATGGCAAGTGGTGCCATCACTGGGAGAAACTCCAGAGCAAACAATTAAAAACCCAATTTCACCCCCGAAGACAGGAGTACAAAAACCTCCTCTAGGAGCTTGCTGAGCACCACAACATTCTACTTTTTAAAGGCTTGTAATCAGGGGTGCTGAAGTGGAGAGAAAAGTCGCAAAATGAACGTGATAAACGTTAAGATAAAATAAATCGTAACAGTCCTACAGCCCCCGGTCCCACGACTGAGGGGCCCCTGGTCCCAAGACTACATTTATTTACCAGCGCCACATTCTAGAAATATAATTCAACAAGAAACTTAAAAAATAGTCATTTTTACAAGAATAAAGTCAAAATATTAGGAAAAATTTCTAAACTAAGGAGAAAACATTAATTTAGGAGCAAAAAGTTGAATTAATGAAGAAAGTTTTTAAGTTGGAATATTTTTTTATGAACAAAACAATACAGTTTTTACACAAAAAAAATTAATATTATGAGAATAAAGTCAAATCACATGACTTGACTCGAGTCACATGACTTGGCTCGAGTCACAATTGTACGACTTGGGACTTGCTTGACAAATGTTGCAAAAAGACTTGACAAATATCCTAAATATAACTATGACTGTGTTTTAATAAGTCGGCTTTTGGCAGCTTTATTTTAAGCATGCGCTCACTTTGGCGCAATCTAGCAGAACACAACCTGGATAAGCCGGAAAGACGACACAGAAAGATTTTGTGAATGTTTGTTGATACACCTCGTTTCCAAACAGTGCCCGTAACACGGCAGTAAAATGGCTCAAACATAACAGAAAAGTATTTTTTTATGTTCATCCTCAGTTACCGCTAAACTTGTGTTGTTCTCCTCACGTAACAGTCCAGTTTTTTAAAATCAATTGGGGAAAAAAAGTTGTAATTTCAACTTTGACCGAGGTCAAGGGCTACATATATACTATATTTGTATTTGAGGACATGTAGCCATTTTAAGCTTAAAATGCTTTATTAAACGTACAAATTTGCTGAAATGTGCACATTCTTGACTAATAATAGACTGTATTCAACCAGGAAACAGTGTGACTTATTAATATGCTTGATAAAGTGAAGCTGTCAAATTTGAAGTGGTAAGAGATGAGTGTAAAAAATTAAACTGAAACAAAAGACAAAGTGCTACCTGCTGGATTACGGTGCCCCTAAAGTAGAGTGACACTGATACTAAATTCTTTTTGGGGTAATTAACAATGAAATCACAGCTCTGTATTACATATAAATGCCAATCTGGAGTAAAAAAGTACCATCTGATGGCTGCTGTTTCCCTTGCTAGTTTCTTTATGCTTTATCCATCGCAAGAGTGCATTTTTCTTCCGGCCGTTTTTCAGCAAAGGTGTAAACTAATCATGCTTCCATTTTTGAGCCCCCCCGGGGTACACAATTGCACTGGCAGCGGCAAGGAGCGACTATATTCAAAACCACCACCTGTAACCATGGAGTGAGGCCTATTAAGAGTAATCCTATGCTGGATTTATGATCATGAAAGACAAATACAACTTTGCAGGGCCATTTGATCCCGTTGAATAGTTCCAGTTTGAGGCTGCATGAGACCTCTTTTGTCTTTTTCCACCTTCATTACTCGGACTCCCGCTAAACAAAAGAAACTCGATGCTGCCACAACTCCTCCTCCTCCCTACTTTTCTCTTAGTTTTGTGACTGGGGAGGGTTTGTGAAACGAGGTTTTGTGTTTGTCAGCCATTACAATTAACCCGATGACATGTCTCGGTGCATGAAGAGCATGGAGGCGGCAAAGAGCAGACACTGGTCAGGCTTGGCTTCTTTGCTGGCAGGATGATGCAAAAACAACACTGCAGATTTCCATACACCTTTGTGGTCTCCTCCATACTGGTCCATGTTTGTTGACGTAGATTCCATTAGTCTGACGATATAAAATAAAGATGCCAATTAAGTGAATGTGGCATTTTAAAAGTATTTTACAGCACATCATATACCCAAGCATCCCGGACACCCTGAGGAGGTGTTCAGCGAATGTCCAATCGGTACATCCGTCCACCTGACACTTTGTGCCATATCAATATGGGCAGTTTGGTACCATAGTAAAACAGCAAATTTTGGAGTAGCCTTTTATTGTGGCCAGCCTCAGGCACACGTGCGCAATAACGATGCTGTCTAATCTGCATCTTGATACACCACACCTGTGAGAAACAGTATGCCTTTTGTGCACATAGAAAAGGTTGCAGATCTTTTGGGTTTGGCTCATGAAAAATGGGAGCAATAACAACATTTTTCTTGAAAGTAATTTGCTTGTCTGCTTATCCAAGGTAGGGTTGCGGAGGCAGCACCCTAAGCAGGGAAGCCCAAACTTTCCCACAGCAGCTCCACCCGGCCAGCCCCGATGCGCTCACAGGCCAGTTGAGAGACATAGTCTCTCCAATGTGTTCCGGGTCTTCCACAAGGCCTCCCCAGGGAGGCGTTTGGGAGGCATCCTGACCAGATGCCCGAGCCACCTCATCTGGCTCCTCTCAATGTGGAGGAGTAACGGTTCTACTCTGAGTCTCTCCCGAATGACTAAGGGAGAGCCAAGCCGCGCTGTGGAGGAAACGCTTGTAGCCGCAATCTTGTCCTTTCAGTCCCTACCCAAATCTTGTGACCATAGGTGAGGGTAGGAAAGTAATTCCACCGTTAAATTGAGAGCTTTGTTCTTCGTCTCAGCTTCCTCTTCACCAAAACAGACCCATGCAGAGTTTGCATCACTGCTCCAATCCGCCTGTCCATCTCACGTTCCATCCTTCCCTCACTTGTGAACAAAACCCTGAGGAACTTAAACTCTTCCACCTGGAGCTTCCCTGCTCCCAACCCCTTACCTGGAGATGGCACTTTTGGCCGAGAACCATGGACTCAAACTTGGAGGTGCTGATTCTCATCCCAGCCGCTTCACACTCAGCTGTGAACCGATCCAGCGAGAGATGAAGGTCGCGGCTCGATGAAGCCAACAGCACCACATCATCTGCAAAAAGCAGAGAGACAATTATGTAGCCACCGAACCGGAACCCCTTGACGCGCCTAGAAATTCTGTCCATGAAATTAATGAATAGAATCTGTGAAAAAGGGCAGTCCTGGCAGAGTCCAGGTTCAGATTTGCAGCAGGTGGCTCCTCCCGCTCTATACGATGGTGTTTGACTACAGTGCACTGCATGAAGCACCTTCCCCTGCTGCACTTCCACACCTTTTGTGGGCATGCACAAGGAAGACCTTGCCATTTTGGCCGGGCTCCACACACCATTTCCAGGCTACACTTCCCCACACCTCGCCACTCGGGAGGCACCACTCCAGGCACCATTCCCAGTCTGCTGGAGGTTTCTTTTCCCCCACATCACACATCCCCACCTTACACGGAGCCGCTGTAGAACTGCCAAAGCCCAAGCAGCCAAAATAAAGATCTTTTGTGAAGGTGTACTGCTGTGGACGTGGCGTTCATATTCAAGGTCAGTGATTTGAACCTTGAGCCCTGTGAGAAATTCATAGTAAAGTTCCTTTTATTTAAAAACATCATGGAGAAGTTTCATCCAAAGAGGACCCTCATTTAAACTTGTATGGCCCTGACATATAAAAAAATCTGAATTGAGAATGACATGTAACAACAAATCTGAATCAGAACCAAAGTTCTCCGAATTCAAACCCAGCCTAAGATTAAGTCAACCTTTGTAAAATAGACCATCTTTGTTAGTGGACAGGACCTTCACTGCACTGTTTTCTTTTTGTTGATTAAAATGTATCTGCTCGTTGTTTATGCTCATCTTAATTTTGATTATCTGTGAAATAAACAATCTATTTTAGTGGGCAGGATAGCAGAGAAGATTAAGAGGAAAAATGTCATGATAACCGTAGACCAAGAAATGAAACTTAAAGCCTTTAATACTGCAATGGGTGACAGCATGTGAAACATTATTTTGCTATGTTTTATATACAGTAGTTAACTTCTTTTTACACTTAAAACATTGCCTTTACAGTTGTTTAAAGGCTGTTTAATGAATTCAATACATTCATATTACACAATGCTATGAAATCAGAACAACTTCATCCATTGTATTCAAATGGTCCTTCACAATAATGAAGCAGGATCTTGCTTTACATGTTTGGAATGGTGTCAAGTATTTGTTTTCTAGCACTCAGCTACTCAGCTTTAATTTTGAAATCTTCCTTTACATAATACTGAACTTATATGAACCCTGAGATTTATTTTTAATACGTCAGCTCCCAAACCTTTTACAGCGGCGTACCCCTTCAGACGTTTGACCTGAGGCCATGTTCCCCCTATTCCTGCGCACTTAATCTTGAAATATTGAACATAATTAATAGGTTAATTAATTTTATATTAATGTGTGTAATTAATTCAAGTGTGATATAATTAATGTGTATTTTGCATGGTTGCATTTTGACCAATGTCTGACACAAGCACTGATAGAGAAGTAATCATCCTCCATATAATTTATTCCAGTCTGATGTTGGCATCCATTTCAGTGGGTTGGAGCATCACTTTTTTGTATGCTCACGCTGTTAATTGATTACCAAATTGAATGGGAAAGCAGCATCCCCAGTACAAAATACACACAACCAACGATAAAGCCTCATTTTCCCAGTAATCCCCACTGACGGTGCCAGGTTTTCACCGCAGCGGAACACCGATATAAGATACACCTCCCAGATTAAACACTCTTAACGCACAAAACAATCATCAAACTTACGTATTTGTTCATTTGACGTGCGTCTTGAGGCGTTCAGGCGCACTCGGAATTGAGAGTGTCAGACTCTAATTGTAATGTTTGACAATTGGCGTCCCCCCGGGGTTCCCCACTTTAGGAACGAAGGCATAAAGTCATAGCTGTAATGGACCAAATATGCATTACGCAATGAACTGTGGGACACCCTTGGCTTTTTTTTTTAAATCCTTGTAACAAAACACTTGAGTAAACACCTGGAGGCGACCATTATTGTTCGGGGGGGTGATTAGCGTGGAAGACGAGCCCCGCGGCTGTGGATTCGTCACAGACGGTTGCAGGGGATCCCAAACACAACTTTAAATCTACTGTGGTGTTAAATCGTGATGTGTCGTTAGCTTTCCTTCCCACCTTGGCGGAGGCCACCCCCCCCTCCCTTTCCATCCACCCACCTGTTCTACCTGCTTGCATCCCTCGGCTGCTTTCTAAACTGTTACATCCCTCATCTCCTGGCAGGTAAGAGAATATCTTTTTTTTTTTTGTAAACGCTTACTTGAGTAGGCTAGCTGATGTTTTCCGGCCATGCCCCCCAGGAAGCGATTTGCGGTCGTGGTGTTTATGGCGAACAGCGATTTATGTAGGAGTAACACACAAACGACGCGCCGCCATCTTGTCCGAATTAGGGTCAAACTAGCTGTTAATTGAACGCTGGTTAGCTAAGCTTATGTACAACTCCCAGACCCGTCCCCCTGTTTCTTAACGTTTTAGGTACACGATACATATGTTCAAATACATACACGTAATATGGGAATGGTTTGTACACGTTGTTTCGACATGTTGGACAATTCGTACCAATATGAAGGCACACGGGACTGCCTCAAAAGGACGCTCAGCACAGTATACCAAAAAAAAAGTCGAAGTTACTGCCCCAGTATCAATTGTCGTCATAAGAAAATACTTTCCAAATGGTGACACGCTTTTAATGCCACTGTGCTCCGACGACATTACATGCATGTTTTTTTTAACTTGATTTTAAACGGGGATGATTGTGAAGAATGATTACGTCATTGCACAATGTAGTCAAAACAGGTTAGATGTTTCTTTTAGTTTAGTGGGTTTTTTTTTTCATCAACCTGAGATTTGGTAGAGAAAAGGTGGCGGGATTGTTTTCAGGTCTTTTTTTAATGTATTGTCCACTGTATCAAGAGGTCCAACTGCATAGTTCATCCACTATCTTTTTTTCTGTTTTGATGAGAGATTTCAATAAAACAAAATTACTTCCAATTAACTTTAGTAATTAAGAAGAAAAAAAACATTTGAAAAGTTTCTCTTTACTTGGTTTTGTCACGTCACTACACACAATTTATAGGAAAAAGTAGTAGGTCCTCATGTCCACCACAGAGGATACTGGAAATGTGTTTTTGTTTTCAGTGCCTTATAAATGACTAACACTTTGCTTGAAAATGCCCAATTTCTACATTTTATAGTCCTCATAAAACATTGTGATCTGTGTGGCAGCCATTTAGACACCAACACATCATTTAACTGGAAAGCCCAGGATGTACTTTCCACAGTTTCACTCACGTGGAGTGTTTAACCTTTGGAATAATGTAAAAGTAAAAAAAAATGGGGGTGGGGGGCTATGAATCACATTGTTGATTTGGTCTCCTTTTGTGTTTATTTATCAGACTGAATGTCATGGTACGGACATCTGACAACAGGTTTCAGGTGTTGATAGTAGGCAACAAAGGTCACAACTGTTGCTGCACATTTGAATGCGATGGGCAGGTGTGGTTGTCCTATAGAATGGGGGGATATTATCTCATATTTTGTTTTGTTTTAAGTATTAAAATCTGTTGTGTCTGGCAGGCCCACATTGCTGAGATGTTGTCCCCAGTGGGGAGGGCGAGGGTCGCGTTGACCCTACTCTGTTTGACGGCAGTGGGAGTGTTTTATAAATCCAATTGGAATCTGGCATCCTTGTATTCGCTGAGTCTGTGCAGCTGCCAGAAATGTTTGACTGAGAGCGACAACGAGTTGAGAGAGATTTTGAACGCGTCGCCCAAGCCCTTTTTGTCCAAGCGGGACCGGACATCTGAGGATGAGTTCAACTGGTGGAAGGTAGGGCTTTGCTGGGTAATTCTTATGCAGTTATTCCACTTTTTGTGACGCCACCGCTGTAGAGTAAGAGTGATGGCAAAGAGGAAAAGTGTGATGATAACCATAGAACCATATATTTAGCCACAGGCTCGACAGGCTTTGGTGACATACTCAAACGTATTTCATCATCAGATTCTAACTTAAATCAACTTACTATACTGTATACTGCATGGCACTTGTTATAAGGGATGGTCATTTTACTGTGCAGTAATCCCTCACCACGTGCTTTGAATTTTGCAGCTTCACTATCACAAACACTTATCAAAAATATATCAATTAAAACATCTTGCTGTTTTGTGGCTGAATGCGGCCATTTGGAAGTGAAATAAATACAATAAAAAATATACATACAAACCTAAGCCAATTGTATGTATTGTTTGCTTAAAGTAAGCATCTCTACACATACAAATGGCTAAAATAGAAATACAAGCCATTCAAAGACTCTGTGATGATATGTAGTATTCTACACTGGTCACTAGATGTCTGTAATGTTCTCGGAACAAGGACCTACCGGCCTGTCAACCCGACATCCAGATAGGCTCTTAAGGTTCAGGCAGTGAAGTTACCTATCTACACTGGCACAGCCACACTGGCTGGCATCCATTACATTTAAGGATGTCCCAATCTGACATTGATATCGGGTCGATATCAGCAAAAGAAAAACTAAATTGGATTATATCGGCCTTCATCTCAAATCTCCCATATTGGCACTCTGATACAAGCAGATGATTCCAGACTCCGCCTTAGCATGCCTATCTAGCAGTGAGCAGATAGAGCTCATATGATTGCAATAAGTGTTTGTAGCGTACTATTAAAGTAGCAAAAAAAGTGATGTCAGCCGTGTAGCACTAAAAAGCAACTGCAGCCGAGTGTACAACTTGTAATGCACGAATTTCCGTGGTAGCACAAGACTGAGCACGTCAAATCTGATCAAAGCTATATTATGTCGAGCTGCCACTACATTGTAGATACAACTGTACTCCACATTCATTGCACATTACAAAAGTCATGAAAGTAATTTAGATTTGTGCTTTTCCAACATTCCACACTACAAAATAAATAATGAAAGTGTATGATTTGTGTTGAAATTGGCACAATATTGGTTTTGAACGATATTTAAAAAAACAAACAGGACTGGACTTATAACCATATTATGCATTGTTTTGAACTTGAATTTGAAGCCATTTGTTCCGTATTTTATTTATTCTTATTTAGTGTTCTTATTTTCTTACAGTGCTTATCTTTCTTTTAAGTGTTTCAATTTATTATATTTTTGCAGAGATGCTGGAAATGTGCATTTTTATTGGAGATGAATAAAGTATCTATATGTATTGTATCAGAAGTGAAAAAGTTGTATCGGGACACCCCTAGTTACACTGGCACAGTAAACACGAGCTACTGTAACCCAACTCAACATAGAACCCCCAAGGCACTTCCTCCAAAGGTTTGGACAAACCTTCTCATTCGCTTGGGGACACATTCAAAGGTTTTTGCAACTTTCCCGACCAACTGACCTTCATATATTAAAGTAAAGATGGCCACTCGTTAGTCTTTACTTAGTTAATTGGTTCTCGGCAGGGTATAAATTCTAAGTTGCCCAATTGGACTGTCGGCTGTGTATCAACCTGACTTCTGCACACGTGCCCCAACGGCGACGTGTTGCCGTGTTTTCTTCATTTGAAAGATCACTGCTAGCTTTGACTGTAAGCACCTCAAAACTATAAGCGCCTCAATTAAAATATTTCTTTCAATTGTTTTCTACCACCTGTCAGCACTTGCAGCAGGAAACGCGCCCCTTCAGTTTCTTCAACAATACCGTCAACCGACTATTCACCATCTTTCCACCCATACACCATGTGGAGGAGTCGTCCCCGGATCGTTGCAGGACGTGTGCGGTGGTGGGCAATTCGGGTAACCTCAAGGGATCTCTCTACGGACCACTTATTGATTACCATGACATTGTAATCAGGTAGGTCCACCACCCAGATACTACAACATTTCTTAAAATTACTCATTTCATGACGGATGCGTCGACTAGAATGAACCATGGGCGCACCAAGGGCTATGAGCGGGATGTGGGCACCAAGACCACTCATCACATCATGTATCCTGAGAGTGCCATATTTTTGGACAATTCCACTCATCTTGTGCTCCTGCCATTCAAGATCAATGACTTACTGTGGCTGCTCAAGAGCTTCACCCCAAGGTAGCTCATTGCCACTCCCAATACTTTGGACACCAGATTGAAATAAACATCACGCTCGCATTTTGATGGCCAAATGGAAATCCAGCATTGACATTTTATGAACTAATTGGTTCTTTCATGAATACATGTGTAAAATAAAATAAAAATAACACAGGCAGGTCTAAGTGGAAAAAGTGAATTGACAAATGAAAAAATAAATTTAAACAAAGAAATTGTGGCCACACAATCCACAAATATGGCGGACACACAGTGCTCAAAATTCTTAGTTTTGCCTCTAAAAAAAATACCGTGCTTTACATTTACCGTAATTTTCATACTATAGAGCGTACTGGTATTTAAGTCGCTCAATTTAAAGATTAAGGAAAAGCTTTGTAAATACATAATACAAGCCCCAGTTGGACACATGGTAACCTGGGATATTTAGTATACAGAAAGATGTTGCACTGAATCGTTTTTAAAACTTTTAATTAAATGTTTTTCATAACGGTGTCAAATAGTGCGTGTAACTTTGTGTGTACGTGTAATTCATCACCGTTTTCCTCCTCTTGGGAACTAAAACCAAAAAGTCGTCCTCTTCAAGTGTTTGAAGCGTACAGCCCCACGATTCCCTCAACACACACGCAGACGATCTCTCTCTCTCATTGTCGTTCCCAGTGTCACCCCAACCCAAGCCAAATCAGCCCCCAAACCTGTGCTGTCATTCACAGCTCGCCGAAACCCGCCGCCGCCGGCGACAGTGAACCTTCCGACACAGCTCCATGATGCCAAGATTCACCGGCAGACCTGAGTAAAAGCACGCGCACTATAGACCTCAACTATTGGTACCAGATCTTTGGCTCTAAAATCTATTCTCAAATTATTATTTTTTATTTTTACTAATACTTTGATACTTCATCTTACAACACAGTGGAAAATAACTAAATTACTAACTCTTTGTCTGTTATACAATTAAATACTAAACAATAATACTATCGTAAAAAATGAACAAATTACCTTTATGTCTCATATTCTTTATTTTATGAGCTATGCTATGATTTCAAATACACTACATTTTTAAATTTACTCGACATGTTACATGTATTTGTACAAGGTATCGGTATTGAATCAGAATCAGAATAACTTTGCCATTGTAAGTGAACAATTCACAAACTAGGAACTTTCTTTGGCGACTCAGTGCAACGTAGAATTCTAAGTAAACATAGAGCATTAAATAAACATAGAACTAACTAAACATAGAACCCTGAGTAAAAAGTGAAATCACTGATAAGTAAAGGCATGAGGGTGTTTTTAGTGCAGGTTGTATAAGGTGCCAAAAATACTGGTTATAAAGTGAGCACAGTGCAAATGTTATAAAGTGTTCATGAGTTCAACAGCAGCAGAAAAGAAACTATTCTTGTGGCGAAAAGTTCTGGTCCGAATGGACCGTAACCTTCTGCCAAAGGGGAGTGGTTCAAATAGTCCATGTCCAGGGTGGGAAGGGTCAGCAAGTATCCGGCCTGCTCGCCCCCGAGTTCTGGAGACGTACAGGTCCTGGAGAGATGGAAGGCTGCAGCCGATCCCTTTCTCGGCGGAGCGCACGATCCGCTGCAGTCTGTGTTTGTCCCTGGCAGTGGCCCCAGCGAACCACACTGTGATGGAGGAGGTGAGGATGGACTCAATAATGGCCGTGTAGAATTGCACCATCGTCTGGACAGGCAGCTTGGCTTTCCTCAGCTGCCTCAGGAA